>CM056949.1:18088413-18445913 GCA_029856935.1 Cyclocarya paliurus
TCATGGTTGTTGCGTGTAACGCTGTACTCTTGACAATAAAAAACTCTCACCATTTTTAGCTTTAAGTTATTGCCATGAGTTATCTTTTTGTCAGAGAATGCTTTAGTCATCTAAAGCATTCACTAAACCAGAAGTTTTATGTATTTTTTTTTTTTTATATACAGGTATGCCAGGTTTTACTTCTTATGCAGGATTCTTTGAGGTCTGCTCCCCTAAGAAAGGGGAATTTGTCTATGTATCTGCAGCTTCTGGAGCCGTTGGTCAGCTTGTTGGCCAACTTGCTAAGTTGCATGGTTGCTATGTAGTTGGAAGTGCTGGCACAAGCCAAAAAGTAAGTTTCTTTGTTCTTTTTATGATTGCTAATTTTAGTTTTTTCCCCTTGGAAAAAGCTTGCTTATCTCATCAAAGAACCACTCCTTTTGCAATATGACCAAAAAACTACCAAATTTATCACTTATCCTTCAAATTAAATCATAAATTACAGTCTACGCCCTCTCATTAAGATCCAACCATTAAGAAAAGAAAAAAAAAGTAAGTAAAGTGGATCTTAATAATTGAATCTTAAAGGAAAGAAAGTTTGGAAAAATAAGTAACAACTTTGGCAGTGTAGTGGTCATATTGGAAAAGGAATGATAATTTGAGAATGTAAAGTGTTTTTCGCTTTTTCTTTATATAAAGATGATGAATTTATTACTTTTTTTTTGGGGGGGGGGGGGGGGTTTGGGGTGAATGATACAATGGATTTTATTTGGCTTTTCTGCATATTAGCAGTTTAGACTCTGCTCCGCCATTTCAAATCCACTTGACAAGTAAAATAACTCAATTGGCTCATATCAGATTGATATACTGAAGAATAAACTTGGATTTGATGATGCTTTCAATTACAAGGAAGAACGAGACCTTGATGCAGCTCTGAAAAGGTTAGTGACTTAGTGATGAGTTTCTGAGGATGCTGAATGATAAAGAACTTGTTTTATGAAAAGATGGAATCCTTCTCTCCCCTCTTACCCTTTTGTTTTTTTCCTTGAAATAATTTAGTTGAAATGTTCTTCTCTTTTGGCTGATTCACATACACATAATAGGTACTTTCCGCAAGGCATTGACATCTACCTCGACAATGTGGGTGGGGAAATGCTGGATGCAGCACTTCTTAACATGAGGATTCATGGCCGAATTGCTGTTTGTGGGGCGGTGTCCCAGCAGAGTTTCTCTAAGCCACGAGGGATTTTTAATGGGTTCAATCTCATATCAAAGCGCATCAGGATGCAAGGATTCCTGCAACATGATTACTTACACCTATACCCTCGCTTCTTGGAGGATGTAATCAGTAACTATAAGCAAGGGAAGATTGTTTACATCGAAGACATGAATGAAGGCTTGGATGTTGCTCCAGCTGCCTTTGTTGGGCTATTTTCTGGCAAAAATGTTGGTAAGCAGGTCATTCGAGTAGCCCATGAATGATTATTGCCTAAAGTCATTAACAACTATTAGTGTTATTCCCCTTTTGGAGTATTTAATTCTGGGAGTTTTAGCCCCCATTAGTAAAAGACTGGACTAACTTTCTTCTAGTTGTGAGTCCAGAATAGGGAATTTGAAGTGAATTTAGAGCTTCATGAACCCTGAGTGAAATGATCTTCCACGAATACCTTAAATGGATCATTGAAACAAAAGTGCATGGTATCAATTCAAGTTATCACTACACAAGAGTCCAAATATCTATATTTTTAGCAAACTGTCTGAAATCATCCTCATTCTATTGTATGACTAATGATTGTGAAAGTACCAATTAACCACCTTAGAGCAATCACATCGGGCACTTTAAAAGTTTTGCTAGATTTTATCTAAAATTGCATCTTTCTCTATTTTGACGACTTTAACTCACTTTTTCAAAACAAATTGATATTCTCTATAATTTTCTAACTCATATTAAGCACTATTTATAATTCGGAGAGACAGAGACCTAATGTGTGTACACCACAGCATTAATGGTTGTGGGCAATGTGGACTCCTACAATAAATATAGTGGAGTCTATGGGTCTGTTTGGGGTTGTCTTAGAGTCTTAAAAAGTGTTTAAATAGTCTTAAAAGTTCTTCAATGAAAAAATTAGATTGTTTGGATGTTACATATTAAAATACTTCTTAATTTTAAATAAGCTAAAAAGTACATTTCGATATTTTTCTTCAAATGTATTTTTTTTAGATAATTCGGAATGTAGTTCAAATTTTAAAAGGCTCTCAATGAGCGAAAATGTCCATACAATTTTTAGATAATTTCAACTTTTAAACTTTTAGAGGATGGTCATAATTTTTTTTTTAAATCAAATGATCGTCATTCCTGTCTCAGAAATTTTTTTTTTAATTTATTTCCAAATAAATGTAAAATGCTTGACAATGCTTTAAATATATGGTTAATAAACTGCCCCAATTTGGATTAGAAACTCATTTTATTTCATCATTATAATTTTTCTAAATTATCACTCAAAATATAATAAACAATTCAACATTTTCAAATCTTAAAATAACAATAATATTAAAAAATAATATTTTGACAATATTTTATTCAACTCATTTAAAATCATCTCAACTCATTTATGAATTCAAACGGGACTAGTGAGATATTCTAAGGGAATGCTTGGGGAATAAGATGTGATGAAAATTTTGTAAATATTAATAAGATGGTTTATAAATAGTAGTGAGATAATTGGAGTTAAGTATTATTTTTTAAGTTTTGAAAAATGAGAGATAAAAAATTAAATAAAAAATATTATAAAATTAAAATATTATTTTTTTAATATTATTTTTATTTTTAAATTAAAAAAATTGAATTATTTTTTATTTTTTATTTAAAAATTTAAAATAATTATAATAATTATAATAATTAATTTAAAAAAATAAAATGAGATGAAATAAAAAAATCATCCAATCCGAGCCAGTCGGCTGTTGTTTTTGTCAGCAAAGACCAAAAGCTGCAACAGTGTGAGAACAAAGAACCTTCACTGCGTTTGAACAGAGAACCTAGTTTGAGATGAAAATTTAACCCTTCTAGTGATAAAAACGAGGGACCCACCTTATTGAATTCGCACCTTTCGATATTTTTTTCATAAAAATGATATACCTACCGCCTGTTAACAATTTGTTTAAAATTATGGATTAAAATAATATAATTTTTTAAATTTAAGTTTGATTTTTATTTTGATTTGATGTTTTTAAATATTTAAAAATAATATTTTATTAAGAATTGTAAATTAATTGTGATTGGGTTCCTATCACTACTCTTTTTTCCTAAGCAATTCAGATTCTTGTTTAAGGACGAGTCAGACAGAGTTTGTCGCCAAGCGAGTGACAAACGACAACCCATTTTTATACGCAAGAAAGACCAACTGCTCAGTGTCTCTTTTTCCAGTCAAATTCAAATTCTACACCCACTAATTCATGGCCATTCCTTCACAACTTTTACGGCACGACCAGTTCTCTCTCTCTCTCAAGACTTTTGTGTCTTTGGGTTGTTGTAAAAGGTAGAAAGACTGAAATAAAAAGGAAGTTATTGTGACAATAACATCCTAATGATGTTTGCTCGGTGATTCTTGAGTTCATATGCTGCAGAAAGGGTCTTCTACGTTCAGTGTTCCCCTCCCTTTTTTTTTTTTTCCCTTTATCTTTTTCTCTCTTCGTATAGGTAGTTCTGAAACAGTATACTGATGTCAGGTATCTCTGAAACCATTTTCTCTTCTGTGTATGTCCTAAATCTTCTTTATATTTAATGTATAACATAGATTAGTTTCCTGGGTTTCAAATTTTTTAGGGTCTTTAAAGGATTTAAGGCTAGCGTCTGTAACATCCTGGTATTAATTTCAGGCTTCTGGAGTTGTTACGGTTGTTGTTTCGTGGGAAATATCTTGTGTAGGATTGTTTTTCTTTAAATGGATTTTTCTTCGGTTGGATTGGGTCATTTATGTGAATGAAAATTGTTTTTCTTCTGGTTTTTGTGCCATTGGAACTAAAGTTTTGTTTTTTTTTTTTTTTTTGAAACAGAACTAAAGTTTTGTTGATTGTGTATATTATTGCTCCAATTTCCTGAAAGCCCCTTTCTTTGTATAATTGCTAATAGGGTTTGAGTTATTTTATTTTTAGACCTCCATAATGAATATTCCCACGCAAATGGTGTTGAGTGGCAAATATTTTGCCGTTCTTGCCCACACTTGGATCTTGTATGTGGGGGTGGTTTTTTTGAGTGGTAGTTCAAGTTTTGCCAATGAGAGTGATATTTACTGCTTGCAAACCATCAAAAACTCTCTTGAAGACCCTTACAACTTCTTGAGCTCTTCATGGAATTTTGAAAACAGTACTGAGGGATTCATTTGTAAGTTCAATGGCGTGGATTGTTGGCATCCTGATGAGAACAGAGTTCTAAATATTCGCCTTTCGGACATGGGTCTTAAGGGCAAGTTTCCCCATGGCATCGAGAATTGCACAAGTTTGACAGGCCTAGATCTTTCTAGCAACAAGCTATCAGGGTCCATCCCTAGTGATATATCAGATAAACTCCAATTTGTGACATCCCTAGATCTCTCATCCAACAGTTTTTCGGGTGAAATCCCATTAAGTCTTGCGAATTGTAGTTACTTGAATGTGCTTAAACTCGATCACAACCAATTGACCGGTATGATCCCACTTGTCCTGCTTAATCGGATCAAGAAATTTAGTGTGTCCAACAATCTCTTGTTAGGGCCTGTCCCTAACTTTGGCTCTAATGTAACTGCGGAGAGCTATGCGAATAGGGTAATGATACCCTTACAATTGGTTTACTACTTATTTACTACTTTAACTATATTTGAAATTTTTTATTTTTTTATCATTTTCTTTTAAGTATTTTTTTAATATCCTTAATCATTAAGAAAAAATTAAAAAAATATATAATTTTATTAATAATCACTTCCTTAACCATTAAATAAAATAAAAAATTAATAAAAAAATTAAATAAAAAAAGAGTAGTAAAGGAGTAGTAGGATAGTAGTAATTCTATCATTTTCCATGCGAATAATCTAGGACTCTGTGGGGGGCCTCTGAAAGCCTGCCAAGATACTACCAAAAAATCGCATATTGGAATAATTGCTGCATCAGCAGTTGGTGGTGTGATTTTTGCATCTATTGTTGTTGGTATTGTTCTCTACTACTTTTCACATGGAGTAGCTGGAAAGAAGAAGGAAGATGACCCTGAAGGTAACCAATGGGCAAAGACTCTGAAAGGAATGGAAGGAATCAAGGCAAACTTTGTGATTCTATATGTTGCTCCTTGAAAATTCTATTTATGATATATGTTTGCTAAATAAGACTATATTTTCCTCATTTTCTTGAGTACAGTAACTTTTCTATGGTCTTGATTTTTGTTGAGGACGCTCCAACATGACTAACAAAGAAGGTAATGTTGTTTACAGGTTTCAATGTTTGAGAAGTCAGTCTCAAAAATGAGGTTGAGTGATCTCATGAAGGCAACTAACAACTTTAGCAAAAGCAATATCATTGGAACGACAAGAACTGGAACTATGTACAAAGCATTACTTCCTGATGGTTGTACCCAAATGGTTAAGAGGTTACAAGACTTTCAACACCTAGAAAAAGAATTTGTTTCTGAAATGAATACTCTGGGGAGTCTGAAGCACCGTAACTTGGTTCCCTTGATGGGCTTTTGTATGGCAAAGAGGGAGAGACTTGTGGTATACAAATATATGGAAAATGGGACACTTTATGATCAATTACATTGTACAGAACCTGAGGCCAGGACTATGTACTGGCCCATGAGGCTCAAAATTGGGATTCAAGCAGCTAGAGGTTTGGCATGGCTTCACCATAACTGCAACCCACATATTATACATCGGAACATAAGCTCCAATTGTGTACTTTTGGATAAGGAATTTGAGCCCAAGTTATCTGATTTTGGCCTTGCGAGGCTTATGAACCCGATTGACACCCATTTGAGTACTTTTGTCAATGGGGAGTTTGGGGATTTGGGTTATGTTGATCCTGAGTATCCGCGAACATTAGTTGCTACTCCAAAAGGGGACGTGTATAGCTTTGGAGTTGTTTTGTTGGAATTGATTACAGATGAGAAACCAACCCATGTGGTTAATGCCCCAGAGACTTTCAAGGGAAGTTTAGCAGAATGGATTACTGATCTATCAAGTAATTCTCTTCTCCAAACTGCCATTGATAAGTCTTTGCTTGGAAAGGGTATTGATAACGAGCTCACACAATTTCTTAAAGTTGCTTGTAATTGTGTGTTGCCAACTGCAAAGGAGAGACCTACTATGTTTGAAGTGTATCAGCTTCTTAGAGCTATTGGGGAGAAGTACCATTTCGCAACTGATGATGAGATCTTAATGCCATCTGATTGCACTGATGCTAATTGTCTGGATGAACTTATCGTTGCTCAAGAAACAACTCAAACCTATTGAAAGAAAGATTCTTTTTGCTTGAGATATCCTAGTTTGGTCCCATATGATAGGTACCTGTTTGACATATGGTAGTAATAGCTGTAATGACTTGTGACGATATTAAGCATTTAGGCAAGATAATACATAGCATTGGACACCTGTTGTGCTGCTACCTTTGTTTGAACCAACAATTGTATATAGATTTAATTCTGTGCTGTAATATCAAGATAGTGTTGGCTGCTGTCATTGCCCCATACTTATATTTGAAATTGCTCATTTGAGTTTGGCACGAGTAAACCAATTTTATGTTGTGATAAGTTTTTGTTGGAGCCGTGACTGCATGAAATATACGCTAAAAGCATGTGTTGCTTGCTTGGAGATATGCTAAGAAGGCAATGATCTCAGAGATCGGGGTTCAATGGCAGCTTGCATTCCCTTTAAAAAAAAATATATATATATATATATATATATATATATAAAAAAACTAAAGTGGAGTTTATCATAAAAATAAAAATAAATTCATGTGGATCTCATATTCATTCACTTTTTTTAAAGAAAATGTACGAACTTGCAACCAAATATCATTTTCAGCTTAATATATCTATGTTTTCACTTTTTTTCATTTTGGCATTTTAACAATTTCTAGGTTCTCTCTCCCAGCATCTAAACATTTAATTTCAGTTTATACCTTCAACGAATTACATAGTTATCAAACCTTTTGGGCTCTGCTCTGCTTTATTCTTGATTTTGCGCTAACAATTCATGACCTAAAAGAGCTGGCTTTAAGCATGTGCAATGAGCAAAGTTGTAACACACAACAACACCAATTTGAAGAAAAAGAAGTGAAAAACGGCGGAAGATCAGAAGGAAGAAGAATGGGTCAAAACCATAGGCACACGTGAAGATGTACTTGCTCTGAAGTGTAAAAGTCGAACTAATCTGAAGTGATTTATGATGAAGTAGAAGGGTTGGATCGTGGGCTAGTGGGTTTGCAATGTGGGTCTTTAGTTTTTGGAGCATTAGCATTGGTCTATGCATATGCATATGCAAAATTATCTCTTTTGCATAACCATTTGGCCATTCAAGCAAAACTCTCACATTGGCTTATGCATATTTGAGACCAAATAATAATAAAATATTATTTTTTTATTATTATTAATTTTTTTCTAAAATCAAAAGTCTTATATATTTTTTGTAATTAGCATCCACTATATTATATACATTTGAGATTAATAATACAAATGCAATAATAAAAAATATAATTTTTTTATATATTATATTAAAAATATAATAAAATGAAAAAAATATATATAATATATTATAATAATAAAATGAATGTGTATGTGAACATTTGTGGTGTTGTTGAGGGAGGGAGAAGAGGAAAAGATTGAGAGAGAAATAACAATTAAAATATGTTTGATGGAATGAATAGTTGTTATCCAAATTTGGATAACAACTGTTCACTGCTAGCCAAATTTATGCATATGCATAAGCCAATGTGGGTGTTTTTTGAGTCATATTATGCAAATATGATTTTGCATATAGATATGCATAGACCAATGCTAGTGCTCTAAGATGGTGTTTAATTGTTGTCTTTTAATTTAACGGTTTGTTGAACAGTGGGTCGTAGGCCTTGGTTTCCTTTTAGTTTAGTTGAGTTGAGTTCATAGGGTTAGAGGCCATCGTGGGCCCATCAGTGGAGTCTATTTTATTATACACTTGGAACCTTTGGAATGCATCTGAATATTCATGAAAAAATCTCTTTTCTCTATTCCCTATAGGTGCTCTTCCTCAAAGAGAGCACTATAATCGCCTATTTTACATTAGTTAATTTCCCTTACTTTATCAAACTTGTTACAAGTGGTATTAGAAACACCAACTAATTGGCTTAAAGGGTTGTCCCACCTACAAACTTAGTTGTTTTCTTAGTGGCCTTTGGGATGACATTCACTTACCTGTCCAAATGTATAATCCCCAAAACTTGACCTCAACCTATAGTTTGGCCAAGATCCTAGAAGAAACCTTTAACTTGACTAGAAAAGCCCACAAGTTCAGCCCAAGCTACTCACCAGATCTAGGCATTCTTAAAAAACCAAACCTGCCACCCTTCAACCAACCCAAACACACAACAGAACCCAACAAACACTTTCCTAAACCATCCCTGCCTATACAGAAAATAAACTAACAGCAAATGAAAGAGATGAGGGATAAAGGACTTTGTTACTATTGCGATGCTAACTAGAACCTTGGCCGTAAGTGCCAAAGTCCAAAATTGTACCCCGTTGGAAGATGTATTACTAGAAACTGATCTTGATGTGCCATGTGATGAAGAACAGTGCGACAACACAGCAGAAACACCCACAACAGAAATAGTAGTAAATCAAGGAAGGCTTGAAATTTCCCTCCATGCATTAACGGGTTCTCATAACCCGAGAACTATGTGAGTGAAATGGAAGATTGGAGCTTAATGGGTTACTATTTTGGTGGATATAGGGTCTACACACAGCTTTTTAGATCCAGCAATCATCAACAGAACCAAACTTCCTATAGATCTCAAAGAAAATGTGAAGGTGAGAGTGGCAAATAGAGAGTTGATTCCTAGTGAAGAAAAATGTAATGGCGTGAAGGTCTTGATCCAAGGTACTATTTTCACAATAGATGTGCATTTATTAGTTTTAGCCAGTGTGACATGGTATTGGGGATTAACTGGCTGAGGGACTTGGAATCAATCTTATGGAACTTTGAAAAACTCCTAATGAAGTTTCAGTACTAATGCAAGGAAGTATCGATTCAAGGGTTGGCTGCAAGAATGATTGAGGAAGGGTCTTTAAAAAATTTGAATGGGTGGAAGAATAAGGGATTAATTTTGCAAGTAATTGAAGAAGTGAAGGGACCAAAATTGTCAGCTATAGAAGAGATTCCAACAATTGTTAGTGCAGTTTTAAGATGTATTTTCATATGCTAAAGGGCTACCCCATCAGGGACCCATGACTATGCTATCAATTTAATCCCAGATATAAAACTCATCTCAATAAGACCCTATCGATACCTCAAAAGAAGGAGATGGAAAAAATAGTACAAGAGTTGTTGTCCACTGGGGTGATAAAGCCTAGCCAAAGTCCTTACTCCTCGCCTGTATTGCTGGTTAGGAAGGCAGACGGCACATGGAGGCTTTGTGTAGACTATCGGGGGCTTAATATCAAGGATAGATATCATATTCCGGTGGTGGAGGAGCTTATGGATAAGTTTCAAGGGGCTATTATTTTCTCAAAACTGGACTTGAGGTTCGGTTACCACCAAATTCGGGTTAAACCTGATGATGTTCCAAAAAGAGCATTTAGGATGCATGAAGGTCATTATGAGTTCCTAGTAATGCCCTTTGGGCTAACTAACACTCTATCCACCTTCCAAAACCTTATGAATTAGGTATTCCGACCCCACCTAAGGAAATTTATACTTGTTTTTTTTTTATGACATTCTTGTTTACAGTAAAACAGTGGAGAAGCATGTGGAGCACCTCCAAACTACCCTTGAGCTACTGAGGCAACACAAGTTGTACACTACGAGATCTAAATTCCACTTTGGGCGCAAGGAAATAGCCTATTTAGGCTATCTAATCTCTGCTGAAGGGGTACGGGCAGATCCGAAAAAGTTACAAGCGATGAAGGAGTGGCCCTTGCCTAAATCCCTCAAGGCTTTGAGGGAGTTTTTGGGATAAACAAGTTATTACCACAAGTTCATAAAGGGCTACGGTGGAGTTGTTGCCTCTCTAACTTGAATATTGAAGAAATATGGCTTTAAATGGAGTGAGGAAGCTAAGCTAGCTTGCCACAAGCTGAAGGATGCTGTTACACAGCCCCACGTATTGGCTCTTCCGAACTTCTCAAGACCATTCATAATTGAATGTGATGCCTCGAAAAATGCCGTTGGGGTAGTCCTAATGCAGTAGGACAGACCCATTACATTTTTCAGTCAAGCCTTGAAGGGTAGAGCACTCATGATGTCAACCTATGAGAAGGAGCTATTTGCCCTTGTTTCAGTTGTTCTTAAGTGGAGGCATTACCTACTAGGACAAGCTTTTGTGATGCATACTAACCAGCAGAGTCTCAAGCACCCTTTGGACTAAAAGGTAAGTACTCCGATGCGACAATGTTGGATTACTAAGCTGCTAGGGTATGACTTTGTGGTGGAGTACAAAAAGGGGGGCGGAGAATAGAGTTGTCGATGCCCTATCAAGGAAGGATATGGATGGGAAGGCACAATAAATGCTAATTTCGTTCTCTAATGTCCAGTGGATGGAAGAATTGAAAACTACTTGTGAGAATGATGCACAAGTACAGAACCTTATTAAGCTACTTTCTGAAGGCAAGTTAGGCCCAAACTACACCATGAGGGAAGGTCTATTATTGTATAAGCGTAGGTTATATATTCCTCAACATGAGGAGTTCAAGAATAAGTTGCTAGAACTATTGCACAACAGTCCTTGGGTGGACATTCGGGTTACAACAAAACAATCCATAGAATGAGGAGAGATTTCTATTAGGAAGGTCTCAAAATGGATGTTAAGGCATTTATTAGGAATTATGACCTATGTCAGCAGGTTAAGGTAGACAACACCCTACTAAGTGGGCTACTTCAACCACTACCTATGCTAACACATTTTGGACTCATATTACCATGGATTTTGTGGAAAGGTTACCTAATTCATAAGGGTTCAATGCCTTGTGGGTAATGGTCAATAGGCTGACCAAATACAGCCGCTTTATTGCTATCAAACATCCCTATACAACTAGGGACATTGCTGAATTGTTTTTCAAACATATTTTTAAATTGCACAGGCTGTAAAATTCTATTGTGTATGATCATGACAACATGTTTACTAGCCAATTCTGGCAAGAGATTTTTTCTTTACAGCGGATTCAATTATTACTAAGCACTACGTACCACCCACAAACCGACGGACAATTTGAAGCCGTGAACAAGACAGTTGAGAGCTATCTCCAATGCTTCAGTGGGGACAGACCTAAAGATTGGGCTAGGTGGGTACCCTTGGCCGAATGATGGTAGCACTCCTCGACAAGGATGACTCCCCACCCCATGAAGCCCTTTACGGGCAGCCACCACCAAGACTAATGGATTATGTGCCGGGCACAACACGTAGTGAAATAGTGGATACCAACTTAAGGACTCGGGACCAGATCACACAACTACTCAAACACAATTTACACAACGCACAAAATAGAATGAAAAAAATATTATGATCTAAAACGGAAGGAACAATAATTTAGTATGGGTGATGAAGTATACCTGCGGCTCCAACCATATAGGCAGACCACGGTGGCACAACAGATCAACCTAAAGCTTGCTCCTCCATATTTTGGTCCATTTCGAATCTTACAGAGGATTGGGCAAGTGGCATACAAACCAAATCTTCCCAGCTCCTCAAGAATCGATCCCACCTTCCATGTATCTACACTCAAGCGCAAGCTCAACACCAAAGTCACTGCCCTTCCCACGTTACCCCTTGTGAACGACCATGTAGTGATTCTGCCTGATGAAGAGATCCTGAACAGACACATGGTCAAGGCTGGTATCAGAGCCAAGGTGGAGCTCTTAGTTCGATGGCAAGGCCAAGAGGCCGGCGATGCCACCTCGGAGGGATATTCACGATTGATAGAGGAATTTCCCCACCTTGTGGGCAATGTGTTTTGAACAAGGGGGATATGTAACACACGACAACACCAATTTGAAGAAGAGGTGAAGAGCAGCAGAAGACCAAAATGAATAAGGGGTTGAAACCCTAGTACACGTGAAGATGTACTTGCTCTGACTGAAGTGATTTCTGATTAAGTACAAGGGTTGGGTCGTGGGCCAGTGGGTTTGCAGTGTGGGTCTTTAGCTTTTGTTAGTTGGTGTTTAATTATTGTCTTTTAATTAAACGATCTATTGAACAATGGGCCGTAGGCCTTGGTTTCCTTTTAGTTTGAGTTGAGTCTATAGGGTCAGAGGCCATCGTGGGCCCATTAGTGGAGTCTATTTTATTGTACACTTGGAACCTTTGGAATGCATTTGAATATTCATGAAAAAATTCCAACTTTCTCTTTTCTCTATTCCCTAGAGGCGCTCCACCTCGAAGAGAGCATTATCATTGCCTATTTTACACTATTTAATTTCCCTTACTTTATCAGACCTGTTACAAAAGTTGACATATGCAAACGATGTTTATTGGAATATCATTGTCATCTGCAGAACTCCCTCAAAGGAATTTTTTTTTTTTCTTAGCAAGTAGATTCATATCAAAACAAAAAAATGTTCCATACAACAAGAAAGAGAAGTAAAGAAAAACAGTAAAACTTAGACCAACACAAAAGACTAATAAAGGACATTAAGAGAAGGTGGATCTTTCCCACTATGGAACTCGAGCAAAAAGGTTGGGATTTTGATGATTGGGATATTTCCAAACTCAAGATTGGAATGTGCCCATTGCGCAATGGAATGCGTGCATCAATTCTAGGATCGATATATCTTTACAGCTTTCCATGCTTCAAGGTCTTTGAGTAAAAATCTGGTGTCTCTAGCAATCCCTTTAGTTTCCCCATTAATAGCCTTGTGAGAATTGTTGATGGAATTGATTGTATTTAGAGAGTCACCTTCAAGAATAAATTTGTTGATCTTTCTGGTGTGAGCTTCTTGAACTCCCTCGTAGGAATTGCACCAGCGATTCTATTTTGTTGAGTGAACAAAAATGTTTGGTAACCAAGAAAGTTCGGCTCGTTCCATGCACGAGGATCAACAATCCACCCTCCAACTGTCACGTGCTTTCAAACCTTGTGAAAAGCCATATCAACAAATATGTTTGCGTTTGGATTGATGAGTTTTGGACAAAAAAATTTGGGTTTTGGAGCTTTGAAGTACAAATAAATCTCTGGTTTGGATTTGGATTTACACCAAAAGCCGAACAAACTTTTAAGCATCGAAAAATCTTGAATTTAAAATCATGGATGGTTTAAAAACTATACCCAAATTTAAGTTTAAAGCAAAAATGCTGCCCCGCATATAAGGCAGAATTGGTTTTCGCTTTTCTTGAGCTATATGGTTCGACATGCTTGAATAAAATGAATACAGCTACATTAACATAAGTAGTTCTTAGAAGTTTTGACATGATGGTATATCTATCAATTCGGTTAAAAACAAAGCTGACAACAAAGATTAGGAAAAAATAAACAAGATCTAAAGTGCAAAGAGGACACAGGTATAAGTGACGACAGGCACCGCATTTTCTGCACTTTAAAGTCAGCATGGATCCGCCCTTCAAGAGACCTAACACAATTATGGAACAACCCGAATTCATTTATTTTCCTTTACAATCTGAAAATGAAGAAAAGACACTAAATAAAAGGCTATCAAAGGCAAAACCAGAATACTTACTTAACATGCTCCATCATTGTTAGAGCTACTCAATGACTCAGCATTACACTGGAAGAGGGAAACCACGGAGATATGTGGAATCAACCCCCGACTCCCGAACCATTGCCACCCTACCTGTCCGTGCCACCTTCAAGGAAGAAGAAAGAGTTTATAAATCTATAGTAATAGTTAAATAGTTAACCAAGAACAGTATCCAGCAACCAATTATTTTCTGAAAACAGCCTCGATGCGGTGTTAGAAAATCACCTATTTCGTGATAAACGGTTGGGAAAGTAATTGAGGCATAAATATCAGCATCATTAGCTGAAAGTCCCCACATACCGAGCCATACTTCCCCAATTTTTCATTTTTATCCCACTAACCAAAAAAAAATCTTTTTTATCCCTCTACTTCCTCTCCTCTTTGTCTCCACCCTTCACTTGCAAAATTCTCTCTTTCTCAAAGAAATCGGTTACACACAAGTGGGCAAGCGAGCCAGGAGTCCAGTAAAGTGAGAAAAGGCACTAAACAATTCAAACAATCTCATAGATTGACTTAAAGTTAAAACCAGCAGTTATTGAATGTTGCAATTAACTTTTGGCTGGCTGATCTGCAGATTAAAGTGCAAAATATTTTCTTTTTTGATTGGCACCAGGTGTTCGAGAACAAAGTCTCGACTAATCCTAGGGGTGCACAAACCCTCGGCCAGGAGTTTCTAGCAAGTGCACCTTGGGTAATTCAAGAGAAAGTTCCTCCAGTCCAATGGCCCCTAGAAATTGTTTACACCCAAGAGAATTCGAACCTTAGACCTGTAGGGAGCATTCCACCAAGACCAAGGCCTTTACCACTTAAGCCAGGCCCTAGGGGGAATTGCAACAATTAGAACACTCTTACTAGTTACTTCAAGCTCCACACTTCCAGAGACAGTTATATCGGATGGCAATTTTCACTGTAAGGACTTGCATCTGCACCTCATAAAGGCCCTGTACTCAACACAAATGGACCGACTAGAGTTTCTTTAGCCATATATTTCAACCAGTTTAATACATGTGGCATGAATCTTCTGATGTTCAAAATATTTCTTGTATTGACATGGTTGGCACAAGAGAAATTGACTAGATGCACAGAGATTAAATCTGTCTTATCCTCGGCAGTAATGGCAATTTCAGTTTGTTATTGTGCAGAAGCACAGGTATTTCAACCAATAAACGAATCATGATCTGTACGTGAAGTATTTCATAAAAATTAATTTAAAAATAAAATGATTGTGTTCTCATGGCAACTCAAAGTTCCTCTCTCTCCAACAAAAATGTAGGAATCAATACTCAAAATTATGAAATCGGTTCGAAAAACATAAGAACCAGAATAAAAGCACAAGAATCATGAAATACCTCACAAATCCCATAGGGCTCTAACAACTTCTGTAGTGCAACCATCTTGTTAAAATCACCTGTAAGCTGGAGCACATACAAAAACCAGACTAGAGATTGGCAGAATATTAATCAAGGAAAATGGAGACTGCAAGCCAGGAAAAGTAATAGGAAGATATTGATGAATGGGGAGCTCCCGGAAATCAAGTTGCAATCAATATAATTTACATTGCTTTCATCACCAAACTCAGGTATATATCCATTAATTTCAATTTTAATATTCAGTCCCAAAGTTCGTATTAAAGAAACTAGATTTGAGTGCAATCAGGGTAAGGTCACAGACGAAGTTGAGCCACTGTTCAATTTAAGCAGATTCAAGAGTAAGGCTAAAGGTGTATGTGATACTGACCTTGAAATGCTTCAAAGTTTTGAGGAGGGTTTCTCAAAGACCCTATCGGTCCTAAGAAAAATGTGATGGGCAATGAGATGGAGTGCTAACAACAGTAGACAATGACAATATTACTAAATATTTGCCGGTATATAAATACCAAATGGAACTTGCAAGCTCTAATCAGAGCATTGGCACATGCCTAGCCAATCATTCCAAGGTTAAAAGAGGAGAATGGGACTTAAGTGGATTTTTGGTTAAGAATAACCCACTCACATGAAAAGTTGTCTTACAAGATCAACTGACACAATATAGGAGTAATATCTTTTCTGATTGTAACCAGCACCTACATCCTCTTCTTGAATGGTATGCGTGTTATGGACATCCAATTAAATATTTCTTCTGATCAAGTCTATCTTCCCCACTTATACCACTGATAATCTTTGTCTCATTAGCAATAGGAAGGGTCCTTGCCCAACCCCCAGACAGCATTATGATTAATAAAGGATAAGATGAGAATTCTTTTTTCATTTAATGAAAAGAAATGGCATTAGAGTGATAAGTGCCCAAAAATGATGTATGCCAAGACGTAACAACATGATGATTGATAGATGGTAAGAATTTCTACCTCTAGGGTAACGGTATGATCAGAAACATCAACAGCTTTGGCCCGGAAAATGTTGGCAATATCAAGGACATCCCTCCTAGCAGCGGTATTCACAGCAATCTTAATCAACATAAGCTCTCTCTCAGCAAATGGCAAGTGAGTGATATCCCGAACCTGAAGAAATGACCACCTTTCTTTAGTCAATCATTCACTCGCGCACATCAAGTGTTCAAGAATGGGGAAACCCAGTCATGGGATCAAGCCTAGCATCCATATACAAAATTATAACAGTGACTATTTTACCTGTACTCTTTTGGTGATGATACAAATTAAGACTGCGTGTTAAAATAGCATCTATGCAAAGTCATAATGGTTACTATTTAATTAACAGAACTTATTAAAAATTCAGACTGACTGTTGACATAGAAATTCCAGTAAAGCTCAAATTCTTTCAGCAATATGAAAGTTTAGGAATTAGTTAAATAGAAAACTTTTTCCTGGCAAGGAATAACACAAATGCACACAAATATAAAATAAAGCACTTACCCAAATCTATAATCTAGGCATTACAGATGTTCTCAAACTTCATGATAAAGAAAAGATCCAATGACAAGTAGAGCCTTAGACCCACAAGGTAGGACGTTTTTCCAAAACTGACATGTTTATTTTACGCTAAATTTTTTACATACATTCTTTAATACATAACTTCCCGTTGATTTTGTTGATAATATATCTTGTTTTCACCTCCGGAAGTATGTACACCAAACCAATCAGAAAATAAATACTTTCAAGTGTAAAAAGATGGATGAAAGGTGTAACGGCATAATTTCTTTGGGTGCATGAAAATAGTAAAAGTACTTCATACTTGTAGATGTAATTACCAATATAAAGGATTCTGGATTCTAGAGACTATTGTACATACAGGATTATGCGGGTACTTTATTTTATGTTACCACTTAGTTGCATATTATTCCTAATTACCCACTGAGTTAACAGTTTTAATTCCCAAACTAGAGGTAATTGGAGATTTTTTTTGTTCTCTTTTAGGGCTTCTTTTATTGGTCTTACTTGAAAAATAAACTTGCAAAAGTCTCGGTAAATACACTCAGCATGTAATCCAGTACCCCTTACCTCATAAAGATCTATTAACTTTATCAGTTGTTGAACCAACTTGCCAATTGACTCATCAGTCCCAGGAACAACAGTTGTGATGCGGGAAAGCCCCTCTTTCTCAGCAGGACCCACAGCCAAACTCTAGAATATGAAGTAAAAGGAAACTATTGAATCAGCATAGACCATCAAAACCAGATAAGCCCAAAAGGGGAGCACAATTTGAGGCCAAACTGACCTGAATGTTATAACCTCTTCGAGAAATAACCCCAGTAACTATGTTGAGAACTCCAGGACAGTCATTCACAAGCATAGACAAAGTGTGTGACCTGAGCCCACTTGACTGTAGAATGACATTCAGCACAATACAATGATTGGTACTCATAAACAATGGGAAAAACAAAAAAGCTATAATACAGCAACCAAAATATTTTTTATACCAATTATTAAACAAAAGAAATGATATTTGCAATCCTATAGTATGCAAGTCTCGTGCACTCCTTTTGAAAAAGTGGATAAATCTAAGACCCACATGAAAAAATTATTTTTTTAATGATAGACCCCACATTTTTTCAAAGGAAGTACGCGGGACTTGCACACCCTAAAACTATATCTAGCATTACCCACATTGCTAAAGTCACATAGAGCACCACAGATGAAAGCTCAGGTTTGATATGGCTATATATCTAAGAGATCAACAATTTTACTAAAAAATTAAGGCATAGCCCAACTCCATGGATCATATACAAGAGAAACATCTAGCAAGAGTTAGAAGCCGATACAAGGAAATCATGAACAAGTCAATTTATTTATTTCTTTTTTTTTTGGTAAGTAAAAATATTATATATATATCAATAATAGTAACCAAGTACACCAAAATACACCAAGCCCAAATTGGAATAGAACATACCTCCCCAACCATTTGTTTCCCGTAAAAGAGGCCCGTTTGGATATAAAGGTGAGATGAAATCATCTCATCTTATCTAATCTAATTTAACTAATAATCTCACTATTATTCACAAACCATCTCAACTCATCTTATCTCATCTCACTATCCAAACGGGCCAATACTTCACCCGAAACTCCCTCTACGAGGACATCTTCATAATGCCCTCCCTTTAGTCTTCACTCGACTTGAGCTACCTCTCTTAGCATTGTAATTGATTGCCCAAGAAAGACACTTTACTTTTCTTAAAACTTGATTTGGTTTCAAGTGAGTGGTCTGCCTCAATCGCAGTGAATAGTGCTTTAAATTGGTCTTCACATCTTCCATATGAAAGCCCCACAATATGCTGAATCTCGTTAACCTTATGCATAACCCAATCCAATGATGAACTCGCTATATTGTTTATCGAAGAAAGAGAAACCAGGGGAACAACATTATCCCCAGACAGTTCCCAACTGCAGTCCTGACCTTAGACATTCCTCTTCACAAGACACCAATAACAAACCCATAATTTCCTCCCTATCATATCCTGCATTCAAATCCCGAACCTCCTCAACAACTATATTGTTTTTGTCCATTGTTGTCACCATTAAAGGTTCCTTCACCTCCGGCGTTCCATCGACAAGGACATTGCTTATAGGTGCTCCCCTCCCCCTCCCCCCCCCCCCCCCCCCCCAAAAAAAAAAATCTTTCTATGCCAATTTGTCAGACCCTACTGCTCCCCAAGAGGCATAAACAGGCAGGAGAAGCACTACCTTCTGTTACCCCATGTTCATCCTCTAAAAGAGGCTTATCTGCATCTTCCAAAGTACTCAAAACCCTGGAAGAACCCCCATCTTCAACTGAAAGTGAACCCTGGAAAAAAGTACCAACCCCATTTGCAACTGGTGACTAAGGGCAGTCAGACAGCAAGCTGCTGATGTCCCGAGTTATACCAGCATGAACAGTGATGCCGTATCCGATTACCCTATCTATGACGCGTCGAAATGCCCTTTGTCGGCACGCTTGAGGCCTTCAGTAGTAGAGCTGACAAAGTTCAACCTTAGCTCGCTCTATACATGGATGATGGCTATTATACTCTGCTTTTCTTTAGCTTTCCAGATTTTTCAAAATATTGTTTTTTAATCTGAACAGTGGTTCTCTGTTTTTTTTTTTTAATTTCTCTTGTATACTTCCTATATACTAGGATTGCACCCCTTTGTGCCTTTTTATTTATTTAAAAAAAGCCAATAACAAATAAGGGTTGAATTTTCTGAAATTCTTCATAATTACTTTTTCTTTTATGTATTATAATTTGGGGCTTTATCCATCGGGAAGAAACCCCTACAAAAACAGGCATTATTTAGTAAAAGGCAAAAGAGCATTTTGCTTTGTGCTTACCTCACAACTTCGTTTTGATTTACTTATGTCCATATTTATCTTCTACAAAGATTACAACATGAATTAAAGGATCTTCAAACACATAGATATCTTACATCTTCATCATAGAGAACACCCCAATGAGCATCAAGAACTTGTTTCATTGACAAGTCATCATATGGCTCCACCGGATAAACATCACCCTGTAATAATAAAATTAAATTTAAATATTTGCAAGCCAAAATTGTAATGATCCCAAGTAAAAATCCAACAACACAAACTAAAGTGAAATATATGCAGCAAAATATAGATTCATTAAAGTAAGAAAGAATATCACCCTTAGGACATGATAAATATAAAAAACTATTGGAATCTGCTTGCAACACCTCCAACTATCCTTGGGCAGAGAAAAGAAAACATAAAAGCACGATTCAGATAAAAAGATCCAGCAGAAGATAAGTTTTCCCCCCTTTTACAATTTACGGCACAAGTGCCACCAACTTTATAGTAGGAAACAATGTGTGAATGAAAACATAGCACTACTATGCAATCCCAAATACATGCAAGTAGAAAAAAGAACTAGATTATAATCCTACCAACCTCAAACCACAGTATACACATAACATGATTTTACTAACATGCAACTAGTGTTGGACCACAAACTGCTTGCAACATAAATGGTCACCTCAGAAAAGGGTAGGCTGCCTACCTATGTCATGTTATCAATATCTAGAGGGTGAAAAACCAGATACTTTCCAAAACATAGAAATTTTTTTTTTATTGGCACCGGGTGTCGAAGGACAACGTCCCGACTAATCCCGAAGGTGCACAGACCACAGACTCTCTGCAAGGAGTTTCCCGCTAGTGTACCTCAGGTAATTCAAGGAGAAGTTCCCCCAGTCCGATGGCCCCTAAAAATTGTTTTACACCCAAGAGGATTTGAACCTTAGACCTGGAGTAAGTATACCACCAAGACCAAGGCCTTTACCAGGCAAACAATTTATATTTAAGTAATTTCTGAATCAGCTTGCATATGGCCAACACATTTTGAAGTTGTAAAAATTGGAGCACAAGCTGTGCCACTTTCTGACTCAATGAGTTTCATTCTTGAGTTTATCTATCAGGCATTCAGAAAAGCCTCACAAACCAAGCTCTAGCCAGTGTCTCTACCCCAATTTCAACCATAATTCTATAAACCAATTTTTCACCAATACTCTTCTGACTCTGGGCTTTTTTCATCATACATTCAAATTAAAAATAAAAAATAAAGTAATATTTTTCTACTTACCAAAAGAAAGTTTTAATGCTAACAACAAGTATGAAGCATCACAGATCAAAAAGCAATCAATAAGTGGCAAATAAGGCAAGTATAAAACAGGAGTATATGTTCTTTATATTAAATAGAGAAATAGTTTGGCCACAAAGGAATTACACAAAAATAATCCCACAAACTGACGTGACATGATATAGTTCGTCAAATCGTAAAGTTACTTTTATTATAAAGTAAATCTAACGGATCACATAAAGCCACGTCAGTTTGTGGGATTACTTTGTGTAATCTCTTTGTGCCTGTAGCACTTCCCAATTTCATTTGATTAGAACTTAAGAACAATTAAATCAAAATATAAACTTTTAAGTTCAGTATCTTTTCCCCCAAAAGAAAGAAGTTAATTGTTTAAATATCATTTTGTAGATGTTTTTGAGGCAGCAGCATATGCAAAAAATATAAACAACTATACTTGTGTGTGTGAAAATATATAGATGTGTGTGTGTGCGCAAAATGATAAGCCTTCTAAAAATGGCATATGAAAATGCAGAACCATGTATGCACATGCAATGAGTTAAAACTTAAAACCCTTAGCTCTATACAGTAATTTCCTATGTATGAGGAAAAAAATAATGCACTGCACCTCCTTTATAGAAAAAAAGGTACATACACTCGAGGATGTACTGGCATCACCATCAAGTGATTGGCTCGCTTTCTTCACTTTCTCTACGAGAACATTAGCAGGAGGTGGTTGTTCAAGATCTGGATAGGAAGCTGCACAGAATCCCCAGAATGGAGCCTTTTCACCCATCTTTTCTCGTCGCAATGCAATCTACAAGTAGATGCAGATTCAAAGCTCAAAACATGGAAACCCAAGTCATATATTAATGAGCAACAACTATTCGTCTTAGTTCATTGACAACATTTATTAAGGAACCTGCTAATGGATGAGCGCCATAAGCTACAGACCAAATTAGATTAAATTTTGTAACCTATTGTTTTCGCTATTATACGTTTTTTAAATGCATAAACACAGATAAACATCTTTCTTGGTAAATAATAATCATATCATCAAAAATGCTAAAATGCTTATTACACATACAATGAGATGTGTACAAGAAAGTCATCTGTCCAGAGAAGTATAGTGTTAGAAAAAAAAAGGTCTTGGGCCCTCTATCGTCCATTTCCAATCCTCAAATTTCTATCATTCATTTTCCTTCAAATACACCATATGAGACATGTAAGAACCAACTCCACACTGCTGCGGTTTGTGGATTGCCACCTAATCCTCTCCAGGAGCTAAAATGGGCAACTAGGCTTCTAGGCATAACCCAAGCCAAACCAATCCGAGTAAAGAAATTACTCCATACAGCACTAGCCACCTGATATTGTGGTAAAAGATGGTCCGCTAACTCCCCATTATTCTTGCACATACAGAACCACTCAATTACACCAACGTATCTTTTCCTCATTGTCCATGGTAAGAATCCTTCTGATAGATGTACAAGAAAAAACACAGTTCTTGGAGGTAGCTTTGTAATGCCTCTGTCCTAGAGGTCCGGAGAGTTAGCTCATATTATCTAAAATCATCTCCATAACACAATTATATATACTCCAAAGACTCCATAAAAATAAATATACTTGTTTCAACCAAACATTTACACTCCTCCACAAGAGCACCAAAGAAAGACCTCAACATAACAAACTAAAAATTAATAAATCAACTGAATAGGACTCTTCAATAATTATTTGTACCATTTGGCACTTATTCCTCTACGATCATCTAATTTTTCTCAAGCTTCCTACTCTTGATTTCCAGCTGAACCCTCAAAATTATCTGAAAAATATTGTTGAGATAAGGGGTGAGTTATCAACAACTGAGTAAGCAGAGAACATATACTAGTATGTAAACATAAGCCTTTTCGCAGAGTTTAGAATGCAAAACAAAACATTTTAGTTTCAGAATGCAGATCCAAAATATGTTATTAGAATATCAGAACGACAGTTCAAAATGTTCATATTCAAAAGTCCTTTGGCATAGCATAACTAAACATCATCTTATCATATCATATCAGAGTGTCATATCAAAATATAGACCATGGCAGGATTGTGCATTCTGCGAAAAGCCAAGCAGAACATAAATCACCATGGCTACAAAGCAATTGCACTTAGAATAGATACCATTATTATATCCCGTGGCGGGGCCAGAGGCCATTATTATGTCTCGTAGTAGGGCTATAGGTCACTATTATATCCTGTGACAGAGCCACAGGTCACTATTATGTCTCTTGACAAGGCCAGAGATAACTATTATCAACCGTGACAAGGCCAGAGGCCACTATTATCACCTATGGCAGGGCCATATATTAGAGCAAAATAGAATCAGAATCATCGGATCATGACCAGAAACAGAATCAGATATAGAATCAGAAAGTCATGCCAAATTTTTTTAGATGCCACATCATATCAAAACATAATGCTGAAAAATTTCATATCATTTTCACATATTCAAAACAGATTCAGAACATCTTCACATAACATTTACAAATTTTCAAATTTCATATTCGCTCTTTTGCATAGTCAGAAACAGAATACTAAAAATTTACTTATGTCTACACCAATCATGACAAAAATACTTTCCTCTTTTATACAGATTTTATGAGTAATGCAGAACCAATAACTAAAATTGTTTCAAATTTCTTTTCATGACAAAATATGCATATTTTTTCAAAAACAACCTCAATTCATTTCTTGCATGAAAAGTCTAGTATAGAAACCCCGCTTACCTAGACTTTTACTTCTCTGAATTCTCCCACGACTGTTATTGTCACCTATAAAATAGACATGTAACTTACTTAAATCCCTAATTAAACACGCATTTTGATGTTGAAGCCTGAAATACTAAAATAACCCATCTTTCCCAAAATCTAAAATTCTCGTAACCGTAAAATATAACCACTTCCCAAATTAATCGATATCCACTTAATTTCTCCGCTTACTAAACTCTAAATTATTTATGTAAAAATAAAGTGCATGACTAACATATTTACTCAATTAAGACTAAAGCCATGTAAAATACATTTCTAGTTTAATATTTACTTCGAGTAATTATAACAAAATCTATTAAAGTAAACAACAAATTTTCGTTTAATAAAAATAGACTTGATCAAATTTAAAGCGTTTAAAATAGGGTTAAATACATACTATTTACTACTGAAATTCAATTGTAAACAAAAAATTTAATACCAACTAATATAATTTAAATCCTTAAATATTTTCTATTAAACAAACTTTTTGGGCTAATATAAAGTGAGACAAAGCCCACTAAAAATAACACAATAGTTTTCTGCCGTCAACCTTAAGCCCATCTTACAATCAAGCCCAACAAAATACAAGTTCAAAACACATTATGATTTGGCTTCTAAATCAATGGGCATAATTATAATATCATCTTAAAGCAATTTTTCTATACGATATGCATAAGAAACTTGACGAGGGAACTTAAAAGATATCACTTTCATTTTTCTTTTTATAGAAAACCAAGCAGCATTGTACGTGGGTAGACGGCCGGCAAGGCTTACCGAGAGAAGAAAGAGACGTGGCAGCACAAGGAGCTAGGCTGAGGTTGACAGTGGTCATGAGCACAACCGCACAGTACGAAGAGAGAGGGAGAGAGAAAACGATGAGAGAGCGAGAACAGAGAGAGAAAGGGAGACAGAGAGCAAGAAAGTGTGAGAATGAGAGAGGAAGAGACAGAGGCTTACGATGTAATAGTGATAGACCTGGGGCAGTGTCTCACCGCTGGGCTACGGTGCACGGGCGGCAAGTGGCGGGGCAACCTGCGGAGGATTCGTGCTTAACAAAAGAAGACGTGCTCTATTTTTGTTGTATAGAAACAGAGCTTGTCGTGTGGGTTGGAAGTGTGGAGGAAAAGTGGGCTGCAATGGTGCAACTGGTGGCTCACAATGCATGAGTAGGAGGAAGGAAACGATGATAGTGGCCTTGTCGTGGCTAAGTGTGGGCTTTGGTGGCGTAGGTTGGCTTCCGGTGTTGGTCTGCATTGCTTGCAACTGCTTCAACAGCAACTGTGTTAGGGATCCCGGTCTTGTCCCTAAACACTAAGTTCACAAACTCGCCTTGGTGATGATGATGACCGAGTGTCGAGCCTTCTTGCTTGGCCTTGCACGTATAATGGCAATGATGAGTTCCTAAGTTGATGAAGGTATGGTGTTTAGTGATGGAAATGATGATGATGATTGATGAGTTCAGGTGATCTAAGTGATGAATATGCATGTTTGATGCAATGTGGAACGGCTTAAAGGTTGCCCTTGATGTTGGAGCCACTTGGATGACGTTTAGGGTTGGTATGGTGAAGAAAGGCTAGGGTTTGGATGATGGCTAAGGGGAATTTCAAGATTTGGGAAGAGTTGTCTTAGGGTTGGAGTCTAGGATGAGATGCTAGGGCTTAGAAGGATGTGAATGAATGAGGCTAGGACTCCTAGATTGATGGAGTCTATTTGGGAAAGATACGAGTCCGGTTTTGGTAAGTGGAAGATGGAGATGGATGGTGTTTGAATGAGTCTAGGGTTTAACTTGAGTGATTATAGGAATGAGAGATTTGTGGGATTGGATATGGAAGATAGGTTTTGGATATGGCAAGTGTTTAGAAGTTTTTGGGAGTCTTGAGTGATGAAGTGATTTTAGGGATGGAATGATTCTAGGGAAGTTCCTAAAATCAAGGAATTGGTTGAGGTAAGATACGGAATATATGGTTTGTATGATGGGTAACGTGACTAGGGTTGGATTCTAAGTGATAAGATGCATAGGAGTTGTTGGGAAGTTGAAGTTTGACTAAAGCAAAGGATGTATTTCGAATTTGGAGGGATTGGAAGATGGAAGATGAGTTCCTAACTTGTAGGAGATGATTTAGGGATTGGTAGGATTTGGAAAGGTGGATATGATTGAGGGAAGATTAGGTTTCGGTTTTGGTAAGTGAAAAAGGTCTTGGGTTGACTTGAGTGATCTTAGGGATTGAGAGATTTAAGGGATAAGAGATGGAGTGGAATTTCCTAAGATTCAGGGATTGGATTTAGAGATGAGTCAAAGATTCCTAAGTGGTAGGAATTACCTTGTGGGACTCTAGAGTTTAGTTGGATGAAGGGTAACTAAGGTTAGGATTCCTAAAGTTTAGGAGATCCTTATGGAAGGTTATGGTTTCCAACTAAGGCAAGATATGTGTATGGAAAGATGGAGGCAATATAGGTTTTGGCTAGGGCTTATGGAATGTGGAAGAAGGCTAATTTAGGTAAGTGGCCAATATGAGAATTAGGGAATTGGCAAGATGGAGGCTTAGGGTTTCGGCTAGGTCAATGTGGATTGATGGGGGCTAGTTATGAAAGTGTTTATTTATGGAAGGTAGGGCAAACACAAGAGCTGGTCGAAATGTGTATGTGGGATGGATCAAATGGTGAATGGAAAATGTTATGGCCGAAAAACACAATGAAAGAACAATGCACATAAAATAATAAGATCAAAGAATAGGAAATGGAAAAGTAGGAACACTCAAGAACTTGAATGAACACAAAGATAACCAAAACAACTTTGATTCACGAATTTCACAAAGTTGCAAAGAAACAAGATAGATTGAATCACACCTATTCACGAATTTCAAAGTGATGATTCTCTACTAGGGATTTATGAATTTCACCCAAGTAGCCCAAGTGCTAAGTACAGAAAAGTAATCTCAAGAACAATAATCCACCCATTTAGGGAATTTGCCAAAAGATGTAAACTAAATGTCTAAGAGTCCTATTTATAGAGATTACAAAGTGGAAACCCCCAATAGGTCCCTTGAAAAATAATTAAATAAAAATAAATAAAAAAGCAATAACATAGGTGCAAGTGCCAAGGTGGCCCGTGGCATGCATTGGCCCATTGATGGGCTAGGATGGTGCATGGGCAGCTCGGCTATGGGCTACTATCCTTGGGGTCCTGACAAACTGCTTGACGTTGCGGTTTCGTGGGGGGAAAGGGCGAAGGTGCTATGGTGCAGCGGAGGCTTACCATAGCGTGGAGGTTCTACCGTGGAGGATGAACTGTGGCAGTGGAGGTCTTCTTGCAATTCAGCGACTTCTTGCTGCTGCTGTTCTGTGCGACAGGGGCGGAGGGAAGGAGGTGGCAGGCTACGTGGAGGAGGAGTTTCACAGGGAGAAAGAAGAAAAATCTTTCAAGATTGCAACAACCCTAGAGGTTAGAGGAGGAAGATGAGGATTTCGGAGAAATCTTCTATGGAGACTGTGCATGAAAACGTGCATTTACGCGTGTATTTATAGGTAGCTAAAAACCCTAGTGAAAGAGAAAAATCCATGTGCATGGTTTGTACGTGGGTTGGTGTCACATTTGGCTTAAGCCTTGCCTTCCGCATGAAGCCTGGTTCTTTGGGGTTCCTAATACATAATCCATTAATAACATTCCAAAAATAATCCAATAATTTTAATGGACTTAAAAAAAATGTCTTTTAAACTATCCAGTTGAAAGAACATTTTTCCTAGTTACCCCAGAATTATAGTCCATGGGCTTAGCCAAAATTATCCAATAAATTTCAATTGAAGTTTCTGAAATATTGGCCTGTTAAATGTAATTTATGCTCAAAAATTCAGATTCCACCAAAATAGATTTTTGGGCCCGTGGCCTATTCAAAATCACTCATTAAATCTATTAACCCCAATAAAAAAATTAATAGTACGCGGGCTTAGACTAGCCTTGGTGCTGGACCTGGGTGTTCCAACCTTAAGAGTATGTTTGGGTAAAGAAGATTTTGAAAATGTTCGAGAGTTTTTTATAATTTGATAATGTTTGACCACGGATAATTTGAGAAAGTGTGGATTATTTATTGTGGATTGATGCTTCATGTGTAAGAAAGATGGTGAGTCTGTTGACCATTTATTTCTCCATTGTGAGGTGGCTAAGACTTTGTGGAATGAGATTTTTGGTAGGATAGGTATTGGTTGGGTGATGCCTATAAGCAAGAGATGGATCTTTTAGCATGTTGGCAAGGTTTTAAGGGGTTTCGTCGCAATGTTGCTATATAGAAGATGATTACTTTATGTTTGACGTGATGCTTATGGTTGGAAAGGAATGGGCAGTGTTTTCAAGATAAAGAACACTCAATGGGAGAATTGAGAGAGTTTTTCTTTAGTATTTTGTGTATTTGGGCAAGGCTCTTGTACTGAATAAAGATAATCTTCATGATTTGCTTTAAGTCTATTCTAGTTCATTTTCTAGTTCCTAGCTTGTATTTAGATATTTTCTCTTGTATACTTCCCATGTACATAAAATTTTCTTATTACTTATAAAAAAAAACATTTTACAAAAGTTTTGAGATATGTTTTTTATGAGTTTTGTGAAACTAGATAGGAAATTTTGGATAAAAGTTTTTTGAAATATGTTTTATTGGGGTTTGTGAAAGTAGGTAGGTAGATTTGAAGAGTTTGAATATAATTTTTGGGGGCACCTTTTTGTGCTCTCGTAACAATTGTTTTAGCTTTTTTTTTTTATTGGCACCGAGTGCCAGAGAACAAAGTCCCGACTAATCTCAAGGGTGCACAAGCCCTCGACAAACAGTTCTGCAAGTGGACTTTGGGTAATTCAAAGGGAAATCTCCCTAGTCCAATAGCCCCTAGAAATTATTTGTACCCAAGAGGATCTAAACTTTAAACCTAGAGGGAGCATACCACCAAGACCAAAACCCTTACCACTTAAACCAAACCCTAGGGGTTATTTTTTTTAAGAAATAGAAAAAAGGTTTTGAGATTTAAAATGAATTGAAGTTAAAAACTTTTTGTAAAAAATTTTGAAAAATTCTAGAAAAACCTTTTTTTTTATTAAGTAAATAAGTAGCTTTATTGAATAGAATGAAACTAGGCAATGCCCCAAGTACACAGGAAGTAAAAGAAGATAGAAACTCATGGACATTCCCACCCTTCAATACAATAGCAGAAAACCACTGTAAAAGAAAATACAAAAAAATTCCAGATTTCCCCCACTGCACGCTCCTTGTTATTAAAACACCTATCATTCATTTCCGACCATAGACACCACATTAAGCACAAAGGTATCATACGCCACGCTACTGCCAATTGTGCACTGATAGGCCTCCTATTCCAGTACGCTAGTAGTTCCACCACACTCTTAGGCATTACCCAACTCAGTCTGGCTCTATCAAGAATACCAGCCCATAGTTCCCCCGCCACCTCACAATGTAAAAGCAAATGATCTATTGATTCTCCATTCCTTTTGCACATGTAGCACCACTCCATGACCACCATACCCCGCTTCCTTAAATTATCAACCGTCAAAATCTTTCCAAGTGTAGCTGTCCAAGTAAAAAACGCAACTTTAGACGGAGCTTGTGCTTTCCAAATACTCTTCCACGGGAAAAAGGTGGGCTGTTGTACTGTCAAAGTCTTGTAAAAAGATTTAACAGTAAACTTTTTTCTCCCCGTGTGAATCCACAATCTCCTCCATTTCCTCCTACCTTTGCTAAATACAAGTGACTAAAAAAGGTTGTCATCTCATCAAGTTTCCAATCCTAAGCATTTCTAGTAAAAGTGAAGTTCCAAGTTACCGTCCCATTGGGACAACACAGCAAATCTGAAACTGTCGCTTGCTGATTTCCAGCCATGTTAAAAGCGACTGGATAGACAATGGAATGAGGTCTCTTCCCACTCTAAACATCAAACCAGAAGCAGAGTCTTGCTCCATCACCCACTCCAAACCTAATATGTTTTTCAAAGGTGTTCCACCCCTTTTTAATAAATTTCCATAGGCTTACTCCATATGACCCCCTATCCTCCTTAGAACACCATCCCCCCCCCAACTCACTACCATACTTGTGTTCGATTACCTCTCTCCACAACGAGTTCCCTTCCATTTGATAACTCCACAACCACTTACCAAGAAGGGCCTTGTTGAAGATGCTCAAATTTCGCACCCCTAATCCCCCATTTGCAATCAGACAGCACACTCTTTGACAACTTACAAGGTGAAATTTGACTTCCTCCCCCATGTCACCCTACAAGAAAGCTCTAAACAACTTTTCCATACAGTTAGCCACTCCCACCGATGGAAAGAGGGAAAGATAGTAAGTAAAAAGGTTAGAAATGGTACTTTTAATAAGTGCTAACCTTCCCCCTTTTGATAGATATAGCCGCTTCCACCCCAATAATCTTTTCTCAATCTTCTCTACCACCCCATCCCAAATGCTCTTTGCTTTAAATGACGCCCCCAATGAGAGTCCAACATATTTCATAGGAAGTGAAGCAATTTTACAACCCAAAAGCTCTGCTAGAAAAGCAATATTACTCACAACTCCCACGGGTACCAACTCCGACTTCCCCAAATTCACCTTAAGACCCGAAACAGCTTCAAAACACAACAAAACCACCCTTAGAGCTTGAATCTGGTCACTAACAGCATCACAGAAGATAAGCGTGTCATCCGCAAATAATAAGTGAGAAATGGAACTGACACATTCAAGCCTGAATGAAGGACTTTGATAGCATTGTGGCGCCTATGAGAATTGGCCACCTTGTGAAAGAACTTGGTGCATTTATCTCCCTCCTTCAACCAAAGCGCCCTTGATTTCTGCCTCCAAGATATTTCCTCCATCAACAACACTTTCTCAATTTCAGATACCACCACATTCTTTCTTAACAAAGAGTCCTCATTCACCTCACCTTCCTCCAATACTTGTAGCTCCTCCCAAAGAATATTTTTCTGCAATTCCGTATGTCGAAATACTTCTTCTTTCCACTTCCTTAAGTCAACCTTTAGAGCTTTAAGTTTGCCCGCCACTATGAAACTAGGTGTTCCACCAGGCCCTTACCTTCTCCACAAATCCATCAACTTCCAACCACATATTCTGAATGGAGGCCTACCCCCATGAATGCCACCACAATCAAGCAAAATTGGAAAATGATCAGAACATACCCGTGACAACCTTTTCTGACATAGTTCCGGAAAGTGCGTCTCCCACGAAGGGGGATACTAGAAATCTATCCAACCAGACCAACCTCAACTGTTGGACCAAGAATAGCTCCCCCCCCCCCCCAACACACCAAAGGAAGATCCACGACATTCAACTCAAAAATCAACTCAGAAAAGTTTTTCATTGCTCTTGTCAACATAGATGTCCCCGCCCTCTCGCTAGGGAACTGAACAACGTTGAAATCACCACAAAAGATCCAAGGTAAATCCCATAAAGAATTTAGACCCGCCAATTCCTCTCACAATAAGCTTCTATCACTATTCACATCAGGCCCATACACACCTGCAAGAGCCCACCTCACCCATCCTCAGTATTCCTAAAAGATACAGCCATAGAAAAGGACCCGATGCAATCCTCTACCATCTCCACCACTCTTCTGTCCCACATCACCAACACACCTCCAGAAGTTCTCGACGAAGTTAAATAACACCACCCCACAATGGAACAACCCCACAAATTGCAGATTACACTTGTCAACACCACACAATTTAGTCTCTTGTAGACAAACAATATCAACTTTCCAATTACGTAGAAGAGATATAATGCGAAGACGTTTATTCATGTCATTGATCCCTCTTATGTTCCAAGACAGTATTTTAGGCTTCATTAACAACTTCCAACAACCTTGTCGTTGCTCAGAAACACCTTCTCTGACCTCTTCGCAGTTGTCTGTGCACCGGCGGGCTCTGATTAGGTGGTCTGAGCGAGTATCAAGTCATCGTGAACCAGCTACATAACGTTAAGCACTCCTCCAACCGCCGATAAAACAAACTCCGATGCCAGGACCTCCGTCGAAGCTTCTACAGCCTTTAGCGATGTTTTCTAAGGTATCGCCAGCGACAGTGGCGCTGGCCAACACTTCGATGGGCCACCAAAGTCCTACGACTTCTTCCTCCAGATAGGCTTCACTGCCTGGGCCTGGTGCTCCACAAGGGCCTGCATGAAATGCCACTGGGCCACTTGAGGTTCCGTTGAGGCCACTGGGCCACTGCCTTTCCGTTACCCAACCCGTTACGAGGGCCTTCTTCCTGGCCCATACCTCAGTCCCCTCTTCAACGCAGCATTTCAGTATGTCAATATTAGTCTGCAAGCAACCCACTTGGTTCTCCATTTCAGTCAAGGCGTGCAGCAAAGATGCCAAATACATCCCTGACACACTCCTGCCATTCCCTTCACAGAGTTGCGCCTTCACCAAAGAAGAAGAAACTTCTACCCTCTCTACATGTTTTGGGGCTTGAGACAAGGCCTCTCTGTACGAAGAGGAAGCTTGGTGGCCCTACAACGGAGGAGAAGGCATCAATAGGCGAGTCCCTCTGTTATTCCCTCCCGAAACAAGGGATTTTGCAAAGAGCTCCTCCAACAAGTCTCCAAAATTTATCCATCCTATCCCTTTCCTCTCTTCCAGTATCACTAGCAACCCACGCCGCCTTGCTTGACCGAACTCCGATAAGGTGAAAAACTCCCATAGGAGTTACGTTGCCTTTGCACCACCCAAACCTGAGACCCATTTCTTCGTGTTCTAAGAAAAACAGAAGGAACCCCAAAAGTTGCACCTTCCTTCACCATGGCAGCCAACCACCCCAACGATACTTGATCAATGGAAATGTTTTTCACCGCACAACAACTACTCTCCGTGATTCTCCACCACCTTTCATTAACCTTCTTAAACTCAAAACACTTTTGATCAATGATAACATTCCTACTTGACCCCATCACGACCCAAACACTCATAATGCGAAGAAGAAATACTAAGCTAAACACCACTGGACTAGACCACCATTAACAGAAATGGAAAGAAACAACATTTTTTCTCAAGTGTATGGAGAGAAGAAATTAGGAGAGAAAAATTCCCACAACTTCTAGAAAAACCTAGTAACCAAACATGGGCTTAGTCTTCCATATTCTCTTCCAAGGAATGGGTGGTATTATGAGAGATAAGAACTTCATAGAAAGAACGGACATTGAACTTCCCTTTCTTGAATGGAGCCCAAAGCAGCTTGTCTTCACCTCTTGTTTTCAAACTAGTAGAGTACAACATATTAAAAAATGCAGTAAAGGCCTCAAGACTGCCTTCAACAAATATGGGATGGCAGCAGACTCAATGTTGTTTCCAAGCCATGGTGCCTCACCTTGGTCCTTCATCTCTGGCAAGTGTGCCAGCAAGACATCAAATTGTATGGTCGTCGAATGTGCACTGCTCACCCACAGCCCTTTCTGTGCCACCCCCGACTGAGGAATCAGAGTTTCAGCCATCCCGTAGTTGATACCTAACGTGGAGCACATTTCAAATAACGATGGCCAAATTGTCTTTTGACCCACCACTAATGCCTAGGCCAGGTCAAAGTAGACAGGCTGGTCTAAATTTTCTTTTTACCTTTTATTGGACTTGGTTAAATTGGCCCCCTTCTACTTGGACCTTTTATTTCAATTCATACATGAGCTGGACCTTTGCTCCCCACTATGCTAGAATTGGACTCTCCATCCTCAGGCCTCTTCTCAGCATTTCAGTAGATAAATAACCCACTTTCACCCAAGCCCAAACCTGAGTCCACCTTCTTTAATATGGAAACGATGCCATCTTTCATTTCAATCAGCTGCTACCTTATCTTTTTTAGCATATTGTACTTCTCTTACTATCAAGCAGCCATTGATAGGACCAAACTCTTTTCTCATTGTGCAATAGTCGGTTTGTAAGCTACAGACGAATCAGTCAACCTCTGTAACCTTGGTTTCTGCCCACGCAAGCCCTCAATGGCCACTTCAATATTTTCCTTGTTCCCCGTGCTACCTCTATTTGCCATCCATATCGATGAGGCTTGTCCCACCCCCACAGGATGCTCCTATATATGACATCTCTACCATTGTCACGAGAGCTCGAGTTTTCTTCTTCAACTTCACTGAAAATCCCTCATGACCCAAGAGCTTATGCTAGGGGTAGCAATTCGTGTTTATATCGTGTCAAGTCATGAGTATTCGACTATAAGGATCAACTCAAATCCAACCCATTTAATTAAACGGGTCAAACCCTAAAAGCCTAACACAACCCATATAAATAACGGATGATATGACATGAACCGTATAACCTGTTTAATAATAAAATTCTTATTGGTTAACCTGAACACGACCTATTTCAACTTGTTTCAACCAGTTACATATAAATAAGTTGAGCAGACCCGTATATTTATTTTGACCCATTTTTTTTTTATCGATAACACATTGAACATAATTTCATATATAATACAATGATAACTATATAAGTCATTCACAATTACAACTAGATTCATGATAAAGTATTTTATGATCAATATCCAAACCAATAATATAAAAAGAAAATTAATATCTCCAAATAATAAAATTACATATTAACTAAAAAAGTTTAATAGTTTGATACATTATATTAAAAAGTCAAATACTATTATTAATATTACATCTCAACAACAACAAAGACATATTAAATGTACTAAAAATTTATAGAATTTGAAAATAGAATTTATTCGTGGTATGCAAGTTTCGCAAATTAACCAGCAATTGACCCGTTTATTAATCGTGCCTTATCGAGTCAAGCTGTTTTGAACCAAACCCATTTATTTTGTGTCGTGTTCCTGTTGGGTTCACGGGTCATGTCACATATTGCCGCCACTAGATTATATGAGCTCTTCCCCCATGGCACTTTACCATGAACTGAGAAAACCAAGAAAGCGGCTTTGTGGAGCTCAGTGACATTTCTCCCATCCTAGAACTTCAACACCTCTTGGAATAATGACAAAACCTCGCCGGCCTCCTCCACCATACTCAGTAAATTCTCAACAGCAACCATGAAGATTAGAACTGTTGACCCAAGTATGCTCTATTTCCATCAAATGTGTGCTTTATGAACTTCAGCTGTCCCTTCACCTATAGCACCACTTCCACTATGGTCATCAGTCACCATACACAAATACAACTTAATGAGACTAACCTTGCATACCATCTGCTCATCTCCACAATCTTCCTTGTATCAATACATATTTCCATTAAGAGCTTGAAAGCTTCGATTCCACCCAAAATCAACTCAACAGACCCATACTCCCTTCTTAACCAAGACTTCTAAAAATGCTGAAATAATTAACTACATGTGTGTGTTGCATAAATTATATATGTAGTTACATACATGGTATCTAACATGTGTGGAAAATCAAATTGTAATAGGAGCTAAATACTGGTGGCAGTACAGTATGTTCATTAAAAATACAAAGGAATAAACAGAAAAAAAAAAAAAATAGTGCATTATGGGATGGATGTAGGACCCAACATCTTAATGGTAAAAGCTGTGGAGAATAAGGAAAGCACTACTCATCAGCCTCGAGGTAAAGCATTGCAAAAAGCTCTACTATAGTGCATTCACTGCCAAAGAAGCCCAACATGTGCGCAAATGTTGGTCTTTCTCTTGTCGCCTTAACCTACAGAATTGATAATCACCACATGCACACACACACACCCCAAAAAAGAACAGAGAGAGGAAAAAGAAGTGTATGCCAGCTGGTCAATCAACTTTTTCAACAATCATATGTAAACAACCAGTTTCAGTTTATCAAATTTAATTCCTCAGACAAATCCCCTCTTTCTCCCCAACCCCCAACCATGCAAATTTCAGCTTTTCACCAAATCTTCTCACTCGCTCTCTCTAACAAAGCAACCAAGAACAAGCCTGGAAGGAAATGATTCCACTACTGCGACCTAGATAGGTCTTATGTCTTGTATATCATCTTGTGTACTTTGGCTATGCCTATCCTTATTAATAATATCATTTACTTAAAAAAAAAAAAAGATCGGAGCCCTAAGGAAGGCCTTTGTGCTACTTATCAACTGCCAGACCATCCCCCCAAATTTTCAGCCCCATCATCTGCCACCTTCTCCCCTTTCCAAGGACCACACAATCTAGAAATTTCTCCTCCTCTTCTTCCGCCATTTGTGATTCCATTATAGATCCCAAAGATCCCTACCTTCATTATTTTGGTCCTATTTCTCATTTTCTTCCACCATTTGTATTTTGGGGGTAAGATGATTAAACTATGGTAATGTGTGCTTTTGTTTGTTCATCTGCACTGAAATCTGATTCAAGCTGGAGTTATGGTTGATCTACACTCTTCTTCTTTTTTTGTCTTTTTAAATTGAAATTTCACTTGAGCTCAAGGTCAACTTATGTGGGTTATTGGAGTCAAGCTTGAACCAAGTTCAAACTTGGCTAAATTTACTTGAGTCTAGCTCGAACATATATGAAGGTTGAGCCTACATATAACTTTGTTGAACCAAGTTCAAACAGCCAAACACTCGGGGCTCAACTCAGAAAGAATATTGCCCTACTGTACGTATAAAAACTGACTGCTCAATATATTAACGTTTGTTCCAATATCAGATCTCATGGTCACCATCCAATGGAAGATCACTTTATGTAGCATTCTGATTTAAATTGAAAAGAAATAGCTGATGGAAATTTCTCAGCAGTTACAAATTAAATTCAATATTGCCAATAAGGGATTGAATAATGTAAGAATACAAAAACATAAATACATGCATACAAAACAAAGACCATATAAATACAAAAATATTACCTTCCCAGTTCTTGCAAGTTCTTTGATTCCAAATTTGCTTAAGTTTCTTTGAACAGCAACCATCTTCCCAGGGTCTCCAGTGACCTGGAATATCCACATGGAAATTAACTTTAAGATAAACCAGAAAATCTGGTCCCTACCAAATGTAAAGTTTAACCATGTTTCTGGGTATGATTGTATTAAGTATACTCCATGAGGGTGTATAATTGTCAACTTCAAGCTAAATATACATAATGCAATAGTAAGAGAGTAGTGCAAGATTTTGAATTACCCATCATTTTCCCTCTTTTCCACTTATTCTTCTTTCTCTAAACTCACTTTTACATGGTATAGAGCAATCTTGTTTCTCTACCTTTTATTGCTCTATTTGTTCTCCCTAAACATTATCCTAGCTTTGGTGGTCATCAGAATCAATAGGTGGGCTGACAGAATTAATGCCGTTGCTCATTGGTTGTATTGTGGTGCAGTTATGCCACCAATGATGGAAATTCCAGCATGACATATCTTCAAAAAGGCAATTATTGTAAACTATTTTACTGAAAAACTGCCCTAGAACACCTTACATGCATGAGTAGTTATATGATACCTGATACTGGGTGATGAGTGTAGGGGGTGTATGGGGATTCCACATTGCTTGGGAGGAGAAGTTCTTGCTCTTTATAATGATTTCAATGGTGCTCCAATTGTACCATTGACAAGTCCTTTTTGGAGTATGGCCCACATGTGACTTGGCCCTCCCTTGAAGCGTTACAAATGGTACCAAAACCTACCCCCACTAGAAGTGTGAGACTTGAACTGTGTCACCTTTGATGGAATGGCCCAACGAGGACGTCAGGAATTTAGGCCTCGTTTGTTTTCAGGAAACTTCTCGACTCATCTCATCTCATCTCATCTAATTATTACAACTTTCCCAAATTCCAATACAAAATAAAATAAACAATTCAATTTTTTCAAATCCCAAAACAAAAATAATATTAAAAAATATATTCGAACAATATTTTATTCAACTTTTTAACTTTAATCTCAATTCGTATCATCTCATCTCATCTCATCTCATTTACGAAAACAAATGAGACCTTAAAGGGGGAGATTGTGGTACCCAATATTGAGTGATGATGTAAGTGGGGTATAGGATCCCACATTACTCAGGAGGGAGAAGTTCTTGCTGTTTAAGATTATGACCTAGATGTGGATTAGGCCTCCCTTGGAGCATTACAATTTAGCAAGGGATTCAATAGAAGTTGACAAGGTACTACGTCTAATTGTAGGTGGTTATGAAGTTTTGTGCTCAAGCTAGAAGTGCATAGCATGTCCTTACATATAAAGCAAACAATGTTGTTTTAAATTATTACAACACGTAAAACCCTTCATGGAATAATATCTTTGCTAGACTGGGATCCTTTGGGATGCCAAGAAGGGTTGTTGACTTTTTGGCCAGCTGGCATGGCATTCAAGGTAACTCTCAAATCGCAATTATGTGGAAGATGATACCAATCTGCCTATGGTGGTCAATATGGATGGAGAGGAATGGTAGGAGTTTTGAGGATCGTGAACGGACAATGGACGAGATTAGAACTTTTTTCTTCATACGCTAATCCATTGGTCACTTGTAATTAACTTTAACGGCATGAATGTACTTTCTTGTATCTTTAGATAGTCATGCATAGGTGTGGTTCTTGTATATATCCTGTGTACTTGGCTTTGCCTCTTTCTAATAAAATTTCCTATTTATTGATCAAAAAAAATATTTGTTATGTCATGTACATATTCACCAATAAAAAAAATGCCATATGCATATGCATACAAATGTCATGTTAGCTTTCTTAAAGACGTTAACATGAAAGTGTGGTCGGCCAAAGAAAGTTATGAATAAGTTAAGTGGTTCCCCTTGTAGCCACAGTCTGTGGAACCAAGGCACAACCCTACACACAGGGGGTAATGTGTGTTGGCCATAAGAAAAGTGAGACAATTTAATAGATAGCTTACCACACTCAATATGTTAAGTCACATGCCAAACAAGTTAGATGTCAAATTGTTGCGTACATAGATGCTTTTATATGCCATGACTGGTATGGATATTTTTCAAGAAAAACCAAGTTAGAAATTATGTTTATTGTATGACGTACCAACTCATTTTGTTTGTTTTTATTTCTTCTAACCCTCCAAATGAAGAGAATGAGGAAGATGAGCACAGTTGGGTCAAGCTTAGACATCAGAATCCGATGTCCAAGATTAAGGCCACGTTTGGATGGTAAGATGAGATGAGATAGTTTTAGATGAAAGTTGAAAGTTGAATAAAATATTGTTAGAATATTATTTTTTAATATTATTATTGTTTTAGGATTTGAAAAAGTTGAATTTTTTTTTATATTTTGGTGGAAATTTGAAAAAGTTGTACTAATGAGATGAGATGAGATGAAACTATTTATGTATCCAAACGGGGCCTAAGTGTCCTTACATAATAGGATTAGTTTTAAGTTTTCTTGCCATGAGATTATTTTTATTACATTTTTTTAAGAGTGTTTTCATTAAAATGAGGGAAATTTTATTATGTGGATCTCTTACCTGGCACCAGTTCAACTTTTTGGTAGCATTCCTATGCCCACAGGAAGGGGTTCTTACACATTTCGTTGGTAGCTAAGCTTTTTGGATATCATGATTTTTAACATAAATCAAAGCTGCACCAGGAGAGGCATGTGGATGCCTTCACTGAAATGAAACCTACTTAAATGGAAAAATGTATATTCCGAAATGTACCATCTCTTTGGGGACTTATGTAAGTGTTTTTTTCAGAGGGGGGAATAAGAACGGAGTCTCAATAGGTCTCTTGTTTCCTTGGCTGCTAGGAGAAAAGATAGGAAAAAATTCAGAAATTTTTAACAAAGAACTATACAAGGCTCATATATAGTGGTAGGTGACCTTGGCTTCTTGCAAGTTTGGGCAATGTTCTTTATCATTGATGATGTGAAGTTTACCATAGTTTTGACCATGAGTGTTTCTTCAAATTAGAGCTTTTCCATGTCAAAGTAATTATAACACTACTACTAATAATGATAAAAACAGCAGCAGCAGAGTAATAATAAATAGATTATTAGCAAGCATAAAGGCGCTACCCAAGTAATACAGGGAGTATCAACTTAAAACACCAAGCCAAAAAGAGGAAAAAGATCAAGAAAATCATGAAAACTGAAGCCGAAAAAACATGTGTTTGCAGGCATCCAATGATACAGAGATCTGGTGAGGTGAATTTACTCTCTTCATAATCATGCCTTTGTGAATTTATTCTATAATCAATGTTAGTATTCATCTCTAAAACTAAATTCATAGATAATTATAATGACTAAAACACAAGAAAAGGCCAAGGATATGACAGAATTCACCTCAATAGTCAGTGAATCTTCGGAGGTATCAACAATTTTTGCCCTGAAGACATCTACCAACCACATGATCTGGAGATTACAGCACAAAGAAGAGATCAGGTACTTCAAGGCACTAAATAAAACGAAAGCCGTTGCTCCCTTATCTTCAAATTGGAGAGCCACTCCCATTATCTTAAAACAAAAAATTAAACTCCATACACAAAGAAGCATATAGTAGACCGTACTGGTTAATTCCTGCTTGAACCAAATGAAATTCATGACACCACTATATAGTACAAAGATGCATGGCATGCATGTAGGGCATGAACTCATTTTTAGTAGACCCACCTTAGGACCAGACTATATAACTGACAAATTAGCACACTTTTTTATGGAAATACAAACTGTTCTAAATTTCTCAAAATTCAATATAAACATATGCTTACATTTTTAGTGCAGCAAATCAATTAAATTTAATTTTAAAGGGAAGATCAGCTCAGTTTTCTTATACATACCCCCAAAATATTTTTAGAAAAAGAAGTCTTGGACAACAAAAGGAGAAAATCAAACCATAGGCATCTAAAAATCAGAAATCTTTGCTAGGAATATTGCACCCAGTACAAATAAAAAAAGAACTTAAAACGTTATTCCTACTCCAGCGATGCAATATCTGTCGAAATAAGTTGCCTTCAGACAGACAAACATAGCAATATACTCAGGAAAAAGAGAACCAACTGATGGGAGGAGCTTTGCTTTCTAGTCAAAGTAGCCCATCCAAGAGAAGGATCAGACTAGTGGTTGAATGATCTAAATCATTTACCTCAGCACGACTGTTGGGTTCTGCATTAAGTTTTATAAGCATCAGTTCACGTTCTACTTGTGACTCTCTTGAGATATCTTCAACCTGATACAAACGATAAGTCACTCGAGAAGTAAAGTGCGGAACCAAATAAGGGAACGCTCACTTCTAAAAATTATATACAGATATTTATTAAAGAAAAAAACCTAGAATCAAATTATTAGAAGAGATAGGGCACTGGCAAGAAAGCAGGGTCTTGAAAGATTCATTTGAGAATAAAAGTCCCCTAGCCCCGTCCCAACAAATCATCAGCAACCAGAAATCAGGATTTCCATGGAAAATTTTAAGATTATCTTGGTGAGACATAACCTTAATGACATTCACAAGCTTGTTCAGCTGTTCGACGACTTGTCTCAAGACCTTCTCAGTACCCGAGACAACTATGGTAAAGAGAGCCTTGTCCTTGTTCAAACCAACTGCAAGGGACTCTATGTTGTAACCCCTTCTAGCAAATACCCCCGCAATTCGATTTATTATTCCACTCTCATCCCCAACAAACACTGAAATTGTATGGCGTTTCACCCTGAAATCAATTAAGATACCACATTATAACCATAAAAAATATAGTAGGTATGGATATTGTAGAGGGAAAGAAAACAGACTCAAAAGTAGCCTTTTGACAAAGAAAAAACTCGCAATCATCCAAGGAAAATCTAATTAAGTAAAGCTATCTGATACAGAGCTTTTTTCAGAACGTAATCATATCAAGTAGAAACCAGAAATAGATATCTAGAAAAAAAAAAATTTGCCAACAGATTTTATTTCTAAACCGTATCACCATTCTTACAATTTATTGCTGAACAAAGATACTGAGACCCTTGTCACCTGGCCATCAAGTTCCAGTATATATCGCTTCAACTTACCACAAATTAACCACAAATTAACCACAAGAAAAAGTAACTGCTTCGTACAACCAAATTGCAATTTGAAGGACAAAAAAAAAAAGTTATTCAATAAATAAAAAAAAGCTATATAGAACAGTTGCATGCAACCACTAAATCCAACGAATGAACCAAAGAAAGCTCACGTAGAACCATTACAACCCCAACAGAAAAAGAAGCCCGTAGTCAACCAAGTGTATACACTATCTTGATTAGTTAAAACTTAAAAGCAATCCTTCGTATACATCTAATTCGGTTTAGAAAACATCTTATTGGGTTTAGAAAACCCAGAAAAGAGCAAAAGAAAATCAGCGAGAGCAAACGAAAAATAGATTGAGCAACTCACTTAGACCGAGTCAGTGTAGGTGTGGACTCGCTCAGAGACGCTGCATTGTTGTTGCTAGCAGCAGAGACCGCCAGCTTCTTGCATTCAAAAGTCCTCGATTGGGTTGGCCTTAAATATCCAAAATCCAAGCTTCTGTAAAACCCATGCCCCAAATCCAGTTTCAAAAGTGGGTTCAGCTTCTGGTTCCGTACGGGTGATTGCCACGGTGACACGGCCGCCATGAGTAACCTCTCTAGTTCCAATGGGAGATGAAGAGATAGAGAGAGAGCGACGCTGATAATTATTACATGGCGGTGCCACAAAACATAACTAGTTACAAGAGGGTTTTTTTTTTTTTTAAGGCAAGTTAATTTTATTAAAACTAAAAACGTCAGGAGGGGATGGAGTTTTCCAATAATCATCCTAAAAAATAATACAAAATGGTGAACGAATTTATTTAGTATCAAATTTATAATCTTTACCCATATCTTATAAGAGAACGCCGTCTTATAAAAAAATGAAAATTTATTTATAAAAAAGTGAATAATAATACCACCGCAAAAAACGATAGTACCTCCGCCGAAAAAGTTACAACCCTTTGTTGGTTTCTCGCACACGTCTTTTGTTTTCTAATTTAAGAGTTTGACCTAAGAAATTGAAAACTTCTAGTTTGGATATAAAAAAATCATCTTATTTTATTATATTTAATTTAATTTTTAATAAAATATCTCATCTCATCTCATTTAAATTACTCAACTAAAAAAAGTCCTAAACTTACGTGTATTAAAATCTATTGCCAAAATCAAGCAATAATTTATATCTCTTTCCAATCCAAAAATCAAGCACTAATATAAATCTCCCCCATTCAAAATATATCTTTCAAATCAAAATTTTTCATTTACACTTTAGATTTTTTAAATCTTAAATTTACATTCAACACTTTATAATTAATTAAAATTATATTATGTAATTTTTTTTATTAATCTAAATAGTCTAATCTTGAAAAATGGTGTAAATTTATTTTTTTAGTCTTAAATAATCAAACATAATTAAGGCAGTTCTATTTATTGTAATTATAATATCACCATCAGATTACGAAAATCAATTGTAACATCAATTTATACTGACAATTATAGTACCTTTTGGACCAAATAATGTAGAATTGGTATGAACTTTCCTTTTCAGTATGACGAGCCATAATTATTTTTTATCATAATTTTAGTTAGAAATAATGTTTTAGAATTAATTAGAATTTTATTGTGAAAATAATTTTTAATATATCTATATAGTCAAATCTTTTAAAAAATGGTGTAAATATAGAGTGCATTAAAAAAATTATGTAATTTGAAGCGCAAACTGAAAAAATATATGATAGTTTATGGGTGGGAATTTCTTTAAAATATAAATATAGAGGTGCATTTATTTTCTTTGGACAGAGAGGTTTTTTTCTTCCCAGGCATTTGAGTGTATCTTCCATTTTTATAAACAATGTTTTTTCAATCCTCTAAAGTATATTCTAGGGCTAAAGTTGTTAAAATAAACAATTTGTGCTTATATCAAGATAAAAAAATAAAAATAAATAAAAATAAAAATAAAAACTATTGAGTCATTTGGTGTGCCTATTATCTATGTCATATGTCTTTTAATATATTTTTTAATCTTGTTTTTACATATTATTTTATTTTTATTTTAACAAGTTTTTAGGATATAACTTCTTTGATCTATTTCTTACGATAAAATTTTAATAAAAGATCATATTTGCATTTGTTTAAGTTTCTAAAAACACTTGAAAAGTGAATGAATATATATATATATATATATATATATATATATATATAAGTTTTTAAATAATGTGAAAATATGAAGAAGAAAAAAAACATGTGTTGATTTAATTGGGATGGCACTATCATATTAACTAATTATAAATGTATTATTATTCTTTAAATTGCTAACATCATTGACTAAAAAGAAATGCACATATTTATTGGTGGATAGACACTGACACGGTGGCCAATTTCAAGCCATTGCTAACAGGGGAGCAACCAACCTTCTGATACTTAACAGCAAGGAAAGCCACTGGATCATTGGTCCATACTTCATTGTACATGAAAATCAAAACAATTTTGATAAAGTTTCAAAAACAAATGCATCTTATTAAGAAATTCTTCTGAACATAATCCCACTAAGTTTATAAAATTAAGAAATGCATCTTATTAATAAATCCCACTAAGTTTATAAAATTTTATCTCGAGTTTTGCTATTCATCATCTTCACACACTACACTTTTTAGTAAGATTAAAAAAAAAAAAAAAAGTGATATGTGGTCTATGAAAAATCGAGATGATGAATATAATTTTTCATTTCTAAATGATCCCACAAATTCTTAGACAAAATTTTCACTCCAAACCAGGCTCAAATTGAGAGTTTGTAATATGCATGAAATTATGATGTGGGAAAATCACTGGGTTTCTGACTTTAATCAAATGAGTACGTACAAGTTGTTTTTATCCTTTTTTGGTTAAAATGACTAAAAATATTAAGAGCAAATCCAAGGTAGAGTAGACCAAATCAGATCAAACGAGCAAACTGATTTTTCATAAGCTTTAACAAAGTCTAATTTGAGGTCCACATAACCAACTTGCCTAACCAAGATATATATAATTTCATGGTCCACATAACCAATTTTTGTGCTTTTTTATAATATGAAATAGCTAATTAATATAAGAAAAAAAAATGGGGTTCTCAATAATTTTGTCAATGCCTAACAACTCCAATTTTTCTTTTCAAATAATTGGTTGGGGTCTCTTGGCAATAATAGAAGAGATAAGCTTGAAGGGGGCATTAATAGGTTAATGGGTGAGGTTGCCTATAACCATTATAACTATAAGGTAAATGATGCATCCCGACAAAAGTTATCGACTCCCATTTATTTATTTATTATTTAATAATTAAGAAAGTATTTTTTTGTGATTTTTTTTTAAAAGACTATGAAAGTAAGTAAGAGCATGTAAGACTATCACCTGGGAAGTTAGTTTAGCTTTTGTTGCCAGCGTTTGAAAATTGAGTTGAAGATTCCAAGAGGAAGCCAATTTGGAATGCTATACCTGCTCTTTCCAAGTTCTCCTTTATTGTTTTTCTTTGTCCTTTTTGGTTGTTGATGGCTAATTAATCAAACATAGCTTTTTTGACTTTACAAAGCTCAAATTCATTTGGTTGCGAAAGGGAAATGGTTTATGAATAGTAATAAAATAATTGAGTTAATATGTTTTATTAGATTTTAAAAAAGAATAAAAAAAATATTGAATAAAAATATTATAAAATTAAAATATTATTTTTGTTTTAATATTTGAAAAAGTAATATTTTTTATATTTTGTTTAAAAGTTTAGAAAAGTTATAATGAATAACATCACTCATAACTTTATATTAAATAAATACTCTCTTATATGTAGCCCACATGCTATATCTCTTAATATAAGATATTAATCATGCATAGAATAGTTAGAGAATCATAGCAATGTAATCCATGCCATATCAACGTCAATTACTTTCCAACACTGTTCATCTATCAGGTCCAAATTAGTGATGATGTCAAAATTTTTATTTAGGAGAGCCATACGAAATTCAAGATAAATATAAAAAGAAGTATATTTTATCAATTTTTTATGACTAGATCCTTACAAGAAAAAATATTATTTTTATTGTAGTGTTTGTGTCTAAAATTATAATATAATTCAAACAGTGGTTATAATATATTTTGTTAATTCTACAATCAAATATATAGAAAAATATCAAAATGTAAAATCCAATTGGCAAATGCACAAAAGGGAAAAAATTATCTAAGACATAAACAATTTACAAAAGAGAAATGCTACTATGTTGTCCTAGTTATACTGCTCACTTTGTCCCATTAACGTGGTACCATCATGTGCGTCATGTGGTTTATTAAAAAAATAAACAAAAAAATAAAAAGAGTAAAAAGTATCTAGAATTTTAATATTCCTCTTTTTATCTTTTCAAACATAATTTTGTTTTAAATATATATTTTTCATTTTGTTAGGGTAGTACTCTTTGCAAAATTTGTATAGACATGCGGTCATACTATTTTTAATTAAAAAAAACACATAATTATAGAAAAAATAAACAAGAACAGATGAAAAATACTCTCATCCACGTAAAAATTAACACGTTTTTAAATTCTATGCAAAGTCTGAGGTACAAAAGCATGTGAGTTTTTTCAACATCGAAATGAAAAAGACAGAGAAATAAATAAGAAAGAATTGGAAGTTAATAATTTTGGTAATAAAATGATATAAAGAAAGGATAAATTAATTTTATTTGGAAGCTCATGTGGAAAAAGGAACTCCTTGTAAGAACGCAGGAAAAAAGAGAACCGTCTAAAATAAAATAAAATAAAAAACCTAAGAAATAAGTCCATTACGATAAAGGAATTAAAATCAATCTTAAATATGCAAATTAATCTAAACAATGGATAAATTATCAATGAGAAATAACTAAGGTTTTAGGATTTGCCTCTTAATTCATAAAAACATATATATGATAATCCAGAAACCAATAGTGTTAATATGAAAATATCATTGTTAAAACTCTTCTTTTTTTAAAAAAAATATCTAAAGCACGTTCTTATTAGCTTTAAAACTTTAAGATCAAGCTATTAATTTTGTCTAAAGATATTTGGTTTTTTAATTAAAATAGGAACCATTCATTCAATTAATTAAGATTATTCTAAACCATGATAAAAATATGATTAAACTCCTATCTAGGATTATATCTTTATCAAATGAGATGAATAAAAAAGTAATTAGAAAAAAACCATATCTCATAAATATTACTAATTCCCCCAATGAGATTTCATCCTTAACCTTAGTTAATAATTTAGATAACAAGTTCCTAAAAATAAACTTTATAACCCTAACAGTAATAAAAATTAAGATGATATTTGAAATAAAATAAAGAAAATTAAAAAAAAAATTCTATAATGAATTTGTAACATTAGCATTGTTACACGACTCTAGAAAAACCCTACTTTTTTTCTTAGAGCTCCAAATACCCTTTTTCATCCTTCATCATCCGATATAATTATTACCCATTTCCTGACTTTGTTCGCCTCGTGAATTGCTTGCACGTTGCTTTGCCCGTGTAGTTCTTGCTCGCCGGATATTGTTCAACTCAATGGTTCGTTTGTTCATGCCTGACTAGCCTTGATCCTCACCCATTTCATTGCTCGCCTTTACTCGCCCAAAACGGCAAATCCAACTATTTCTTAAAATTTCCCTTTAGTAAGTATTTTTTACTTACTTTTTTAATGATTGTATTTTAAAAATGTAATTGTAAGAGTAACCCCTAAGGCCTGGCCAGGGGAAGTAAGCCTGGTCTACAAGGCCTGAAGAGTCCTGGGGTCCGAGGACAAGGATCGGCCCAAAAAGGGAAGCAATTAGACAAAGCATGCTGACTAGAGGACAGAAGGAAGGGCTGTCTGACAACACTACTGGCCGACATTCAAGGATACCCTCTGTCCTTGAACCCTAGCGTCTAGACAGGTCAGAGGGATAGAAATACTTGATCGAAACCACGCTACATTTAATTGAACGGAGATGAGCACGCCACAACAGGGAGCCATGCCACATTTAATGCATCCCTCGGCTCAACACACAACAATGTGCCTCTTGGGGTGTCAGTGACAGCCACAATCACGTTTGAGGAGTTTATTACGTAGCAGGGAGTTGGTAGGGACACTCGATCCCAGCACAGAGCGGCACACCCACCACCTCCACCTTAGGGATCGCCCCGACCAAGTATAAATATGCCCTCCTTCAGTCAGGGGAGGGGTTCAGACTCATTCATACTTTAACTCAGTATGTTCTCCAATTGAGTACTTCTCCCTTTCACTCCATCCCAACAATTGACTTAGGTATCGGAGGTACCACGACATTCTGAGCCCCAATTTTCTATTTCAACAGGATCCAGGCCGAACTCAACAACATGGAGTTACTCAGGCTGTGAAATATGACATCAACAATAATAGTTATATATATATATGTTCTTTTATCTAATTTTCATACTTGCCTTGCATGTAAGCTTCTATCGTACGTGCGTGCATACGTATGTCTATGTAATCAATTCTTATATTTTTTTTATTTGTCAAGTATACGAATCATTTCAAATAAATATAGACATAAAATGTGAATTCAATTACATTTTAATACTATATGTGCAAAGTTTTCAAACGGATCTTACGTAAATATCGCAGTCGAAATTAATTACTCAAACTCAATAAAAAATCAATTTATATTCCTTTCAGTCTCACATCTAATAAATTACAACTTTATAAACAGATACAATACTAATGCCTTATATTTGCTGTAATTGAGCATGGATTTGCTTCCTCATTCTTTTTGGGTACATCTTGGTTGGTCTTGATTTCTTGCACCATCCTGCAAGTATGAATATTACCCCATAAAGAAGAATATTCTGTTGATTTCAAAGGAAAAAAAAAAAGAAAAAAAAAAAAAAAAAAAGAGAAGTAGAAGAAGAATATTCTGTTTAGTTCAAAGCAACAAAATTGGCGTCAAGGTGTTGGTATGGTCCGCTCCAGACAATTATTTTTAAGTTTTTTCGCACGGTCGTTCGCGACGCGCGCCCCACACACAGATTATATACATATATACATATACTAGAGTCCGCTCGATTTCGCAAAGACGCACACACGCCATTGCAGTTTCTAGTTTCTTCACCTTCCCTTTCGTGTCTCTCTGCTGACTCGCTCACTCTTTCTTCTCACTCTCTCTCTCTGAACTTCCTCCCCCCCCCCCCCCCCTCTCTGATCGCTTGTCTTTTCTGTGAGCTCGGAAGGTAAGTTTCGTATTGACCTAATTGCCTTCTTCTCTCCAAGTATTTCTTGCATCGAACTTCTCTTGTAGGCATTTTCTTGAATACCTTCCTGTTATTTGTTCTATGGATTTGCCTAATTGTTACCAATGTTACACCAAACATACAAAAATACGTACATAAATCTATATATGTTCTGCGCGCGTGTCTCTCTCTCTCTCTCTCTATAAATATATATATTTATATATTATGCACGTGTACGTGTTTGGATATGCTTTGATTAACTAAAATGGCACGCTCTTTTAATACGGCTAAACATACAGAGTGAGGAAAGGACTCACAATTTTCTTTTTGATTGTTTTTCTGGTTTTCATATCAGAATCCATTCTCGAGCAGGGACTTTAAATCCTTCAACTGTGATGTAAAATTGTGTTCTGTCTGTAGGGGAGTGGATGTGGGTGAGGCAAACGTGGTATAACTAATGGTTGGTAATTTATGCAAACCCCACTAGTCTAAGCAGTTTATTGTGATTGGTGTGCCTACGTAGATTCAGATGACAATTCAGTATATGATATATCCATTTACATGGTTTCTATTAGAAGTAGAATTAAACGGATTTTTTTTAATGGGTTGACAAAGTTTTTGGTAAATACGATGATATGCATATATCTGTACACGTTGTATGTATGCGTGTATGATACCATGGATATGTAGAACTTTGTCTGGGTGCTCAGAGCTGTGAACTTATGTTTGAATTTTTACTTTCAATATTTAGGCTTCAGGCAAAAGGTATTTATACTGAATTGACCCTAAGTAGCTGATGTTATTAATTCACTTATTTTAGTTCAATTTATTTTGTTTTGATGAGTCAACTTTTTATTAATATCAGTAGGCATGATCCAAGTACACTGGATATATACAAGAAAAAAGAAAAAAGGCCTTGTTAAAAATAAGAAATAAATACAAGGAAGTCATGAGCATTATTAAGCTCATTAGAATCTAAAGCTACTGAGCAGATAACCAGTGTGCTGAAAAAGAAGCTATTGAGTTCCTCCAATGAGCATTCCTTGTCTTCAAAGTTCCGTTCGTTCTTTTTTGCTCCAAATGCACCACAGAAGGCATATGGGGACCATCTTTTATATTGCTGCAATTTGCAGCATACCAGAGAGACTTCTCCTGCTAACAAGAAGTTCGACCACCCTCCCTCCATGCTACCCCAACTTTGACAAGAAATCATCCCACAGGGCCCTGGCAACATTCTAAAAAAATCATTTTATTTTTGGGAACCAAATATCATAAAATTGTAGAATTCATACTTCTCGGTCAGATCTTTGTGCAAGGTTATGTCGATCCAATCATCTACTGTTTTTCCTTGGAAATGCATTTGGAGAAGTAAAGTGCCTCTCAATGTGCTTTTTTTGTTGGTTGGCCTCTCATGGGAAAATTCTGACTATTAATAAGTTGAGGAAGCGTGGTATACTTATTATGGATTGGTGCTTTATGTGTAAATGGAATGGTGAATCGGTGGATCATCTTCTTCTCCATTGTGATGTGGTAAAGGTTTTATGGGATGGGATTTTTTGTAGGCTCGATATTGCATGGGTGACGCCAGATCTTTTGGCTTGTAGGAGTGGAATACAGGGCAATTGTCAAATAGCGGTTGTTTGGAAGATGGTGCCATTATGTCTTATGTGGTGCATATGGAATGAGAGGAACGGACATTGTTTCGATAATAGAGAACATTCGTTGGGAGGGATTAGAGATTTATTCTTCCATACGTTGTTAATTTGGGCATCGGCTATTGTATTGGAGGGGGTTAGCTTTAATGATTTTTATGCTGCTTTTTCTACCTCTTAGATTGTAATTAGGTGTTTCCTCTTGTTTACTACCTGTGTACTTGGACTATGCCTAATTATGTGGATTAATAATTTTTCTTACTTATTAAAAAAAAATCATATTCCTCTTTTTCCGTTTTGCAATAAAAAATGAGGGTAAATGAATAGATTACAACTTGAAAAGTATTGAAATTTCCCCCTTCCATGTGCAAATATAGTTGATAATTTCTTTGGCCCATATTATCAATGAAACCATGTGGATTTGGGGAGAACTGTGAAAATGATAGCATGGGTCTTGATAAATATAAAAGCTTATAGTGAGAGCATGCGCCTTAGTCAACATGTCAAAGCTTCAAGTAGCATTTTATATTCTTTCACTTGATTGTGAGTACCATTGCATACAGGCTGGCTAAGTCGAATGGCTGCATGAGACGTGCATTTTTTCTTTGCATAAGGGCTGAAGATTCTAATAATGGCTTCAAGAGGAATCTTGCAAAGGAAAAGAAACCTCTTCAATTCCCTGAATCAATCCACTCGCTTGATTCGAGGTTTTCCAAATTTTGAGCTACTAAGGACATCCTCATCTGATGTATTATTGAATTCAAGCTGGGTTGCAAATCATCCATTTGCAGCTACTAATTGTAGAAATGAAGGAGGTTTATCTTCAGTCAACAAGGATGGATTACCTGGTCTTTTATTAACAGGATTTCCTAGGCATAACTCCTTTGCAATTTCAACTTTAGGTAATGGAATTGGAAGGGTGGGTTTCGTTCCCTCTTTGGGAGTTCAGTGGATTTCACAATCTGTTCGCTTTGCTTCAGCAGCCCCAGTGGGTCAACCTGAAACAACTAGTGGTAATGATGAAAATGAACAAAGGGTTTCTAAAAGGGTAAAGGAAGCTTCACCGGAGGAGTGTGACCAAGCAGTTGAAGGTTTGAGTACAGTTAAAGCCAAAGCAAAAGCTAAGCAGATGCAAGAATCACAAAAGAATGTCGAATCTATTATGAAGACAATATGGACAAAACTTCTGGGAATTGGTCCTGCTTTGAGAGCTGTTGCCTCCATGAGCAGGTTCTGAACCTCTAATCTGTTGTGTTTGTTCTCGTTTAACTGGTTTGGTACTTATGTTTGTATTATACTAATAGGGAGGACTGGGCTAGGAAGTTTCGCCATTGGATGGATGAATTTAAGTCTACATTGCAGCACTATTGGTTGGGTACAAAACTACTTTGGGCCGATATTCGGATCGGCTCTAGGTTAACATTGAAGCTTGCGAAAGGGAAGACTCTTTCTAGAAGGGAGAGACAACAACTCACACGCACCACAGCTGATATTTTCAGGCTTGTTCCTTTTGCAGTTTTTATTATAGTTCCATTCATGGAGTTCTTGCTGCCAGTATTCCTGAGATTATTTCCCAACATGTTACCATCAACCTTCCAGGACAAGATGAAAGAAGAGGTAATTGTTTTGAGGTCTGTCACATTCTTATTTTGGAGGACCATGAGTGGATTGACCTTCGTGGTCTTTTTCTGTTTTGTTTAGCTGTTTAAAGTTTCTGATTTCTATACTTTACTGGCGGGTGGTGTGCAATACTTATAGCCTTTTATTGCTTATCGATGGGTTATGGCTCTAGGTCACCGCCCATGAGATTTTGCTGTGAGAAAGCATCTTAGTTTGTAACAAACCTGTATTCATTTTTTATGAATTTTCCAAGGTAAAATGTAATGTTGATAAAATTAAGAAAATTTTGCTATTTGCTGGTGCTAGAATTCTTTAGATATCTTTTTCTCTACTCCATTTAGGACAAGCTTGGTTAGTAGTAAGATAGCTTGTGAATAGTAGTGAGATAGTTTGAGTTAGGCCTCGTTTGGTTACACAGTTTAAATGAGATATTTTGTTGAAAGTTAAATAAAATATTGTTATAATATTATTTTTTAATTTTTTTTGCTTTTGAAATTTGAAAAAGTTGAATTGTTTATTATATTTTGTGTGGAGTTTGGGAAAGTTGTAATGATTATATGAGATGAGATGAGATGAGATAGTTTGGTTTTGTATAACCAAACCAGCCCGTAATGTTTTATGGAGTTTTGAGAAATGAGAGAGAAAATGTTAAATAAAAAATATTATAAAATTAAAATGTTATTAGAATATTTTTTAATATTATTTTTGTTTGGGGATTTGAAAAAGTTAAGTTGTTCTTTATTTTTTGTTTGAAAGCTTGGGAAAATTGTAATAATTAGTTTGAAAAAGTTGTAATGATTAGTTTGAAAGTATTTGTATTTGAGTGATGTTTGGGAAGGAGATGAGATCACATGAGAATTTTGAGATGAAATTTTTTTCCAAACAAGCCCTTAGTTATGTTAAAATAGTTATCTTTGGTACAATTGTTTAGAACAGCTAGGCACTATTTATTCTGCTTTTATAAGAATTCAATAAGATAGAGTACGGAGCAGAAGTACAAGGAAAAAAAAACTTTCCTCCTTGATTTGCATCAATCTACAAAAGATTTGACTGAATTTCAAAATTTGGAAGTGTTTTCTCTAGGCGTTCAACAATTTTAGGTTGAGATTAAAATCTTTGTTGTGCTAGTGGCATTTCTCCAGGGAAAAATAGAAGAAAAGAGTTATTAACTGCAATGTGTATAATGTAGTTTGATGTAATGTCAAACAATTTTTTTTATGAGCAATTTAATGTCAAACTATTGATTTTGGCCTCGTTTGTTTTCACAACTCCTCTCAACTCATTCCATATAATCATTACAACTTTTTCAAAATCCCACACAAAATAAAATAAACAATTCAACCTTTTCAAATCTCAAAACAAAAATAATATTAAAAAAAAATATTCTAATAATATTTTATTCAATTTTTAACTTTAATCTCAACTCGTTTCCGAAAAAAAACGAGGCCTTTGTCTTCTAAATTTGCACAAGTATTGACAATGAGTTTTGCATGAGCAATTCTGACAAGCCGGTGTTACATTTCCTATATCACTTGAATTGCTGGTTCTTCTTGCCTTCGTATTGAGATTGAGGATGTAATACCACAGGTTTAATATGAGAAGGTGGTGAATAAGATCTCACATAGAAGCTCCAATTATATCCTTGACTAGTCTTTTTAGAGTATAAGTCGAAATATGGCTTGAACTTTCCTTATGTCTTTTCAATTGGTATCAGAGTCAATCCCAACCAAAAGTGTGGGACTTGACCAGTGTCACCTACAATGGAAGGACCTGACAAGAATGTCATGGACTTAAAAGGGGGAGATTTTAATAACCCAGGTTTAGTATGAGAGCATGGTGAATGGAAACCCACATTGCTTAGGAAAGAGTAGTTCTTTCCCTTTATAATGACTTCAAGGAGCTCCTATTGTATCATTTACTAGCTATTGTGGAGTATAGGTCTAGTTATGGCTTGGGTTTTCTATGGATTCTTTTAGGTAAGTTACTTATTTACTTCTCTATTTTGTGCTAATATATATATGCTGTTAGCAGACCATGGTGATGATTCCAAACAGCTGTAAAGGTATAGATTTTCGTTAGATGTGTTATGTAACATATAAGGAAGGGTTTCATGTCTGTTTTGAATAGAGAAGGCTAACCTAACTATATTACTGTTGCTTAAACTTAGTTATTTAAAATATCAGCAGTTTGTTGCACCTAATTGCTTCTCGTGCGTCCTGTTTCCATTCATCACTGTTGATAGATGAAGCGCGGTACCTGTGGTGTGATGTGTATCCCCCCCTGTTCCATATATTACACTTCAATGCAAATGCCGAGATATATACATGCATGTTTATGTGTGTATTCTCCCAATCTTAGAGAGCCCCATTATCAAGGAGAATGTTGGTTTCAATTATAATGATTAACCTGCAGGAGGCATTGAAAAGGAGGCTAAACGCAAGACTAGAATATGCAAAGTTTCTTCAGGACACAGTGAAAGAAATGGCGAAGGAAATCCAAATCTCGCGAAGTGGAGAAATTAAGAAGACAGCAGAAGATCTTGATGAATTTGTCAATAAGGTTAGTTATTTATATGTTATCCTTCTCATAAACAAGGGAGGTTGAGTTGCTCTATAATCATCTGTCTTCCTGTTGTGATATCTATTGTTTATTTTTGCTCTGCGATTTGCATAGCTGAGAAAAGGTGCCAGTTGTTCCAATGATGAAATTTTAGGCTTTGCCAAGTTATTCAATGATGAGCTTACTTTGGATAACATCAGCAGGTTGGTGCTTCTGCTATAACTTCATATTGATTGTATTATTCCGTGTATGACTCTTGTAATCCAGTGACTCCCATAGTTATTGCTGTTTTTGTTATCAATGCTATTTGACCTTATTTTTGGTGTTAAATGTAGGCCTCGGTTAGTTAACATGTGCAAATATATGGGTATCAGCTCATATGGAACTGATGCGTATCTGCGATTTATGCTTCGGAAAAGACTACAACAGTAAGATACATTTTGTTTTTATAGCTGCACATTTTTGTTCTTCTTCTTCTCTCTCCTTTGTGTTATGTTTCCTGTTAGCTTGCTTGTGTGTTTTCGGTCTGGAAAGGGACTTTCCGCTTATGTCATGTGGTCAGAAATTTCTCTATGGGGGCCTTGGACAAGTGTATTTTAAAAGTGGGGCCCTGAATTTCTCACTCTCTCACAAGTGGTCATTTTCTCATTGTTATATGTATACGTACATATGAACTGAAGGTTCATTTGTGAAATACCTTGATTTAATGTTGATTTGCACTTATAAACAAATAGCTGATCGACTTGCACTCCTTGCAATTGCTGTTTTACGCTTTAATATTCATTTGGTTAACCTTTTCTTTTCTCCATGATATTATTTAGTGGACATAAAGAAATGTTATTCGCGACATTGTTTTGTTTGAAAGGAGAGTAATAGAATTAACTTCTAACAGCAATTTATCTTATATGCGTTTGGAGGCAATTTTAAAAGGTTTTATGTTTCTATTACAGTTCTGGCATTTGAAAATTTTCGAGGAGGTTTTCTAGTCGATAAGCTCATGCTTGGGAGTTTTGTGGTCTTCTTCGTTTTCTTTGATTTTGGTTTTTGTTTCAAATTTCATGCGTGTTTCACTATCTAATATGGTACAAGTTTAATTACCCTTTGCCGCTGTACCTATAAAAAAAATTTACGCTTTGCCGCTGTAAACTATGAAAAGTTTTAATTTGCACACTAAACTATTAATAGGTTTCAATTTGCACCGTCTATTAAGATTTAATTGTTGTGATTGTGCCACTTGATTTTATTTTCGTTTGTCTTAACATTGCACTGTCTACCTTTGTGCCACGTGATTGTGTCAATTAAGGGTGCAAAGTGAAACATATTGTTAGTTTAAGGTGCTAACTTAGAAAACAAAGGTAGTTGGGGGTGTAAAGTGTAATTTCCGTTATGATTTATCATTTAATGTTAAAATACGATTAGTTTTAGTCTTGTAGGTGTTAATCGATTTGAAAAATGTTAAATTATAATCATTACAACTAGGAGAATATATGACCCGACCCATGAACCCAACATGAACACGACATGAAATAACCGGGTTTGGGTCAAAACGGGCTGACTTGATAAAACATGATTAATAAATAGGTCAATTGCGGGTCAACTTGCAAAACCCAAAATCAGTATGTATAACAAGAATACATTCTAAACGGGTTTTGTTTAGGTTAATCTAATAAAAATTAACTATTAAATGGGTTGTGTTCGGGTTGACCCATATATAGTTTAATACTCATGACTTGACACGACACGAGTACGACCTGAAAACACAAATTACCATCCCTAATTACAACCAGTGTTGTTAACAGCACACTTAAGCACAAAATGCAAAGCGCCACGGCTGAAGTGCTTCACATACCAAAAGTGAAGTGCATTTACAAGGTGCTTTTTGTTTGAGTTTAAAGCGCAGAATGCACTTTCATAATTTTTTCAAAAATCCATTCAAGACCCACAAAAGGATATAATAAAATATTCTTAAGTCTTTAGTTGATATTGAAGATCATTTACATGGTGGCACATGTTGTCTGAAGATTTATATGCTTTAAACCTAATATAATAGTCCAAGTTGGTTTTCTAGATGGATTGATATTTGATTGCTTATGCTAGCATAGAAGCTAATAGCTGCAATTCTTTAACTTTTTTGGACATAGATGTTTATATTTAGTAAATCATGAGAGTTATATTAAAATTATGAGAGTTATATAAATTATGTTTAGATTTATGTAATTAGTTTATTACTTTATCCATAATGTTGCACAATACTCTATAAATTGAGTTAAAAGGCTAAATATATTACCATTTTGCATTTCAAAGCTCTTTTTTTTTTTAATTGTATTTTATGGGTGTTTTTTGTATTATACATCATTTTAAAAAATGCGTGTTTTACTTCAGTTGGTCACTTGTTCTTAAGTGAACCTAGGGCTTTCACCAATGCTGATTCTTGCATTGCTTATAGAAAAAGTGATTCTTGCATCAAAAAGTTTTGGATTGCCATTTTGGGGATTTAAAGAGAAGATAAAAATGAGGGTGATATCAATAAATTCTTAAGAGGTTTTTAATATATTCAAGTTTTGGATGAAAAAACCTAAAATCGTTTCGGTTTGGCAGGATCAAGAATGATGATAAGTTGATTCAGGCTGAGGGTGTGGAGTCCCTTTCAGAAGCTGAACTTCGTCATGCCTGTAGAGAACGAGGAATGCTCGACTTATCTTCAGTGGAGGAAATGCGTCAACAGGTTCTTGAACTTGCATCCTATATTTTGGGCTGATGCACTTCTTTTTGGGTGATTGCATTTGAAAAGTTATGAGGATTCCTCAGTCTATAGTCTTAATTGAAACCATTTGTTCATTGTACTTACATACATCCGCCAGAAACTCATTTTTTTGATATGGTCAACATTCACCCACTAGTTTTCTGCTCAGAACTGTTAAAGTAGCCAATTATCTTGATTGATTTAATGTGTGCCAATTTAAGCAATGTGCAGTAATTTGATTGTCCATCTTCCCTGTAATTACTGCCCTTGAGAACAAGGAGAATTTTCATGCCTTATAGATAGATTTACTTCACTTTGAACCTAATCGGTTCTGAACTTCTGATGTCTGCAATGTCCTCATGCAAAAGGTCCAATGACCTTATCTTAAAGTCACACTGTCCTCTACTCATAAAAAAAAGTCACACTGTCCTCTTGATACTACACAAGTTATCTGCTGAAGCAGTGAGAATAATTTTAACAGGACATTTAACACATCTAGAATGCTACCTAGTAACAGCTTTTGTAACTACTAGAATCAGTCTAGTTCAACCTATCTTATGGCAGTGACTCTCTTCGGATGTCTGTGACTTAATTCATTAAAATTTCGAAGATGCCATTAAAATAGTTAGAATTAGTGGTTTTCTTTTTTATGAATATGTAATTTCTCTCTCCTAGAATTTTCTCTCCGTACACATGCACTTTTTCCTTCTTCTCGTTGCTTCCTGTAACGTTTCTCCGCGTTAATGGTGATGCGTTAACTGTTTTTAAGTTTTTACGGTGGATAAGATGGGTTGTCCTATAGAAGTGGTGATTGAATCTAAATGTTTTACTCTGTCAAAAAGTGGTGGTGGAGTGCGAGTCACCGAGAGAAGCCAGAAGACAAAACATTTGATGATGCTGGGACCATCTTCAACGCAGTGGCTTGAGAAGGTGTTAGAGGAGAGCCTAAGAGGGGGGAAGAAGGAGGTGTATTTGGCAACTAGAGAAGGATATTCTAGTATCATTGCTCAACGCTGCTTAAATCGCAGAGGGAGATATCTTGAAGTTTCCAAGTATAACCAGGGGGGGAGGAGGAATGTCTTATGTATTCCAGAAGGAGAGAATGGTTGGGGTTGGAGAAAGATGAGGGAGGTGTTGTTAGAGCGAGGGAAGGAGGTTACCAAAACGGGTGGTTTGCCTGGTGGAGGAGGTCACCAGTCGCGGTCGTATAAGGAGGTTCTCTCTTCGACGATGCCGAAAGGTGTAAGGAAGAGTGATGGTGGTGCGAGAGCATCTGACAGGGGGCAAGGACAGTGGCAGTGGCGTCGTGAAGTTCCGTCGAAGCCAAACGTTGTGTGGAGCCACTCCCATGGCAGGGTCTCTGCAGCGTGTTAAGAGACGTGGGAGGTCCGAAGGATGTTACAGGAGATGCAGGGGCAAATAAGTTTGCTGCAGAGAGATATGGTTGAGATCATGGCCTTTGTCGGTTTATTTAAGGAAAGTGATGATACGGGTGACTTAAAAGGAAAAAAGAAGGTAATGGGTGATGGGCCTAGTAAAGCCCAGAAAGAGGCCCAGCAGAAAGATAAAAGGGGAAAGGGGTGGGCTGGTTGGCGGAAGGTTGGTGGGCCTTCTCGGCCCAAATCACAGATGGTTTCGAATCCATCTGATGGGGCTGGGTCGTCTCAACCCAGGGCCCAATGTCGTGGGCAAGGGCCCGGGGAAAATCAGCCATTTACCCAGCGTCGAGAGCCTTAGCCCAATTTTTCCACCTGAGATGCATAGTCTCTGCTTCATGCCAAAGAGCCTGCTGACGGTGAAGTTTCAGGCACAGACATCGACGGAGGTAGAGGAGGCCGCCGATGAGGTACCACAGGGGTACTGTGCGCAATAGGCATTGGTGGAGTTTGGATCTCGTTTCTCTCCGTCGAAGGAGGCTCAGAACTCGCTAACGAATGGTGGTGGGGCGGGTTTGGCGCCAGCGGACTTGTCTGTCAAACCTTTTGAGGAGTTTGAGTTGGCTGAGGAAGAGGAGGATTCAGATGACCTTATGCACTTTGTGGAGAACGAATTATTCATCCCTGAGACTTGCGGTTTGGATGAGATTTCGGTGAGGAAAGAGTTTCAAAACTTCCCAAACAATAGGATGGGGAATCCAATCCCATTGAACTACTATTTTCCAGACCAAGTTTCAGATTGGGTAATACATAAAGTGAAAGAGATACAACAAGTTGTGGGGATTGAGTTGAGGGGTATGAATAGCAGTTCATAGCCTTGTTAACTACTATGGAAGCTGGACATCAACAAAAAAAGAAGGGGGACTCGAAGATAAGTTGGGAGCTTAATAGATTGAGATGGTCGATGAAATTGGCGGGTAGTTCCAGTAGGAATAGGGTGAAAGGGAAAGGGCTGATTGTTCCCCAATGAAACCCAAGATTGTATCTTGGAATGTCTGGGGTCTTAATGAGGTAGAGAAGCGTCTTCGGATTCGACATTTGCTTTGTGAGTGGAAAGCGGACATTGTAAGCTTATGGGAGACAGAGCTGAAGATGATCAATAGGAAGACTGCGGAGTTTATGGAGCAGTAATTATGTAGATTGGGTATACATGGCCTCTTCAGGGGCATCCGGGGGAGTTGTAGTGATGTGGGATAGGTGGGTGGTGGAAAAAGTGGAGGATTATATAGGGAGATATATGGTAGCGTGCTCTTTTAAATGTGTGTTCGATGGTTTCTTGTGGGCTTTTGCAGGTGTGTATGGGCCTAATTTAGGTGCCAACAGAAGATTATTGTGGGATGAGCTTGCAAGGGTACATAGTTGGTGGGAGCTTCCTTGGTGTATTGGGGGTGATTTTAATGTGGTTAGATTCCAAAGTGAAAGTTTTGGAAGTAGAAGATTGAGGCCAGCAAGTTTGGAGTTCTTAGAGTGTATCTTTGACTTGAACTTGATAAGACCTTTTACTCACAAGGGGCCCTGCCACATGGTTGAATAATTAGACCTAGTCTCACTTGGATCGTTTCTTAATTTCACCTGAGTGGGAAAGCCATTTTCCAGATGTATGGCAAAAGTGTTTGGTACGCTTAGCTTCGGATCATTGGCCTATTTTGCTTGATTGTGGAGGCATTCATAGTGGTAGACGGTACTTTAAGTTCGAGAATATGTGATTGAAATCAGAAGGTTTTGTGGAGAGGGTCAAACAATGGTGGATTTCGTATCATTTCGAGGGTACACCTAGTTCCATTTTTGAGAACAAATTGAAAGCCTTAAAAAGAGATTTAAAGGAGTGGAATAAACAGTCTTTCGGAAATGTCGAGGAGAACAAAAATACCAAGTGGATGGAAATACAAGATTTAGAAAGACTGCAAGAAGGGAGGCCACTTACTGAGGAGGAGCAAGCACAAAAAACTTTGCTGGTCGCAGATCTTGAGAGGATAATCCTACAAGAAGAAATGTCTTAGCGCCAGAAGTCAAGAGCACTTTGGTTAAAGAAAGGGGATCGGAGCACGAAATTCTTCCATAGAATTGCAAATTCTCATAGAAGAAATAATAACATTGAGGTGCTGAAAACTGAGGGAGTGGAGTGCAGAGAAGAAGAGGTAATTCAAGATCATGTGGTTAATTTCTTTGAAAAGCTCCTTACTGAGCAGGTGGGGTGGAGGTCTACTCTTGATGGTTTGGTTTTTTATACTATTGAGCCGGAGGATGTAGCTAGGATGGAGAGAGCTTCGAGGAGGAAGAGGTGTATAATGTAGTAAGGAAAATGGTAAAGATAAGGCTCTCAGCCGTGATGGTTTCTCTATGGGCTTTTTTCAAAAATGTTGGGAGGTGATTAAAGAAGATCTATTGAAGGTGTTTCAGGAGTTATTCTCAGTTGGAAAATTTGAGAAAAGTCTTAACACCACTTTCCTTGCATTAATCCCTAAAAAGGTTGGGGCTATTAAGATCACAGATTTTCGTCCTATTAGCTTAGTGAATGGAGTATACAAGATTATTTCAAAAGTGCTAGCTAATCGGTTAAGTGAGATTTTGGGGAAGATTGTTACTAAGCCTCAAAATGCTTTCGTTAAGGGTAGACAGATCCTTGATGCGGTTCTAATTGCCAATGAATGTTTGGATAGTAGACTGAAGGCTGACAGCTCAGGGATTATGTGTAAGTTAGATATGGAAAAGGCGTATGACCATGTTAATTGGGATTTCCTTCTATATCTATTGGGTAGGTGTGGGTTTGGAGAAAGGTGGAAGTTTTGGATCAGCTGGTGTATATCCGCGGTAAGGTTCTCTGTGTTGATCAATGGAAGCCCAGAGGGTTTCTTCCCGAGCTCTTGTGGTTTGAGACAAGGGGATCCGTTATCTCCTTTACTTTTTATTATTGTTATGGAGGCACTAAGCAGGATGATCTCGGCTTTGTTGGCTAATGGGTTTGTTAGGGGTTTCCAGATTGGATCTCCAAGTAGGGGTATTACCACTATCTCTCATTTGTTGTTTGCAGATACGCTTATTATGTTTGAGGCTGATCAAGACCAGTTGTGGGTTGTGAAGGCGTTGCTGCTTTGTTTTGAAGTAGTGTCGAGCCTAAAAGTGAATTATGATAAATCCGAGTTGGTGCCGATTGGAGACGTTCAGAATACACGGGAGTTGGCTGACACTTTGGGTTGCAAGATAGCATCTCTTCCTATGACATACCTGGGACTACTGTTGGGTATAGCTTCGAGGGCGTGCTCGATTTGGGATACAGTGACTGAAAGAATAGAGAGGAGACTGGCAGGGTGGAAGAGAATGTACTTATCGAAAGGGGGCCGGATTACATTAATCAAAAGTACACTTTCTAATCTACCCACCTATCTCTTATCCTTATTCTCTATACCGGCAAGCGTGGCGGGTTGACTTGAGAAGTTACAGAGAGATTTTCTGTGGGGTGGCTTCGGAGAAGAGTTCAAATTCCATCTAGTCAAGTGGGAGATGGTGTGCCGTCCTATCTCTAGTGGCGGTTTGGGTATTAGAAATTTGAGGTTGTTTAATCGGGCGTTACTTGGCAAATGGTTGTGGCGATATATCAAGGAACCAGAAGCCTTATGGAAAACTGTGATTGAGAACAAATATGGTGGTTTAGGGGAGGGATGGTGTACTAGAGAAGTTAGAGGGGCCTATGGAAACATATTAGAAGAGGGTGGGAGGTCTTCCAGCATCATACTAGGTTTCAGTTGGGTATAGGCTCCAAGATCCAGGATCAGATTTTGGAAGGATGCTTGGTGTGGCAACAGTGCTCTACAAGATTTGTTTCCTATACTTTTCTTGATCGCAAGTGCCAAAGATGTCACAATGGCGGAGGTTATGGGAATCTCAGGAAGGAGTATTCACTGGAACATCAATTTCAACTGGGCGGCACAGGATTGGGAGATGGGGAGTTTTGTAGATTTTTATAGTCTCTTGTATTCTTGCCGTCCAAATATCCAACATGAAGATGATTTGTGATGGAGTCCTGCAGAGAAAGGGGTGTTCTCTATTCATTCCTTTTATAAGGTCCTCACATAAGGCCCTGAGATACAGTTTTCCTGGAGAAGGCTTTGGTGACATAAGGCTCCTCCCAAAGCTTCATTCTTTGTGTGGATAGCGTCCTTAGGCAAGATTCTCACTACGGATAATCTGAGAAAGAGGAGGATAATCATTGCAAACTGGTGTTGCATGTGTAAAAGAGGGGGTGAGTCGGTGAATCATTTATTTTTACATTGTGAGGTAGCCAGGACTCTCTGGGACAAGGTGTTTAAAAGAATGGACCTAGCATGGGTTTTTCCAGAAACCGTGTTGGATATATTGGCTTGCTGGACCTCTATTCGAGGTGTGCGACACATCAAAGTGGTTTGGAAGATGATTCCTATCTGTATTATGTGGTGCTTGTGGTAGGAGCGCAATGAAAGGACATTTGAAGGCAAAGAAAGATCTATGGCGGAGCCAAAAGTTTGTAGATAGGGCATATTGACTTTGTAATTGACAGTTGTTGGATTAATAAAACTTGTTTACTTATAAAAAAAAAAAAAATAGTTAGAATTTGCTTTTGAAGTTTTGATATATTGCTCTCTGCATAGAAGGTCCAAGAAAGGTTTCCTTTTATTCAGGCATGTAAGTTGTTGTATCTTTTTGTAACTTTGCAGCTGCGTGATTGGTTGGATTTGTCTCTCAATCACTCTCTTCCATCTTCCCTCTTGATACTTTCTAGGTAACTTATTGCTGCACCTGATTATAGATGTTTCAAGACACACAACCATACTTGAATTTCTTGATTGTGGTCTGGTACTTTGCAGAGCCTTCTCTACGTCTGGTAAAAAGCCAGAGGAAGTTGTTCAAGAGGCAATCTCCTCTCTACCAGATGAGGTTGTGGATACTGTTCAAGTAACAACCTTGCCGTCAGAGGATAGTGTTTCAGAAAGGAGGAGGAAATTGGAGTTCCTAGAAATGCAGGAAGAAATGATCAAGGTTAATTATACTATGCTTTAGGTGCTTTTGCCTTTTCCAGTGGCATTTTTGTTGGGCTAGAGATTTGGTCTTTCTACTATATATATCTGGTTTTCTTTACTACTATTTTACTTAATCTGCTAGCAGATTACATTTTTCTTTTGATATTCTGTTACTAGTTCTTGTTCTCTTATTAGGTGTATTGGAAGTATACTTCTTGTGTACCTTGATAATGCCTATGTTCTTTCTTGTTCATTAATAAAATTTATCTTTCTTATAAAAAAACTAGTGCTTATTGAAGTTATGCGCCCTTTTTCATCAAATATGAGAAGGATAGCGGGTCAGAAGATCATAAATGCCATGTCTTGCCAAAATTATTCAAGATTTCTGAAACACATCATTCATAACATAAATACATAAAAGAGCTGTACTGGTTGAGAGTCAATTAGTGTGCAAGGATCATGTGATTGTGTTGCATTGAAACTTTTGTGGTTCTTTAGGCCATGTTTGGTCATAACTTAAAAAAAAAAAAAAAAATTCAACTTCAATCCAAACATCTTTTAATCTAAAAACAAATTCTATATCGATTTTTCATCTACTCATTTGCTTAGGTTTCAGTGAAAAAAAACACAACCAAAAAAACTTTACTTTAAAAACTACTCTTAGAAAATTATATTCAAACAACTTTTCGACTTTACCTACCCACCTTCACAAACTTCAATACAAGACATATAAAAAAATTAAATAAAAAACTTCTCACAAAACTCAATAAAAAAACACAACTTAATTTTTTCAAAAGAAAATTCTCAAAATCTTTCTTAACCAAAAAAAACTTAATAAGAAAAAGCTACTCTTAGCAAAATTATATTAAAAAAAGCTTTTCAACTTTACCTACCCACTTTAACAAACTTCAATACTTAAAGACTTCTCACAAAACCCAATAAATATAATGAATCTCAAATTCTTTCAAAAATTGGTCTCAAAATTCTTCTTAACCAAACATACGCTTAATTCCTAGGTCTGTGATATATCATGGTATATCATTTTTTGATTGGTATACATCATGGTATATCATATCCTTACCGTTTGCTTGTTTATTAACTATTTTAACTAATCTCTATAGGAGGAGGAAGAGGAAGAAGAGGAGGAGCAGGCCAAGATGAAGGAATCTGCTGGCAGCCAAAAGGATGTGGCTTTGGAAGAGATGGCTGCAGCCATGGCTAGAGAAGCACAGGAACAGGCGAGAATGAAAACATTGGATAAAGTGGAGGAGCTTTGTGAGCTCAGTCGTGCACTAGCTGTTTTGGCTTCAGCATCTGTAAGGATTGGAAGTAATTTGATTTGTAAAAAAAAGATTGGTAGTAATTTTAATTTTATTAAGGCTTGTCCAAGTGATTGATAATATCTTATTTAATATTTTCCTCATACTTATTGTTTGGTTTATTTTTCTCTGCTACACATTATAGTCAGTGAGCAGGGAGCGCGAAGAGTTCTTGCAACTAGTCAAAAAGGAGGTAAGCTAACAAATCTCTCTTTTACTTTGAACCAGTACTGCTTTAACTTTTGCTGAGTCTCTGTGTATGTGCATATATTAATTTCTGAGTTTATCTTAAAGTCACACCAAAAGTTTCTTAGTTTCTGTGTATGTGTATATATCAATTCATCTTCCAGAAGGGTCTTAGCGAAATTTTACTTTTAAGTAGGAACTTCCTTCATGTATGCTGTGTTTGTATAACAACTGGATGTTGTTATCTCGAGCCTCTACTAAATAACTCGAAAATATCATTTTGCCCTTGAGTTTTGTTGTCCATCATACTATAATACAAACTTTACCATGTCATTTTCATGAGGATTAATTGAAATAACAAGTAGTTTAGGTTTAAAACGTTTCCATGTTATTCACGCTTTTTTTCTCCTTTGGAACCTTGTATGTGTCTGATTATATTCTGTTGCTGTTTATATGATTTTGTTGCTATTACCATTTCCAGATAGAATTGTATAACAGCATGGTGGAGAAAGAGGGTACAGATGGTGAAGAAGAAGCTAAGAAGGCGTACAAAGCTGCCCGAGAAGACAGTGATCATGCTGCCGAGACTGCTGCAGATCACAAGGTTTCTTCGGCACTTATAGAAAGGGTAACTATATTTTAAAAATACTTTTTGAGTTATGAATTCCTTTTTTTTTTTTCCTCGATTTAGTCCCCGTTGATGGTTGGATCTTGATTGTATGTGTTCTATGTGCAAGTGGACATATACAAAAATGTTACGGGATGTTCTTGTTTCAGGTTGATGGTATGCTCCACAAGCTTGAAAAGGAAATTGATGATGTTGATGCAAAAATTGGAGACCGTTGGCGGTTGCTTGATAGGTTTGTTGCCATTTAATAGCTATGTCATTTGAAAGGTGATGTTGAATGCTACAGAACTTTATGCTCATGTTCATGGTGTGTGCATATAGGATGTCATGCAAATGGTTTTAGAGAAGGGGAGAGAGAGAGAGAGAGAGGGGGGGGGGGTATTTGGCAACCTTCCATGGTGCTTATCGAGTGTATATATTTGTGGGAAGGGATTGTAGCAACACATGTTGCATGCTGTTTCCATGTCCCAATGCACTTACAAAATGGCAGTTGTACAGGCCTCTCAGGCTAGCTTATCTGAACACATGATGATTACCCTACCTCTCATGGTACCTATCTGTTTTTTTCTGAAAGGGGAAAAAACAAAAGAAAAGAAATCGTTCTGGAGTACACAAGTCTCAATAAAAGCAATGATTTGTGACTTAAAATCTTCAATTATAGAAAAGAAAAGATTTGGGACCATTACATTGGAACCATTTGGTTGTCATGATGTGTCTCTTGCTTAAAGCTGCCTGACGCAAAATTGAAGCGATCATCTAGTTATGTGTTTCTCCTATATACTACCTCAAACTATGTTTTTGCAATTTTAATAAAAAATTTAATTACTTATAAAAACAAACGTGTAAAACTTTCCTGGATGGTCTACTAACCTTCTTGTAGTAAAGAGAAATTTAATGTGAAACTTTTGCGGGTACAACTTCAAATTCAAGTCCTGTTGACCAGAGACAATGTTTGAAGAAATGCTGGTGATACTATTTAATGGGTTGGCAGTCTTCTAAATTAAGGCCCCAACATTTGTGATTTTTCGTATTTGTGCTGAACTTCTTAGTATACTCCTCTGATGGATCAAGCAAACAGAAAATCATTTATCAGTATCAATGTTCTGCGTCACCTCCCTAAAAATATTACTCTTTCACCCAAAAGGCACCTGTGAAATTTTGAGTCTCCTAGAAAGTTACATCGTTTGTGTACTTTTGAATCCTCCTGCACAGCAGTTTAAGCTAATATCCTAGTCTAATCCTTACGACAATGCAATTGTTAACTTCCCTTACCCTCTTTCTTAAGAATTCATTGCATCTGTTGGAATTATGTCAAGTTAACTGCTTTTTGTTATTTTTATGCCAGGGATTACGATGGGAAAGTGACACCTGAGGAGGTTGCATCTGCTGCGATGTACCTCAAGGACACTTTGGGTAAGGATGGCATACAAGAACTTATCAGCAATCTTTCCAAGGATAAAGGTCAGTGGAAATAGGTTATTTCCCCTTCTGATTTTCACCATCCTATATTCACCTAATAAATGTAGATCTTAAAGGAATGTTAATATCCGTACCCGACTGGTGGAATAGACAGGTGGTGATTTTCCGTGTGATGCAATTAGACTTCAATCATGAAGGGTTTGGTACCGAATGGAAACAACCGCATCCTCTATCGTCTTCACCATCTATTAATGGAATTATCTGTTATTCATATTAACTTTGTTCACAAACCCCCCCCCCCCCCCCCTCCCCCCCTCCTCTCTCTCTCTCTCTCTCTCTCTCTCATGTCAAGAAATTATGATCTGTTGAAACGTCCTTCATGCTGTGAAATCAATATTTCCAACTAAAGGAACCCTTAGGTGGTAGAAGAGCAATATGAACATTCTTCTCTTTCCATTGCTTTTTGGTATTGCATTAAAATGATTGAATCTATGAATAGCTATAAAGGCCTAAATTTTATCTTTCTGATTTCTGTTTCATTCTTTGACGTTCAAACATCATCATAATCATCGTATTTGACTGCTACTTGTTCATTTTCTTTGCAACAGAAGGAAAGATACTGGTTGAAGATATCGTCAAGCTAGGCAGCGAAACGGAAGATATTGAATCTTCTGAAGCAGGAAAATCATAGAGGATATATACACAATTTAAGTTAATCCAAGTTTTATATTTGTGAATGAAATGGCCGCTCATTTAGAGAATACATTCTACTTGGATACTCAGCTCCGCTCTCAATATCTGTGAGATGATGATCCTATGCCCGCCTTGAACCAAAGGAAAAAGATCAGGGATTCTTTGTAGTTGTAGCAGAAGAAGTGATGCATCCCCTGTTGCCGCAAAATCAAATATATATATATATATATATATATATATATATAAATAAATGGAGAACGAGTATGTGTATCCACACTAGATCTTCTTTGGCTGTCTTGTCTGTGAGATGGAATGAAATTCTCTAGAATAATATCGTTGATTATAGAGAGAGGCCAGCTATTCATGTTGATTTTGTAAATTGATGGTCTAGGATTCTGAAGTATGATGTCATTAGGTAACATTTTTTAGACCGATATGAAACTCAACCCTTTTGACTTGTGGAAATCCAAGTGGAAAGTTGAACTCATCTTGGATATAAGGTGGGATTCACGTTTTCCCCCCATTAAGCATAGGAAACAATGAATGAATTGTTCTTCTAACTATCGAAAAATCTTGAATTTCACATGCAACGACCTATCTCTAAAACATGCAGCTGTCTATTGAGGCTGTACAGAAAAGCATCCGGTTTTTTTGTGTTCCACATGATGCTGCATTTGCATTCAGCATGGTTCTGTGACTGATTTTCATTATTCTTATATTATTATGTATATTGTTCAAGTGCTTAAACTAAGGGATTAAAGTAAGCTTTGCTGAGTATTTGTAACACCTCAAGGAAGTTTCAAGCCACATCTGGGCTGTACTTCAAAATGACTAGTTAATTGTACAATTGGAATCCCTTGGAATCATTATGAAGAGCTAAGAAATTTCTCTCCCAAGCAATGCAAGATCTCATTCATGACATGTACTCATTTAATATGGTGCATCACAATTCTCCAGTTAAATACCTTAGCAATATTCTAAAATGACTAGTTAATTTTATAATTGGAGTCTATTTGAATCATTGTAAAAAGTAAAAACTTCTCATTCTTTAGCAATGTTCATGTTCCGGGAATATCTAATAGTTCCTCCGCAATATGTGGTATTAAATGGTATTCCCATAGATTAAATCCAAGTCCTAATCGATTTGGCTCTGGGTTTTTGGTAGATTATCTACTTGAGATTACCAAGGAGTTTTTAGTGGTTTACCACTGCCTGCTTGTTATACTTCTCATTTATAGTCTTTGTTATGTTGTTTTCCCCAAAAGATTGCTGCTGCAAGGAAGTCTATTGTATCGAATGAGATTGGCTTTAGAGAAGCTAACTTTCCTTGTCTGTATCTTTGGGCACCAATTTAGACAGGAAGATTAAAAAGATCTTTATTTGAGACTTTGGTGCAAAAAAAGTACTTGGTTGGAAAGCTAATTTGTTGTCAAATGGTGTGAAGTTGATCCTTATAAAGCATGTTTTGAGTAGAATGCCTAGGCATTAACTCTCTTCCTAAGAAGGTTATGTATGAAGTATCGAGGCTGTTTTCAGAATTTTCCTGGGGACAAGCAAACGGGAGAGAGTTAAGGGAAAATTGGTGCTTTGGAAAAAAGGTATGCAAACCGGTTGAAGAAGGGAGTTTTGGCATAAGAGATTTGAAGGAAATTGTAAAGGTTGTTCACATGAAATTGCTTGGGATTTTCTGAATGACTTTTTCTTATGGGTTGAATAACTTAAAACAAAATATTTGCAAGTTTCTTGTCCTTATCTCATTTTTCCTTCTCGGCATGGTTCTAGTTTTAAGAGATCCATTGCTTCCTTGATTATGGCTATGTTTGGATAGTGAGGTGATCTCAAGATGATCTACGAATAGTAAAAAGTAATGATCAAATATTAAATAGTAGTGGAGTGAGAGGTCTTGAGACGCACTTGCTGCAGGTTGAAGGAAATGAGTATGGCTTTTTTCCGGTATGAGAATTGGTCAAGCATTGGAATTCCTGCTGGTAGAGTGAATCAGGTGCTAAGACCTAATATTACATTGGATTTCTAAAAGTTGGAATGTCCACTTCTAAAAGTAGGAGAAGAATTGATGGTTTTATTGTTATAAACAGCTAAGGTTATAGCCTGGAATAGATATTCCAATCTGGTCAGTAGTTAAAGAAGTATTTTCTTCTAATCTAGCTTGAAGCGGCCAAAAACTGGAGTCTTGGACCAATTTGAAAGATCATTTGAGGTAGTTGAAATAACTTAATTTTGGGCTATTCGATCAAGGGAAACTCAATGTACTTCATAATGTTGCAATGTTTTTTTTTCTTTATTTTTATTGCCCGAATATTCAAGAGCTAAGACAATTCCAATGCTCTTTCTCGCCATGCAAAAACTAAGTCAACAATTACGATAAGCACAAAAAATAAAACTTTTATAAATATATATATACCCAATACATCAAAACTCATTAGCCATGGATAAAGAAAAACCGTTTCAACGTCAAAAACAACAAAAACTAGAGCAAACATTCGAAATTGTAGCCAAGCATCGCCCATTGGTTCTATTCCCAATTCATAACTAGAAAGTTTCTCCAGCCCTTTGCTAATAGGGGCTAAAACTCCCAAAATTAAAAATGCCAAAATAGGAATAACACTTTTGTATTATTAAAAATGCCCAGAAAATATCATATTATTAAAGTAGAAACATAGACGGATCCTATGCCAGTGGAATATGTAACAGTCCGCCATAAATTTAGAGTGTGAATTTATTTAGACCTTAGGAACACCGTGAAATATTGAAAAGATTTCACGAATCGAGCGACTGCTTAGGTTTTAGTATGTCAGCATAGTTGGGTTTATACCCGATATGGCAACAGAAGTGCTTTTTTAATTATTTGAGATACTTAGGATTATGAGATTGAGAAATGAATTACACCAGTAGTCTCAGATGAATATTTAGAATTTTACAATTCAATAATACGCTTTTTATTTTTTCGGATAAAAAGTGCTCATAAATGTCGTTTCATTTACTCGAGGCACTTCGGAGTTGAATTTTGCGAAACAAATTGCACCACGAGGTTCATATGATTATATAGAATTTAATGATGCAATGCTTATTTTCATTTGTTTGGGAGTGAATAGTAACACCAGGATAGCGCCATGTAGCACCCAGTTTAGTCGATTGTCAAATCAGTGTGTGGATTGTCCAAATAAGTCTTGAGGAGTTCTTAGAGGAAACCTGACAAGATCTTAATCACACTTGGTGAATATTGTAGGACACTTGGCACTACAAGGAACCATGAGACGAAAATGTGAAGGAATGGAAGGAAAATCAACCATTGTGATCATGCCACCTAAGCCAAACATTATTCCATTTAACCACACAAGTTGTGGCCATCCAAAAGAGGATTTAAACTCTAGTGAAACTCCAAACCTTTGGAATCCAATTGAAATCCCAAAACCATGGTGGAAGCCGAAACCCTAAGGCCTGGTTTGGATAGTAAGTTAAGATGAGATGAGATGAAAGTTGAAATAAAATATTGTTAAAATATTATTTTTATTTTGAGATTTGAAATAATTGAATTGTTTATTTTATTTTGTTTAAAAGTTTGAAATGATTTCACTGTCCAAACCAGGCCTAAATGGTTTCCCCAAACCCTAAATGGCCAGTTTTAGCTTAACTGATTAATCACTTTCACATGCTATTAACCACTAAAATATATCCTATTTATATACTTTTTGTTTTTTTTTTTATATCTTGGTAATTTCATTAGACTAAGAAAAATTAGAATTAAGCTTGATTGAAATTGAAACCCTAACTAGACACTCTTTAAACCCTTAAGTGAGACCCATTTGGTTAAGGCCCATCAAAATGCACCAATAGGGGTGTAAGACTATTAGTCCAAATCGAAAAAATTGACCTGACCGAATAGATTGGTCTGGACCGGACTGCTAGTCTTATTGGTTGGTCTTGGGGTATGATATAGACCGAACCGAGACCAAGACCAACTGAATGTAAATATATATATATATATATATATATATTTTATGTATATAATATATTATTTTATATATTAATTTTATAAATTAATTATGTAATTTTCATCTAAGTGATCACCATTGACCATATATACAATAAAATTATTTAATATTCATTAACCATATATAAAATGTTAAAAAGATCACTTAATTTTAATTTTACTAATTTAATTAATTTTTTATTAATTTTTTGTCAAAAAAATAAAAAAGAGAAAAAAATGTTCATGGATAGATCGGACTGATAACTAACGGTTTGGTATGGTACAAATGATGGACCAAAATTTTTTGGTCTGTGACCTCTCTTGAACCAGACTGGACCGATTAGACCCCTATGCACTACCAAGGAAAAACTTCTTGAGGAAGTTTCCCTCACCTCCCTAGGCTGTCCTATGGCTAACATGTCAGTCCAAATAGTACATGTATGGGAGGCCAAACAGCCACCAAAACCACCCGCCTTTCTCGGCAGCAACAACCTAATACCATGGGCTGAGTTGCCCATGGTTTTGCCCATTGTTTTGGCCAAAAAACCTCCATCAAGAGGTCGTTCAACAATCCCCCATCAGCCCTCTCCTATAAAGACGTCCATTGCAGCCCCTTCACCATTTGATCTCTTTTCTTTCACTTACTTGAAGAGAACTCTGGTAGAAGTTTCTAGTTGTTCTTGCTCAATTTGTACGAATCATTTTAACTCGATTCTTATGAAACTTCCTTCATGTAATTTGCTCCTATTTGAGTCTAATTTCTATTGATATATTTATTTTAAACTTTAGTGGAGTATTGATTGGTGAAAGTTGAGTTTGAACATGCAAAGGTCATACTAAGCAACAGTTTCGGTGTTGTGAAACTTTGATATTTTGATGAAGTTTTTGATGGAATCTTGGGTAGATCTTGCTATGGTGAAGTGTTAACATGTTACTATGAAATTTAGGTTTGGATTTATAGCATGTTAGTATTTTTAGGAAAACGTTTTGCATGATATTGGAAAGTTGAAAATTAGAAGTGTCACAACAGTTTCTGTTTTGGTGAAGTTTAAATATTTTGTTATGGAAACATGATTCAATTTTTTTGATATTCACATATAAGGTTCTTAAGGCTTTTATTTATGTGTTAGGAGTTTATTTTTGGAGAATGTTGGTTTTGATCTTGATGGAATAAGTATTATACATGCAAATGTTTGTTTAGGACCCAATCTAGAGGCTTTCGGGTATGTGTTAAGTTTTAATGAAACTTTTGCCATATGATTCTAGATTTATCTCGAACTTGAATATGAAGTATATGATTTTATTTCTTGAAAGTTTACTTTATGAGAGTTTCAGATTTAGTGTTTTAAGTAAAAAATATATGGTACTCGGTTTAGAATTTAGTAAGCATGCCGATTGTTTGGTGATGAATTTTATGATTTTGGTTGTTTGATCTAGCATGCTAGCACTTAGGTTTGAATGATCAATATGTTAGGAGTGCGATTATGGACTTTTGGAGTCCTTGAAATTGATCTGGGAAGCATTAGATCAAGAACATCAAGAGTTGGTCCTATTTGACCTAAACTTGGTGTTTTGGCATTTTTATTGATGAAGTGAGTTAGATATTTTTGTGAAATGTATATGTTGATGTCTTATCATGATTTTAGAACATAAGATATGATTTTTACGTGTTGCAAAGATTAGTTTAAGTATGAAAGCTTGAAGTTTGGTTGAATTGCAACAAAAATCAAGTTTTTGCTCATTATATGAATCGGCCAAGGTGTAGTTCACATATTAGTGTTGTGTTTTAAATTTTTCTACTTAGATATTTGGATTTTAGGACAAAATTTATATAATAAATATAAATTCTGGTAAGATTTAGAGTTAGGATGCAAAATCTTTATTTTAGGGGTAAAATTATAATTTCCCACAAGTAGGGGTAACTTTGCAATTTTTGTTGTGAGTTAATAACTTTTATATTTCTAAGCATTTAGTGAGATATTCTAACTCTTAAAACTATCTCATTTCAGCTCACGCCTTTTCACGCTACACTTAACGTTACGCTATACTTTCATTTTATGTGAAAAATCTGTAAGTTAACTTCTAACTTACTCTTGAAATATTTATGTATGTATATTGATGAAGTTATTATTGTCATATTATTGTTACTCTTGATTATTATAAATTGTTCACTTCGTCATGCCATGTCATTTATTGCAAGTACATGCTTAGCTGTTACATACCATGTTACGCATATCTTTTTACATGTCATGATATGCCATGTCATCTGTTACAAGTTTATTTGTCATATGCCATGAATGTCACATTATATGTTACACGTTTGCACATTTACTTGTTACATGCCATGAATGTCATATCATTTTTAATGTACATGTTTATCTATTACACGTCATGGTTACATGCCATGAGTCACACTAGTCTGTCATGAAATATTTTTCAAGTCTAGCCATGTTACGTCCACGTCCAGTCAATTTACCTTTCAAGCCATCATGGTAACTACATGAGACAAGAATACATTACCATGGTAACCTCATGAGACAATAATATCATGAAAACCTAATGAGATAGAACGTTTTGGAAACCCTATGAGATAAGTACATTGTGGCAACTCCATGAGATAAGGACATCATGGTAACCCCATGAGAAAAGAGAAACACGGTCATGTTAATTCAGTTCAATTTTAGTTCATGTCAAGTTCAGTTCATGTCAGTTTCAGTTCATGTCAAGCATCTTTTAGTTCATGTCAAGTTCAGTTCAGTCAAGTCATTTCGGTCACATCGTTTTCCACGTAAAGCACATGTCATGTTATTTGCCAAGTCATGTCACGCATTATTTGTGCTTATATCATGATGCATTCATGTCATTTTACTGTCATGCATGCATATGTATACTGTTAGTAGCTTCGTAGTTCACTTGCTTAGATTTGTAAACAAATATCACTTGGTAATTCCAACTACCATTCCCTCTGGAATGGTAGCTGTCATATTAGGATATCGAGAACCCATGCCCGGAGACTAGATAAGGCAACTAGTCCACAGAGAGACGACCAATAACTGATAACTAAGGTTTTTCACTTTCTGGATGCACTTTTTAGGATATCATAGCCGAGTTGCGTGAGCAGCTCAACAATTTAGGAATAGATTTTATTTTCAGACTGAATTTATGGAGCGTTGTTTCTAGTACTTGTGTTGTTACAAAACTTTGAACAAGTGTTGTAACTCTTGGATATCTATTATTATGTGAAGTTATGAAGTATGTTTATATTTTTGGGATGTATTACATTTGGAACATAGTATTGTTCGAAGAAAAAAAATTATCCACTGCGACTATTACATACTGTTAGATGCATACTAGCTGCATTGCATCTTTAACTATCATGAACAGGAATACGTAGCCTTGTGTTGCATGTCCCGACACTTCAACGTCCTTTCGACTCCAAGTAAAACTTAAGGGTGTCACAAAAAATATACCAGCTTGGCAATTAGTAAGGATCTATTGATAGCTTCAGCCTTGGATTAAATGGGTATGGTCAAAGTGTATTCCTCTAAATATTTCTATTTCTACATTATTGTAACTTCTTTTGGAGTGCAGATTTTGAAATGGTTGAGACTAATATGTTGTATATCTATATATTGAAATTGAATTTAGATGATAGTAATTTTAGTAATTTGGTTTGAGTGGAGGTGTTGGTGGAGTTATTAGGGATGAAAGGGCAAATTTTATTGTGGCATTCTTGGCTCACCATGGGTTTGGTTCTAATACAATGGTGTAGGCTATGAGAGAAGGATTATAGTTATGTCCAAAGCTGCAGCTACAGATGGTTGAGCTTGCACCCAATTCTCAAGTAGTTTTGAATTAGTCAAAGATTAAAGGGGTGTGAACTAGAGAGTAATTGAGGTTTGGGATGAATTACCGGAGCTCAAACAGAGTACAAGTTTGTGGATAGGGCATGTATGTAGGTAGATTCATAGAGCTACTGAGTTTCTTACCAATTCTCATACTTGGAGTCTTACTAAGGAATGGTTTCACTTCTAGTAGATTTCAAACGAGCTAAAGGGCTCCTTGACAGTCTAGAAATCTGGTATGGGAGGTCTCTCTCTCTCTCTCTACATACATACATATATATATATATATATACTAGTAAAGATTTTATGTGCAAGACACATATGCCTAATTGAAATGTTTTCATAGAAAATACAATGGTGGATACAATAAATTAAAGACCAATAATGAATTAATGCATAAACTGAAACATAAAACTAAGAATTCTATTTTTTAAAATGATAACAATATTAGTCCAACGACTATTATATATTTTTATGAACTGTTGTAGAATACAATATGAAGAAAATTGATATTTTTCCAAATAATATTACATAGAAATAATATTAATATTTTAAAATCTAAAAAGAAATAGAAAAATATTTTTATGAATTATTATGTATAGAATGTTCGCACCGGGGCAAGCAATATCATCTCGCATCGGGGCAAGCAAATAGTGCTCGCAATCCAAGGTGAACATCCTAAAGAGTAACAATGCTTGCCCTAATGCGAGCACTTAGAATAAGTGTGAAGCTTGCCTACGGGAGAGAATAATCACACCCTAGGCAAGCAAAAGTGTTGTCACTCAAAGCGAGCAAAAAGTGCTCGCACCAAGCGAGAAACAACATCTTGCATCATGCGAACTATGAGTGCTTGAAGAAAAATTCATGATCAAAACAAGCATAAATGTTGGTGTATGGGCTTACGTCTTGGAACAATCAACATGGAAGGCACTCGGCCCACCTAGTCACGGGCGAGCAATGAAGCTCGCTAGAAGAACAAAGTACCCTCATAGGCAAGCTATAAAGCTCACCCTACACAACAAGCATAGTGGGAATACCACAGGGAACCACTAATACTTACCTTCGAGCAACGTACGAGCCCTTAGCCGGCTCATGAACCAAAGCTCAACTGGGCAATGAAGCTCGCCCCATCGTTGCAGGCACAAAGCCCGCAACCGACGAGCTTTCTAACGAACGACCATTTACAAAACTCGCCCTGAGCTTCCTCCTAGTTGGACCAAAACAATTTTTCAAAGGATGTGAACACACATTGGCATATCTATATTTTTGGGCTAGAAAAGAAAATATTTTGTCTACACAAACTTGCTACAAAAGTGTGTTACACACTAACATGACACTGAAAAATTGCTCGGGAGCTTGGGTTCAGGAGCACGTAAAATGCTCGAAAATGCCAAGCATACTTGTTGAAAAACTAAAATTATTGACATATCAGTGTCTGATTTGCTTTGTAGATGTTGTGTATAAACGTATAAGGACTCTATTAGAGAGGACACTCAGTTTTGGTTGATTTGAGTTTGACTCTGTCGTCCATTCAACAATGTTTTATTATTATAATATGAGGAAAATTGAATTATATAAATATTGAATTTTTATAACTAATTAATTTTCTTAGCTTTGACCAAGTTGTAAGATTTGGAACTTAGATAGTATTTGGGATAATTGAGCAGCATACGAAAATAACTATTGTTTAGGATTTATGAGTACGACTAGTCTGGCCGACACAGTGCTCGGGATCACCGAGCATGCTAGTACGATCCAAACACTATCCTAATTACCAGAAAATGAAACTTACTCAGAATCATTGAGTAAGGCCAGTCTCGTCAAGACAATGTTCAAGATAATCAAGAAGAGCAATAAAATGACCCATGCTTGGGATCACCAAGCATGCTAGTCCAATCCAAACAGAGCTCGGGATAACTAAGCAGCGCAAAAAAAAAAATCATTGCTCGAGATCACTAAGAAATGCTAGTCTAGTCAAGACAATGCTTGGTATTACTAAGCAGTGCAGAAAAAATAAACCTTATTCTGGATCACCGAGCTAGGATTGTCCAGCAAACATATCAGGATCACCGAGCATGCCAATCCGATCCAAAGATTCCAAACATTACTTCGTTTAACTGAGTAGCACAAGAGAATCAACCTTGCATGGTTTCATCGAGTATGCCAATTTGATCCAAACATTACTCGATTTAATCGAGTAGCACAAGGAAATAATCCTTGCTATTTCCGAGCAAGGCCAGTCCAATCAAAACATTGCTTGAGATGACCGACCGACCGATGCAAAAAAAAATATCCTTTGCTCGAGATCATCGGGCAAGACTAGTCTAATCAAAATACTGCTCATTTTAATAGTTAGCTAGATTCCTTGTATTGGTGGATCCTACTTTTATTTTAAAGAGAGTACGCTGGACTTACACACCCTAAAATTATATCTAGCATTACTCTTGTTTGAATAGATAGCTGAACTCCTTTTAATTTTTCATCAACAAAAAAAGCAAAATGTGATTTTTTTTTTGTTCTAAATATCTTTTTTACAAAATAACAATGATACCTATGTTCCAAATCTTATGGCCATAACAAAAAATAAAATAAAATAAAATAAAAGGAATGAAAAAGAAAAAGGATTGATGACGTGAGATATTGTCATCACAAGGAAGGATTTGATTCAGCAAGGCAATGTTTCTTCAAGCACATTGATGCCAAAAAATCCTTACCACCAAGACAAATATCTGAGCTCAATTGGAGCAAAAGCATTTACTACACTCTTAAGCATTCTTGTTGGAATAGCCAAATCCAAAAAAAATACTCAAATGGCTAACAAGACATAATACACTAGTTGGATTTGGCAAATCCATGTAACAATAATTTTGAGCTACAGTAAATCCAAACCTTCGGTCATATTTGAATGCACATTGTAGCTCGATCAAATCAATTTTTTAATATTTACTCGTCCAGAAACAGTCTCTCTCTTCTCTCGATTTTTCTTCTTTTACCAATAGCATTTGCTTTTTCCCTCGAGTTTTTTTTTCTCTTCATTTGTGCTTCTTTGCTCTGCCTTCATGAAATTGACTGTTCCGATTGAAGATCACCACTGCACTATAGGCAACAGTTTCGTCTGGTCTTTGTGACGCCACCGCACCACCATCTTGTCTCCCTCTTTGATCTCATGTGTTCTCTTCCTCTCCCATGAATTGGGAGAGAATTCTCTCAAAATCAAACATAAACTTTTGTATAAACTCCAGGAGAAGTCTTTCTTGTTTTTATCTTTCATGGGCTAGCTCTGGAAACCACAGAAAGACATGAATAAGTCGAAGAATTTCCTTTAGCATCTCAAGAAGCCCTTCAAATTTAGTCCAAGCAAAACCCAGTTCCTGTTTTTCGCATATGTTGTAATGGAAAATGATTTAATGACGTACTTGTTTTTCTCAATTTTCTAGTATTTTCTCAATTTTTTTAATTTTATTTTTGGAATAGAATAGAGCGTGAGAGGACAAAAATGCCTCATCCTCTATAATATTTCCCAATTACGTTTGGGGACTTGTTGGGTGCCTAAAACACGCGTCTTTTGTTTTATAATAGTGAAGAAGACAAAGTTTAATGGGACAAGGAATGAAACTAGATTGGGTCAGTTAATTAGAAACAAATCATATTGGTATACAACGGAAAATTGAGATTTTAGAAAATAGTGGTGGTTTCTAAAAATTTGTGGGAACAATTTAGAATAGTTTAGAACAACTTAGAAGAGTATAGAACCATTGATACAATTTAAGATACAAATTAGAAGAGAATAGAACTAGTATAGTACAATTTAGAACAGTAGATGCAACCACTAATACTATGCACATTCCCTGCAAGAAGTTGAGGAATTCTGTGTGTAATTTACTTTCATTCCTTACAAAATTCATTTGTGTTTTGGGTGATTGAAATCTAATATCAACAATGTTGTGCTGCTCTTATGTGTTGATGACATGAACACAAGTATGTTGGTAGTCATGGTAATTTCTTGTTGGAAGTGCAGATTTATGTAGCTATGTTATCTAACTTAGTATATTGTTGTAATGGTACACTTTTGGGTTGTATGTTGACGTGAAGCTTTTTTGTGAAGCTTTTTTTTTTCTTTTTTATTTGTACTTGTTTAATTAGAAAATTGATTAAGGCAGTTTTTTTTAAGATATACTTATCTTCTTTTTTGCCGCTATTTTGTATAAGATATACTTGATTTGGACATTTATTTTTAGAAGATATGCTGGATTCAACATACTGAGGACTATAAGTATGCAATGCACCATACTATCATTCTTATTTTTGTTATAATGCTTGCTCAGAACTCCTCATCCAACAAAGAACAACACAAAACTACAAAATATGATTAATTTAAACAATAATTTAATTAGAATATGATTATTAATTAACATATAATCGGTAGAATTGTAAAATGTGATAAAAATAATTAAATCTGTCTCACTTGCTATCTTGCTTGTTAGCTTGGGTATGCAATTATTTTCTTGTCACTAAATGGTGTAAGATGAATTTAAGTCTGACTCATCATGTATTTTTATTTGTTCAACATCTCTTTAATAATAACTTTTCTGGTGTTAGGTATAAGGGTGAAAAAAAAAGGGTGAGGACCGGTGGGTTTGGTCCAGTATCGGGTTTCGTTCGGTCTGGTATCGGTTTTATTTTTCTCAAAATCGATCCAGTTTCGGTTTTTCTTTTTCTAACACCAGACCAATTCATATATATATATTTTAATTTTTTATATTATATAAAATATTTTTATATGATTTTTTATATTATATATAAAATAATTTTGTATTATATGATAAATTACTAATTAATATAATATTAAATTTTAAAATCCTATATCACTATAGTTTATTGTATTAATAGTTATGCTAATACTATATCACTATATATTATAATATACTATAATATATCACTATAGTCTATAATACAATTATAATATATATTATAATATACTACAATATATTACCACTATATTATTATATACTATAATATAATCTATTATATATACTATATAATGTACCTGAAAAATTGAATCAGAACTGATAAAATCGGAAGTACTGGTCTACGGGTGTTACCGGTGCAGTATCGATTATTTAAATCTCAAAGCCGATATATACCATTTCGATTCTAAAATATGTTTAAAACCGGACCGAACCAGACCGGTTACACCCCTAGTTAGATATATCTTTAATAAAGATTCATTCTAATACTTTCTATTGTTTGCCGACATTTAAGGATGTCTGTGTTTTTGTAGGTACTATTCAGAACAGCCAAACTGTGCATCTGACATTGCTGAAGCTCTTTGGTAATTGTTTGGTATTCCTACTCCTTTGATTGTTGTAAATGCACATTAATGTAGTTAGATGATATTGATAGTTTTTTATTTTAGTGGATGTTGTTGTAGATTTTTTTGTTGGAAGTGCATCAATACTTTTTCAAGAATGACATTTATGTGAATGTGTGCTACCAGAGTTTAGTATGTTGCTGTAATGGGACAGTCATTCTCATTGGACTATATGTTGACACTAAATGTGATGACCCAAACTTGCGTAACCATGGCCTATAGATTTTATGCTTAGTAGTCGTGACTTATTTAGAAGCTTTAGCTATTTTGAAATGATAACTTGAGCTCAAAAGAGGACTGACCCTAGAATGCTAAGTGAAATTTGGCTTTGTTTAGAAACCTAGGTTCATTAGCTTTAGGCCCATGACCCAGATTTTAGTCACAAGTGCCATGTGGCATGAAGATGCTACATTGTGAATCTAGACCTGATAATGGGTTAAGAGGGAGAGAGAAGTGTAGGAAAATACTAAGGAGTGGCCTAAATGCCAAGCCTAGGGAATTTGCTACTTGTCACTATGTTAGAAACCTTTTAGATGAATTAAGGGACAAAAGGAACCTAGAAAAACTAAAATATTTTCAGCTAGATCATTTTTCCACATATTTAGACCCATTGTCTTGCCCAAATTCGAGTTCCAAAGAAGATATCTTGGGAAGGGAGGCTTAGGGAAGTGAAATGAAGCTTTTCTAGGATATTTACATGGGAAACCGAAGGGGATTTCGAATTTTAGTCAGATTTTGTCAAGTGTCAGGCATGCATGGAACTTTTAAAAGGATATGTGAAGAGACATTTGTAATGGAGGACAAGAATACCCTTAGGAATTCGATTAGCACACTCCCATGCACTTTGTTTATTTGCCACTTGTCACCTAGACTATTTTGGACTAATGGAACGTGGAAGGTCACCTAGGGAAGGAGCACTTGGAAGATGAAACATCATCTTGGAAAAAGAAGAAGGAGGGGGACGGCTAAACTATGACACATGTCAAATGCCACTTGTCATCCATGCCAAAGGTTACTTGTTTGGGAAAAAGAAGAGTCGTATGATATTTTACCATACTACCCTTAAAAGAAACACTCATTTATTCTAAGAAGGAAGGGTATAAGAGGAAGGGCATAGGAATTCGGCCAAGGAAGAGGAACCCTACACGCCAACCTCAAGATGTCCCTTCCCAATGCAATCCAAATGGAGAATTCCAAGAGGTATTTTCGGCTAATGAGAAAGGAGGAAGAAAACATATGCCACTTGTCTTGCATGCATTAGATTTCAACCACCAATAAGGGAATGAGGAGTTTTATATATAAGTAGAGGTAGACCACACGCCTAGGGGCTTTTCTTTTTGCCAAATTCGAATTTTTCATACTCTCATTCTCTCCACACAACTCTCTCATATTCTCTTGAAGATTCCTTCACTTTCTTGTATTTTCCTTCCAACCAAACAAGAGGATTTCTTATTTCAATGAGAGATTTCGGCACACTAAGTCTAGACAAGGTAAGAATCGATTTTTCCTTCTAAGTTTCACACACATCACTTGCTCAACCAGAAAATGAGATTCAAATCTCATTGGACTATGAGTATGATGGAGCATCCACACTTTCTTATGTTTTCTTGAAAATGATTTAGAGTTCTTAAGAAAACCTTTGAAGCCGAGTAGAGAGAAGAGTTCATCCTCCATGTTTTTCGGCCACTACATGTATCTTTGGTTATCTTAGGGTTTTTGATATGAACCCGCGGGAAAGGAATCCCTTGAACCCACAATCAATTTGAAAACTCATCCAAGAAAGTCAAACTCAAGTCAATGGATGGAGAATCTAGACCTGATGAGAACTCGTTTCAAGAACCTAGATTATATTAAAATCTAGACCCGATGAAGAACTCATCTCAAGAACCCAGATTACGAGGAGAAATGCCACAAAGGTTGTGATTTATTTTTAATAAGTTCAAAAGTTCAATCAAGAACAAGAGAAGTAAAACTCAACTCACAATGAATAAATTCATCAAAATTCATAAACTTCATAAACTTCAAAATGAGGTTACAAAAGTATTTAATGCAAAACCTAATTGAAACCCTAGCCCAAAATAAACCCATTTCTTCCTAAAATAGCCTTGGATGAATAGTGCCACATGAACAGTACCGTGGCTATAGTATCGTTACAGTACCTCTCATCAAAACCCTAATTCTTAAAATGCAACTTTTCAAATAAGCCCTTGGCCAAAATACAAGACCTTCTCAAAAATCCTAGTCATAAAAATAAGACATATGTGGACCAAACATCTAAAACCCAATTATTCTAAACAAATAAAATAAGTCCTTTAAATGATTTAACAATTTGAAAGTCTTCAAGTGCCCAAGGCCTTTAAGTCATGTTATTGCTCTCTTCCATAGCTTGTCTCGAATGATTGAAAATTGGATCTTCATCCTTCAAACCCATTTTGAATGTTGGGCTCTTGCTTGACTTATCCCAAGTGGATTGCATCTATTCTTGCATTGATTTCTTAATCTTCTTAGCTCTTGATCTTGTAATATGCCCATATGGAACTTGTAAAGGATCTTTAAAACTAGATCCATCTTGGTTCTCATCATTCCCCCTCTTCTCAAAAGGATTCAACCTCAAATCTCCACCTAGATCAAAGGGAAATAGGTTAGTAATATTGAAAATAGCAGAAACATGATACTTACTTGGAAGATCCACTTTATATGTATTATCATTAATTTTCTCAAGAATTTGAAAAGGTTCATCCCAGTTACTCCTGTCATAAACAAGTAAAAGCAACAAAGCAAAAGGAGTAAGTGGATTAAAACCATCAACAATTTCAAAAGGAGAATAAGGGGTTTTAACTCAAAAACCCTAGAAGCCGAATGGATATGGACAAGTATTGCCCTAGAAATCCATACACACACTGAAGAACATGAAATAAGGTTTTTAGTTACTTTTTCTAATATAGAATGTTCAGATTTACAGCTTGTTAGTATTTCTTTACCCGGATTTTTGTAAGTATACACTCAACTTGCTCTTGGTTAATACTTGTATATGATTGTGTAAATCTTTTCATTGCCATATTTGCTTTGTTTGCTATTTCTTGATTGATTGATTGAATATGTTAACATGATCTTGTATGAATTTATAGAAGAAATTATATGCTTGAAATTTGTGGTGAATATGCCATGAAATACTTGTATATGTTTCGGTTTTCATATGTTTACGAAAGATGGAATATGTATCATGATGTTTCAGCCATACCATGTATTGCATGATTCGGATTTTAGTCAAATGTTATGATTTCATGCTTTGTTTTACTAAGCGTTGATTTCCATGTTATATGCTTAAAGATTGAAACATGCTTAAGTGATGAACTTCATGATTTTTACCCAAGTGTTTCGACCTAAGCATGTTCCCATGGTTTCATGATTGTGTTTGGATGTTTCATGTGTTTCACGTAATCATGCTATGAATTGAACATATTATGCTTGGTTATTTCATGCATGTCATTTCATATGTCACATGTCAAGTATAAGTACGTATGTCTTAAGTTCCATGTCTCATGCATTTGGAGAAAATGTTTTCAAAGAAAAGCGGTTCTTTTTAAAAGAAAATAGTCAAATATTTTATTACGACCCCGAGTGCTAGGAAGGAGGATTGTCCTGGTAGAAATCCTCTGTCCACTCTAGAGTGCTTACGAATGGAGTGGTAACTCCTGGGTCGATGAAAATTAGTCGACGAGCCTCAAATGGATTCTTTTTAAAGAATGCTGGAGTGAGGAAGCACATAACGCTAGTGGGTATATAAGGTATGTAATTCGACGAAATAATGTCAAATTATTATGATTATCTGTGTATCTCAAACTGTAGGAATGGTGGTAGAATCTCGCCTGTGATTTCCGCCTACAAATCGTTAATGGTACGATGACTAGCGGGAACACGCGGTGCAATGAGGGGAGCTGTGTTGTGTCCACTCTATGAATAAGAATAAGAAATCATATGATAAGGATCACTCGATGCAAATCTTGTGATATGTTCTGATAAGAAAAGTTCTGATTAAGAATCAACATGAAAAAGAAAGTTAAAAAAGTTTTCTGAAAATGTTAAAGTCACTGTACAAGTCCTTTGAAAATGGTCAAATGCATATGTCAAGTTTCTGTTTAAGTCAAGTACATGTCCATGCACGCATTTCATGATGTACCCTTTGTATGCTTGTATTAACTATTATATGTTGTGTGATTACTTGTTGATATTTTTTGAAATCTCATTTTGGTAGTTTACACTACCATTCCCCAACCGAAATAGTAGAAGTTGTTACGGGTATCCCGGATTCTTAGGAACTATTAATATTGATGGTTATGTGACGGAGGACGAGTATTCTGTACAGGCTCGTTCTGACTTTTTGAAGTTCGATAAGCTCATAGATAAGATGTCTGCCTATCTTGAGCAATCCTCGAAGCCCTCACCTGACCCAAGGACAGTAGCTAAGGAATTAGAGTCTACTCCACTTGGACCTCAGAAGTCTCATGGAGTCTTTCGGTGTCTGGCTCTTGATGAAACTTTAACAATGAAAGAAAAAGAAACTTAGCTTTTTGTGAAAAGAACTTATGGTTTTTAGACCTCAGATTTTGAGACACAATATTTTGAGATGGTCCCGTGTTTTAGGAGACAAAATTTTATTACATGCTATTTTGAGATATTTTATCTTATGATACAGTTTATAGTCATGGACAAAATGTTAATGTTGTTATTAGTATGGTACCATGTACTTTGCAATTGCTGTTAGCGTTGCTTAGACTTCCGACTTTTATTACTTTTCGCTGCAACAATATTGCATACTGCTAGTATACTTAGGTGCATAGCATATTATTTATCATGTACGAGGGGTATGTAGTCTTGTGTTACATGTCTCGACATTTCAACCACCATCCAATCCCCAGCGAGGGTTGGGGGCGCCACACTAAACATTAGTATGTGGCTTTTTTAACTACATTAATGTTGTAATGGTACACTTCTTTGGGCTGCTTGTTGTAAATGCACATTGATTTAGGCAGTTTTTATGAAGATATAGTTGTCTTCTTTTTTGTGTTATTGTTTTGGAAAACTCTACTCAGCCCGCTCTAATGTTCCGTTCGTCTGTCTCGCTTAACGTGGAAAGTAAATAAATTGATTTTAAACACAGAAGGCCTTCGTGCTACATTCTCCCGCGCTTTTCGTTACAGCCATCAACCCTGTGAAGCCCCATCGACCTGGTGAAGCCACAGCCATCGACCCCGTGAAGCCCTATCGACCCGGTGAAGCCACAGCTCATCTCCGACCCCGTGAATATCTCTAACCTCTCCAACTCATCTCCGACCTCACTCATGTCCGACGGTAAGGTTTTTTCTTCTTTTTTTTCTTTTTTTTTTCCCTCCCAGACCCAAGGGTCGGCCCGCCCAAACCCACCCACCATTTTGGCCACCCAGGCCCTCCATTTCGCCGCCCCCAGCCCCACCAGTTCGAGCCCCACCCCTCTTGGCCATCTCTCCGTAGATGGTTTTAGATATTTCTTCCCCTGCACTGCATTAGACTAGGGAGGCCGAATTCCTCCCAATATAATTTTGTTTGTTTTTTTTTGTTTATTTTGTCTGGATTTTTTTTTCCTTTCTAAGCTATGTATGTTGTTGTGGCTATTGCTTATTGTATTAAGGAAGGGAATGAAAATTGAATAAGCAAAACATTTGTAAAAATTCGGTTTGCACTTGACATGTTTGTGAAAATGCTTGTGAGAAGTGAATTGGGATGTCTGATGCTTGTGAGAGCAGAAACTAGACTCAGTTATGTACAAGGCATGTACTTTGTTTTTGTTTTTCTTTCTTGTTGCTTATGGGTTGATTTCAGGCAGTGATTTCAAGCAATAAACATTCGGCATTATTGTTTGATTTCAGGCATGAAATGGTTGCTCAGTTTGACATGCAACACTAAATATATTATTATTGTCATAATGTTTATTTCATTATATATTCATCTCTAGCTCTCATATTACAATATTTTATAAAGTATATTTTTATGAAGTTTTCTTTTAATATTCTTGTTTCACATGTTCTATATTCGTAGATGATTTGAATGTTGCAATGGATGTTACCAACATAGAATTTTCAAATAATGAGTGTGATGAGGTAAGAATTGATAAGGAGATTGGAGGTGATGAAACTATTGAAGAACCTACGGTTGGAATACAATTCTCATCTGTAGAAGAAATGCATGCTTATTATATGAAGTATGGTAAGAAGAAGGGATTTGGGGTATCCAAAAGGAATATTAGACAGGATGACGATGGGACGGTAAGATGGTTTTGCTTGGCATGTGCGCGAGGAAGCACATCGAAGAGTACGGTTGCTCATGTTATGAAACCAAGACAAACAGTAAAGATGGGGTGTAAGGCTAGGATTAATGCGGTATTAAATGTTGAAGGTGGATATACTATATCTAAGGTGATATTGGATCACACACACGCTTGTAGTCTGAGGAAGGCAAGACATTTCAGATGCTTTAAGAAAGTTGATGCTCGTGTCGCTAAAAGGCTTGAAATAAATGATGAGGCAGGAATAAAAGTGTCCAAAAATTTCAAATCTGTGGTTGTTGAGGCAGGGGGTTATGAGAATGTAACATTCAGGGAGAAGGAGTGTTGAAACCACATTGACAAAGCACGACGACTTCGCCTCGGGGTTGGAGGTGGTGTAGTTCTATGTAACTATTTTGAAAATATGCAAAAAAGAAATCCAAAATTTTATTATAAGATTGACGTTGACAATGAGATGCGGTTAAAGAATGTGTTTTGGGCAGACGCCCGGAGTAGAACTGTGTACGAATCATTTGGGGATGTGATTACATTTGATACAACATATCTGACTAATGCGTATAAAATGCCTTTTGCACCATTTGTGGGTGTGAATCACCATGGGCAGTCAATCCTACTCGGGTGTGAATTGATATCCAGTGAGGACGCAGATACATTCGAGTGGTTATTTGAGTCATGGTTGCAATGTATGAATAACCAACCGCCAAATGCAATCATCACAGATCAAGACAAGGCCATGAAATTACAATCTCAAGAGTGTTTCCTACTTCCAGGCATCGTTTCTGCTTGTGGCATATAATGAAAAAGCTTCCTGAGAAATTTGGCTCACATTGTCGATATGGAGAAATCAAGAGTACTATACATAAGTGTGTATATAACTCTTTCAGTCAGCATGAGTTTGATGAACATTGGTGTCGTATGCTCGACACTTTTGATTTGCATGAGAATGCATGGTTGGAGGCACTGTATAGTGATCAACATTATCGGGTGCCGGCCTATGTTAAAGATAGATTTTGGGCAGGAATGTCAACCACACAGCGAAGTGAAGGAATGAATGCTTTTTTTGACGACTACGTTCACTCTAGAACTACTCTGAAGCAATTTGTTGATCAGTATGATTCAGCCCTTAGGAGGAAGGTAGAGAATGAGGCAATTGCAACTTCAATTCCTTTAACACAGGCATTCCTTGCATCAGTCGCTATCCTTTTGAGAAGCAATTTCAAAGTGCATATACTCTTGCTAAATTCAAAGAGGTACAAGAGGAATTACGGGGATTTCTATATTTGACTACTAAGGAGATGAGGTGTGAGGATGGTAGATATATGTTCATTGTTATGGATGAGGTTCAAGTTGGTAATAACTTATTAAAACATGTAACCTTTAATATGGAAGTTGATCAACATCCCCTTGATGTGAAATGCAGTTGTAAGTTATTTGAGTTTAGGGGTATTTTGTGCAGACACGCTCTTCGTGTCTTGACTCAGATGGGCCAACATACAATACCATCAAAATACATTTTGGATCGTTGGAGGAAAGATGTTAAGCGAAAATACACCTTCGTGAAGAGTAGTTATGACACAACAAACATCGAAGATTCACGAAGGTACGATAGGATCCAAAATTGCTTTTATGAACTGTGTTCCAATGATTCAAAGACTGAGAGCAGTTGTGTTAAATTGATTAGTCAGATAGAACAGTTGAAAACATAGTTCTCTGGTATCGCTAATCATGATACCAGCAACACAGTTGATACAAATCGGTCGACGGAGGCTTCAACCCTACAGTTCGTGGTCCGTTGGTGGTTCAGAGTAAGGGACGACCACTGTCTAAGAGAAAAGTGCACCCTGCTGAAAAGAGTATTAAGAAATCCAGTACGAAAAGTCGATTGCACAACAACGAAGCTGAGGTTTTTTATTATTATTATTATTGTTTAAACAATTTACGATTCACTTAGTTTGAATGTATTTTATTTACTTTAGTTTTAAATTATACTAGGATCAACAAAGTCAAATTTGGACACATGCGCCTAAATTCTTCGCAACTCCTTCGACTGCTCATCACTCACAGGTAATGTAAAACTAAAATATTTTGATAATGGGTTTCGTGAATTGAGTTGCCACTTACAACATTTTTTTTATGCCCCCTATAGGACAACACTATGGAGGCTTTCCATCATGATTTCAATGCTTTTTAATTGCGGAGGCTTTCTGTCAGGACTTCAAGATTTTGTATTGACATGTTTAGATGAACTGATTGTAATCTTGAGATTTTATTGAGTATTGAACTTGCTTTTGTATTGACGTGTTTAGATGAACTGATTGTAATCTTGAGATTTTATTGAGTATGCTTGAGATTTGTTGAGGGAAAAATTAGTTGGTTGGCATATTCTTGTGAAAACCTGTGTAAAATGGTGTTGTAACAAGTGTTGAAGCGTGTCACATAAAAAGTATTGAAGTGGGCTGAACACGGCTCGAGAGGATCCATCCAGAGCGAACCGCTCGATTCTCGCTCGAGCGGATCCATCCAGAGTGAACCGATCGACTCTCGCTCGACTCAGCGCTTGAGCGGATTAATCCAGAGTGAACCGCTCGACTCTCGCTCGAGCCAATATTTTTTTTTCATTGTTTAATTGCTTGTCAATATTTTTTATTAGATCAGAAAAATTGAACTACACCTATTCATCTCCTCTAGGTTTTGTGTTGGGTAGAACCACTGCCTTTTCAAGATTTTATTGAACCTCTTATTGTATTGACGTGTTTGGATTTCATCATGCTATTAATTGGATTTGGATTACACAACCACACAAGATTACAAGATAGTGAATGAAATTACATTAACTTCAAAGATTACATAACGTGTTAGACTTTTCCAAAAAACATTCCTAAACAAAATACCCATGACATTAAAATTACTAAAACTACAATGACTCTCTCAGCATTTCTCTTGCGCCGCTCAATCTCTATTTCCAGTCGATGTCGAGTTGTTTGGACATCCATTGCTAGTTTTATCTTTTGAATTTCAGTCTTTAAACGGTTGATTCTCTTCTCACCATATGGTGGTATTTCCGGGTCATACCAACAAAAATATCCACAAGAATGTCCAGCCTGCAAAATTAACTAACAAATTAGCAAACGAGGATTACTACACTTCTTCGCAAACAAGATTGAAATAAGGAAAATATACCTCAAAGTTTTGGCAACTGAAAAATCGATGCCCTTCATTATCTTCGGTATGCCCAGTTCATCTACATGCTTTAATACCACAAAAGCATATTGGATATTCATTTTACCAATAGTTCTTTGAGCGTGACATATTGCTAGTGCTACTACGTGCTTCCGACATTGTAGGATTATCAAACTTGACAGATTTTTTCCTTCAAGAAATGAAATGAAATAATTATTTGACGTTAACATTCATTAAACCATGGCGAAACTCACCATGATCAATACTTGGTGTGGGGCAAATGGACTCCCGTGAAAAATTTTAAAATAAATTTACATGCAGGTGAACACATACCAACTAGACCATATTTTCTATTTTATTAAGTGAACACGTCCAATGGATGTCATGCCCATTAATAATAGACTCCATTTAATTCTAAAAAAAATACACTGCACTGGTATATTACTCTTTCTAAAACAAAATACACTTAGACAACATTACAAAATACACTTAGACAACATTACTCTTTCTAAAACATCTCTCACCTGGTACCCCTTATATTTACTCAGTTCCTTCAACCTATAAACCACGAAAATAAAGCCATCATCCTACGTTGCGGAAATTACCTACATGCAACACAATAGAATTAAATTAAACAATAATGCTGAATGTTTATTGCCTGAAATCACTGCCTGAAATCAACCCATAAGCAACAAGAAAGAAAACAAAAGCAAAATACATGCCTTATACATAACTGAGTCTAGTTTCTGCTCTCACAAGCATCAAACATCCCAATTCACTTCTCACAAGCATTTTCACAAACATGTCAAGTGCAAATCGAATTTTTACAAATGTTTTGCTTATTCAATTTTCATTCCCTTCCTTAATACAATAAGCAATAACCACAACAACATACATAGCTTAGAAAGGACAAAAATCCAGACAAAATAAACATAAAAAAAAAAAAAAACAAAATTATATTGGGAGGAATTCGGCCTCCCTGGTCTAGTGCAGTGCAGGGGAAGGAATATCTGAAACCATCTATGGAGAGATGGCCAAGAGGGGTGGGGCTCGAACTGGTGGGGCTAGGGCGGCCGAAATGGTGGGTGGGTCTGGGCGGGCCGACCCTTGGGTCTGGGAGGGGGAAAAAAAAGAAAAAACCTTACTGTCGGAGATGAGTGAGGTCGGAGATGAGTTGGAGAGCTCGGAGATATTCCGTCAATGGGGATGAAGCTAGACCTTCACGAGGTCGGAGATGAGCTACGGCCTTCACGAGTTCACGGGGTAGAGAACGTGCAGAGGACTTTGAGAAGTAGAAACGACTTCGTGTGTTTTATGTTTTAAAATGCTTTCCACGTCAAGCGGGACAAATGAACGGGACGTTAGAGCGGGCTAAGTAGCAGCGTCCTATTGTTTTATATAAGATATAATGGAATTTTTTTGGTAAAGGATATGTTGAATAATGTTGGGTACTTTTTTGGGGAAGATATAGTAGATATGATTGTTAAATAAAAGAAAGTTTGGCAAAAAAATATAGTTAGATGAGAAATATAGAAATATAGCCTATCTTGCCCTCTCCTTTTTCTCTCTAGAGCGCCTCCTCAACAACATAGACCAAAGGAGTGGTTGGAGCTTCGGCTCCCTCCTCCCTCCTCCCTCCCTCTTCCCTCTAGTTTTTTCCTTTTATTTTTTTAATTTTGTTTGTTTTTCTTTCAAAGCAGGGCGAAATATTGATCTGGTGTTCTCCGGAGCCCCACAACCACCACGCGCCCTACCGCAAGATTCCCAATGAGTTGATCCTTGAGATGGATGAAGAATCTAGTCGAACGAACGGCGCGTGAGCCACACGCGCGGTCCAAAGTATGAGCGTGACAGCCACGCGCCACCACAAGGGGAGATCTATCGCCGCCACGCCCGACATTTTTGGACCAGGGCCATCAGTTTCTTTAGACTCGACTGTCCATCGTACTCCTAGGGTGATGTGTGTCCCTCATGCTCCATCACAGTCTCTTTGTTTGTTTTTTAATTTTCTCTAAGGTTGAAAATGCAGATCTACAACCTTCCAAGTTGTATTTTGCTATTTTTTCATGTATCATTTACGTTTTCTGTTATTTCCTTTGTTTTAATCTTTTGGTTACTTTTTTCATAGAGTGAAAGTCCTTTCCTCCTCCAAATGGTGGGGTTTGAAATCTCTATTTTAGGCAGAGTATGGTCTCTCAGACTGTTTGTCTGTAAAAAATTATAGAAGTTAATACCATACTAGTCACAAAGGAATTTGTGTACTGATGGAGCCCTAATCCTGAGTAGTTAGCTTGTAATCAGAGATTTTCCCTGTATATATCAGTCACAACTGTAACTTCGCTTTCATGAATAAATGAAGTCTATTTCTCATCAAAAGAAAAAACAAAATAGAATTTTTGATAAGTTTAATTAGACGTTTGTGGTTATTAGCATTAAATGACCATTGAAAATATAATTTTTTAACCAATAATTTAATTAGAATATGATTATTAATTCACATATAATCAGTAGAATAATAAAATATGATAAAAATATTTTTTTTTATTTTTTAATTTTTTTTAAAATATATTAAATTATTATTATTTTATTATTATATAAATAATAAATAGATAATTCAATATAGAGATTGGATGCGAATAGAATAAGCAAAGACAAATTCATGTCATATTAGTTAAAACTTGAGTTTGGCTTTAACTATTCCTCAACTCTAGGATTCCTCTTTTCTAATGTCGAGTATTTGATTCCTCTTATTTCAAATTTTTAATTTTTTTAAAATTGACATCATAATCTAAATGAGAAAAAATTGAAGAGCCAACAAACAGAATTTCTCATTTAAAGAGAAAAATTAAAATATAAAAAGGAATGCAGAATGATCGAAACAGCTTATACTTTATATGAAATGGATATTATATACTTCAAATAAAAGGTAGAGGATCTATCTCCAATTTCAAGTCATTTTTAATTTTTAAGGTTTGATTTTTTTATCTATATATTGAAAATGTCTTCATGTGATTTGTAGATAAGAAAAAGCAAGTAACATGTCATTGTGTACGAGTGTGTCTCTAAGGTGGTGTTGAGTTGTGTTATGGGGTTTGGGCTTTGAGAATTTGGTTGTGTTTGGATGTGAAGGTGATCTCAGATGATTTGAGTTTATCTGTAAATAAGAGTGTTTTGTGGATCATAATAAGATGTGTTTGAATGTAAATAAGATATGTGTTTGAATGTATGAAGTTAGTTGAAATGAGTTTCAATTATTTATGGGAAGTTGAAAAAGTAATGGATTCCAACAATGATTGGTTTGAGATGAATTGAGATCACTTTATATTTTTAGGAGTCCGATGCCCATTTTGTTGGGCGGATAGTGCTACTTGGCTGCCCAGCGTTTACTGCTGGGCGTCCCGCTAGTGCAATTTTTTTTTTCAAATATTTTTTTAAAATTTTTTTAAAAATACAAAATACACAAATTCACTAATAGTCACTTCATTAATCATTAAGTAAAAAAAATAAAAAAAAATAAAAAAAAAATACATAAGCAATTAAAATGAAAGGACAAAACTATGGGACAAGATAACATTTTCCTTTGTTAGGCTGTGGATATTGTGAGGGGATGTTTGGAAATAATTTTCATTTCATCCCATCTCATCTCATTTTCTTCTCAAACATCACTCAAACACAAATATTTTCAAACTAATCATTACAATTTTTCCAAACTTTCAAACAAAAAACAATTTAACTTTTTCAAATCTCAAAACAAAAATTATATTTAAAAACTATATTTCCACAATATTTTAATTTTATAATTTTTTTATTTAATATTTTCTCTCTTATTTTTTAAAATCCCATAAAATATCATAATTCAAATAATTTTATTAGTATTCATAAACTTTTCGTATAATTTCATTTGCAAGCATCCTCTGAATCTGATGCATGGTTTTGTACTCCACTTGGCAACAACTTACATACACGTCTCTTCACATGATACCTCTCTTCTGTTGAAGTGATTTTGGTGGGATCCATTTTACATTACGAGTAATGATATATGTATCATTATTTTTACAACTTTTTATATAATCATATTTTAAAATGAAAGTAAAGTGATGTTAATTTTATAAGCTACTTTACAAAAATGCCCCTAATTTAAAACATAGTTGTATAAAAAAATTGTTAAAAAAATTGTATGTCTATCTTTTTTTTTACCATTATGCCTCTATTTTTTTTTCTTCAAGAAACTCCCAACGGCATTGGAACCAAAAGATTTTGTTTTTGGAAACATATATGATGATATTTGTTACAATTTTAAGAAAATGTGTATATTATTTAGAGCCATGATCTCAAATAAGTTGCGTAATTTGTGAACAATATAAAAACTAGGGTATAAACGGTTTTACAATGTGTGAAATCACTAATTGTTCCAAAAGTTTAAACTAATGAAAAGATGTAAATTTAATTATTTATATTATATTTTTAATACTCCCCTCTCAAGTGTGAGTCAAATTTCTCCTAAATAACTGGGTCCATCATATGAAATATTTAATTAAATGAGATAAAATATAAAATTTGGGTTCAAACTCATAATCCAGCTGACTCTGATACTATGTAAAATTGCTAGTTGTTTCAAAAATCTAAGCTGATGAAAAAATGTAGATTTTTATTATTTATATTATATTTTTTAACACTATAATGGCCATACAAATTAAAATTTTTATACCCATAGCATTATTTGTTTGTTTAGAGATCAAATTTGGCATGATTAAAATTTCCAATCAACTTTTATGTCAAACAATCCAAGTTTGGAATGGTGCTTTTACATTAATTTATTAATCAAATTTGAACATGATTGGATAAGTTTTACCAAGCTATTACATCTAAATTAAGACAATAAAGTATGGTGTAGAGAAAATAATTAAACTGAAAATAACGTTGAAATACTTTTAAGAATATTTAAGAGCACAAAGAAACCAATTAGCTAAATCAAACTCTCGAGGCAAATATTGCCGAGACTTTTTTTCTCAAAATGAAAGTGAGATTCATATGCAAAACTTATGAGAAAAATAACCGACGGGCTTTTATTAACATAAATGAATGTATTTTTAGTGCTGTTAAATTAAATTGCCCACATAGGTTGGATGGAACTGTGATTTTGTTTATTTCACTTGAAATTGATGGTATCAATTTAATTAACACAAGATCTTTTGGTCATTGTTGGTATATCATTCATAAATAAGATAGATTGAGAGTCATTCCAAAATCTAAATAATTTCATTGATGGCAGATAACACAAGCTACTTCACCAATAAACTCTATTAATTATTGAATTGTGAATATATTTTGTTATGATATATATATATATATATATATATATATATATATATTCACCATCCAAAAGATTTTTCAACAAGAAGTATGCCCAAGTTTATGTGTTCTACATCATACCATTGCTATTGTTCCCTAACATGGTATGATATGGTATTTCAAATCTACTTTACAATAATAAAAAGTTTTATTACGTAACATATCATATCAAATCACTTGAATTTATAAATTGATTTTTTTATAATTATTTTAGTTAATCAAATCATTCGTTAATTATAAAATTATAATGATTATTATGGTAAATTACAAAGACAAATGACTCTTCCACATGAAGATTTTCAAGTTTCAACACAAAACTGTAAGAGTAAGGGATCGTTTGGACACTTAGAGTATTTTATAATTTTGTGATAGTAGTGAAATGACTTGAGTTAAACTGTTTCATTGGGTTTTAGGGAAGGAAAGATAAAAAGTTGAATAAAAATATTACAAAGTTAAAAAACTGTTTGAATATAATTTTTGAATATAATTTTTTTTAAGTATATAAAAGTTGTAATGATTTTTGTATTTAAATGGTTTTTGTATTTAGATAATGATTAGGTAAATATTTTGATGAAAATGTTGAAAATTTGAAATTAAAAAATATTTTATATTTGAGTGATGTTTGGCAACGAAATTATAAGAAATTTTGAAAACTTTGAGAATTATGTGTCTTATCTCTGTGAACAAACGTCCCCTAAAGGTATGTTTGGACACCATGAGAATTTTTTGAATTATAAAAATTTTCAAAACTTCTTATAATTTCGTTCATAAATTTCATTAAAACATAAAACACTTTGATTTCAAATTTTTAACATTTTCATCTAATCATGATTCAAATACAAAAATTAATAATAAAATATTCACACTCCAACCATTTCATTGCCCTTTATAAAATTCTGAGATACTGGGCATGTTTAGATAATGAGATGATATAAGAGTTTTATGAATAGTAGTGTAATGTCCCCAATGGAATGCCTAAACTACATGACTTATACTCTAAAAGGACTAGTCAATGATACAATTGGAGCCCCATTATAACCTTATAAAGAGCAAAAATTTCTCCTTCCCAAGTAATATAAGATCTCATACACCACCTACTATTATTCTTATCATATGAGGTATCGCAATTTACACTTTTTAAATTCCCTACATCCTCGTTGGGCTAGTCTGTCATAGGTGGCACGGCTCAAGTCCCACATTTCTGATTGTGATAGGTTTTAATACTATTTATAATACCCCAATGGAATACCCAAATCACATGACCTATACTCCAAAAGAACTAGTCAATAATACAATTGAAGCCCCATTAGAACCTTATAAAGAACAAGAACTTCTCTTTCCTAAGTAATGTGAGATCTCATACACTACCTACCATTATCCTTATCATATGAGATATCACAAATAGTGAAATAGTTTGTTAATAGTAATTAAATGATTTGAGTTAACATATTTTATTGGGTTTGGGAAAAGAATAGAGAAAAAGTTGAATAGAAATATTATAAAATATTGTTTGAATATAATTTTTGTTTAGAAAATTGAAAAGGTTGTATTGTGTTTTTGTTTTCTTTATAAGTTTGAAAAAGTTATAACAATTAGGTAATGATTACATGAAAAAGTTAAACATTTGAAATTGCATCATGTTTTTTATTTGAGTGACGTTTAGGAAGGAAATTTTTTTGGAATCGAACTGATAGACACCATATTGAAAATTTAAGAATCAGTACAGACCAATTCATCACCAAAACCAAAAATTTCAATTTTTTCAGTTTCAGTCCATTTTGGTTTTTCCTGATTTATAGTTTGCACATATGGCACTACATAAATTAAGACTTGAGAGCGAGTTCCTATAATGCTTGTTTTTATTAATAACTTAATATTAATATTCATGTTTAAAATTAAAATTTCATGTTATATTAATTTTAGAGGTGCTACCTGCATCATACAGGGCAGGGTAGCCCATTTCCTTAACTCCATCCTCGCATGGGAGGAGGGTGTGGTTTCTCCTGTCAGAATCCGTCCTCGCTTTGCGGGGATGGGGCATCCCTTAATTATGCTGGGTGAAAGGGCGGAGTCCTGCTCCATCTGTCCCCTCGTCCACCACCCACCCACCCACGGGCCGCCTCCATCGTGCACAAAATCCTTAAAAAATACATGAATACATAATAAAAAATCTACAATCACAACAAATCAACACAACAATTTCACAATCACTTACAATAAATAATCGCATGGGGGGGAAGAGAGAGAGAGAGAGGCGACGTCATAGAGAGGACCAAGAGAGAGACGGCATTGAGGTGAGGGAGAGACGGCGTCGCTAGCTATAGTGAGATTGAGAGCCACTCGGGGGAGGGGCTGGGGGGAAACTAGGAAGAGAGAAAGGGAGGGGGGAATTGGGAAGTGGGAAGAGACTCCGCGGCCGGGGGGAGGGGTAGGTAGTGTCGTATATATATGAAATTGTTTTTGCTACAACGATGTTGTTTTGGTAACGAAATTATTATTATATATATGTGTGTGTATATATATATGTTTTGGGTTTAGAAGTAGGGGTGGGGGTCGAAGTCCCGCCACTGCCCACCCTTAATTAATTTTATATTATAAGATTAAAACTTATATATTATATCAAATGTTATATCAATGTTATTTGAAATGTTATATTAATTTTATATTATAAGATTAAGTCTTTATTTGGATTTAAAACTCACCTCAACTCATCTTATCATTACAACTTATTTTTGAATTCAAACAGATTTTATATTATATTAATTAGCAATTTAGTGTATAAAATATATGATATAATATAAAAAATTATATAAAAAATACTTTATATATAATATAAAAAAAAATATATATATATATATATATATATATATATATATATATATATATATATACACGGTCCGGTTGGATTTAAATTCGGTTGAACCGATTTTTGATTTTTTTTAACATCCCTTCATCTCGTCTAACCCAAACATGTCTGAACTCTGAAGTGTCCAAGCATGCTCGACTTTTATGTAGTGGAGCGTATCTCACAGTATTCACCAATCAGAAACGAAACCTCAAAAAGTCTATGGCCATGCACTGGCTGACTTTGACCACAGCCTGCTCCAAGGGAAATTTGCCACTAAAGTCGGAGCAACCACCCAAGCACGCATACACCTTAATTACATTCTAACATTTACCACGTTCGAAAATCTTTGAAATCTCAGGCAAAGGGCGCTTCTCTCAAATTTTTCTACCAATTCTCTCAAACGCGTCAACTCGACTCGTCCGATCCCTTACTCAGTGACTCAGTCCCTTTTCAGCTAAATTCCACGCCATGCTTGCTCTTCTCTTACGCTCACCCGAAACACCGTCACTCAAACTCTCCTAGGTTTTTCTGATTTAGCTGCTGTTGCTGCTGCTGCGAATTTGTGCTCTTCACTTTGTCACCGCCTCTGTTCTCTCTCTTCAAGGCTTCGACTCTCAAGCTCTTAAATTCCAAAGGGGTTTGGTCAATTCGGTATATTTAGAGTGAATGAAGCCTTTTCCTGTAAATTTGAAGGTTTGGATTATGGAAATGGTGTGGTAGTAGTTCTGGTGTGATTAGGGCTTTCGTGCTTTCTGCAAATCAGGGGTTTTTTTCCTCAACTCGAGCAATTCGGGGTTGGAATACAATTGGAAATCTGGGTTTTTGAAGTAAAATTCGGAGGAATTGGTTCTCTTTATAATCTAGGGTTTGCGGTCTAAATTATGTAAATTGATGGATTTAGAGGTTTTTTGTTTGCTTTTGGAGTCCTGGACGGTGAAAAACATGGTTTAGAAGCTAAATTTCCGCTGGGCTTTGTTGTATGTTGTGGAAGTTGGGTTTTTGATTTTGGTTTGAAGTGTAAATTTTGGGTTTTTGAAGTTGAATTTGAAAAAATTTGATTGCATGAAATCTAGGACTTCAGTGGCGAAGTGAGGTGAAGATATTATAGGAAATGTTTTATTCTCAGTTTATATTGGCCAAGAAAGGGCCACTAGGGACGATATGGATAGCGGCGCATTTGGAGCGGAAGCTACGGAAGAATCAGGTTGCCGATACAGATATTGGTGTCTCCGTAGGTAAGTTTTAATTCCTCGCTTTATGTTCCTTTGATTACGTTATCTTTAGTTCCTGAGGAAGGAGAGTAGGAGAAAATAAATTAAAGGTTGAGATTTATTGTTTTTTTTTCAAGTAGTGGAGAACTTGCCTTAAATGGATGATTTTTCAAATATATATATATATATATATATATAGATAGGTGGTGAAGGAAAAAAGCTTTGTGGTGTTATGTTGCCTTGGTTTTTCTGAAGGGGTTTGGTGTATAAAGCTTTTCTCAGTTAAGCCGAACGACGAGAGTATGCTAGGCAGAGTGAAGTGGGTTTTCTCCTTGTTTGTGTGGGCAACGAAATATAAAACTTTTAGAATTGTTTCATTGTTTTTGTTTTATTTCCCATTTTCTCCGACTGCCTCCTAGTGTTCAGTATTTGAATCATTAATGAATGCCGTCCAGTAGCTGGTACAATAATGAGTATTGTACTTATCAAAAAAAAAAAAAGCTGGTACAATAAGGAGTAGTTGTTCGTCTGTAGAGAAGCAAATCAAGATTTGATTCATAATCAAGCTAATTAAAAATTCATATTAGTAGCCTGGTACTGATTGAGTGCCTGTAAGCCATACATTTCTTTTTCACTTATCATTAATCTGTGACTACGCAAAGCCCTCAAAACCCAAGTAGTTAATTAGTGGTAAACTAGTGCCTTGCAACTAATGAATATCCTAATTAGATAAAAAAAGAAAGAAAAAGAAAACAGAGGCCTGTCACTGTAGATTTATTGTCTTATATCTTCTAATGTTCATCTTTTCTATACGAAGTTTGTAAAAGTTTCTGAAGTTAGTTTTCTTTCCTTTTAAATTACTGGTAATAAATTATAATCAGTAAAATCAAAACCTTTTTTTTTAAAATAACTTTATTAAGCTTACCTGAAATGACTCTAATACGAGAAAGTTAAGAAACTTTGCATAATTTTCCTGTTGCAATTCCATCCCACCATCAACACTTCCATCCCCACCAAACACACTGCACTCTGCCTCTCCCCCATGACCAGCATCATCTAATTGCCATTGGAGTAAAGCCAGATTCTTTTGATAGGTAGTTCATGCACCTGCATGGGGTTGAAACCAATGATAGTATCCTCCACCCCTCATTTACGGAGGGTGAGGATACCATTCCGTTAGAACCATTGGTATTATTGTATAAGCTAGCTTTGCATTGCTGTCACCATAACAACTCATGTCACTGCACTATGTTAAGCTGCATAGCCATTTTAGTTGTCTCCTCTAAAGCAGCAACTAGCAGTCCATTCATAATTTTGTCATTATAAAAATTGTTCCATTCTATCATATTGCTGTGGCACCCACCCGTGGGTAGCCCAAGTTGTAAGGGCAAACTTGTGTGCATGTGTCCCATGTCACGAGTTCGATTTCCCCTGGTCTCAAACTGCGATTTAAGTGGGAGGTATGGCGGTGGGTTGCTGTGCTAGTCTCCCTGGAGGTTTAGGTTCCATGGGTGAGTCCTAAGGGCTCTGCCGTGGGGTGGTTCACCCGTGATTAAAAAAAAAAAATATTGCTGTGGCACCAATTTTTGTAAAAACATTATTAGATGCACCTGTAGCCCAGTAGATAGAGCGCCAGTTTACTTACCCACCAACAATCACATTCTTCCAAGATTAGTCCCATGTGACATGTCTAGTTGTAGATCAGTTAGTGGAAACATTTTAAGACATTGAAAGCTCGGTTTGAGGTGGTTTGAGCCAGAAAACATTATGGGCTTGAATGACATGGGATTGGGAGTCAATTGTCTACTGTAGCTATATCCCAGCTGGTCTACACTTGATAACGAATTTGCAATGTGCTTTCATCACTCGTTAGTATTGGACTCGAAGTTTTGAATTCTGTTCCGGTGACTGTTCTGGTTGAAGTATTGGAACAAAATATTTCGGTGCGGGTACATTTCGGTGTATCGTTTTTGGGATAGACGTTATATGAATAAATTATATATATAATAACTATATTCCAAAATAAAATCAATACAAGTCTTAAAAGCATACATACCTGATAAACTTAATAATACTTCTCAATAGTCAATACAAGTCTTAAACACATATTTATAAAACTCAATAAAATACTCAATAAACACACCTACCCATTCCTCCCTCAAGTAAATGCCACCAGTGTATATAACATTCAGAATGATAATCACGAGGATGCCCTTCCTTTCCAACTTCCCATAATGAAAATAGTTTAAAAACATGTAAGCAACTTTTTTTATTTTTGCCTAAAAATCCCATCTCTTTTATTTATTACATGGTAGATGGAGACGTGTAATGACACATGTTGATCAGAAAAAGTAAAATGGAAGAAGTGTACTGAGGCCTCGTTTGGATTGAAAGTTGAGATGAGATTAGTTGAGATGAAAGTTGAATAAAATATTGTTAGAATATTATTTTTTAATATTATTATTGTTTTGGGATTTGAAAAAGTTGAATTGTTTATTATATTTTGTGTGGAAATTTTGAAAAGTTATAATGATGAGATGAGATGAGTTGAGGTCGCTTCTCAATCCAAACGGGGGGCCTGAGTCTACTGACACATTGATAAGAAAAGAAATCGGTGGGGGTAAATAAGAAGATGAGGACATTATAGATATGCCATGGGATTCAAAATAATTACAAAAAAACCGTGTTAATTTTCGGACCGAAATGGTCATTCCAGCTTGAATACCGGAATCCGGCCAGAATGACCCGAAACGCACCAAAACGACCGGAATTGAATCTTTTATGAAATAGTCAGCCACATTGTTCCGGTTACTGTTCTGGATCCGGCAAATTCCGGCCGCTCCGCTTGGAATAGAACGGTTTTCAAAACTTTGATTGGACTGTTCAGTAATTTTATTATTTTCCAGTTCCTATGTGATACATGTGTTCATCTTCTTGGAGCTTTAGGGGGGGGAGGTTCCTTGGATTGGACACTTTTATATTCTGAGGTTAGATGACCACCTCCTTGAGAATGTTCATGTTGGTCTGGTCTGACGGTCGTGGGGGACTCTTTTCTCTCAATTACTTTTGCAAAAGATTTCATTCTTTGGAGACTTCGGAGACATCTATTTACTGTGAGATTTCATGGCAGAAATCTTCTCTTCTTCTGATTTTGTTGGTGAATGTTTATCGGTAAATTTGTCTGCGAATTTCCATGTTAATCGAACGGCTAATAATATATCTTTTTGGATCGGTAAACAACAAATTTAGTGATGAACTTGATAGGCATAGCCCCAGTACACGGGAGAATGGCTAATGACAAATTTTGGTGTAGCTGTACCAATTTAATATGTCACTTAATTTCTTTGCCTTGTGACGTGTTTTGTGCTGGTCTGAACTTTTTGTTTGCATTTGCTGAGTTCTTTAATACCCCCATTTTGATGGTGAATATCCTATTTTGAAGAAACTAAATAACACAATATGATAAATAATATCTTGTTTCAAATCTTGTTGCCTTTTTCGGTTGTCTTTGATTTTGGTAATGAATTCTTTTTTTTAACCTGCCTGATTTCCATGGTTATGTTCTTTGAGCAGATTCAATTCTTTTTCCCGACGTCCCAATTGCGCTCCGGTTGTCCAGCCATCTACTGCTTGGTGTGGTGAGAATATATTCTAGAAAGGTTAATTATCTGTTCGATGATTGCAGTGAGGCTTTGCTTAAGATAAAGCAAGCTTTTCGCTCCACTGCCGTTGATTTACCACCTGAAGAGTCTACTGCACCATACCATTCTATCACGTTGCCAGAGACTTTTGATCTTGATGATTTTGAGTTGCCAGATAATGAAAATTTTCAGGGGTTAGTTCCAGATATTCAGGCTTTTTTTTTATTATTATTATAAGTTAGATATTCAGGCTTTTTTAAATTAAAGCTGCACTTTATTGCACGTTATGGATATACTTTTGATGAACAAATTTTCTAGATTGTGTGGATCTTTCGATGGTTCTTGAGGCACAAGAGTGGTTTTGTATTAGGCCTCGTTTGTTTTCGGAAAATATCTCATCTCATCTTAATTACATCATTACACTGTTTCAAATTCCAATACAAAATAAAATAAACAATTCAATTTTTTCAAATTCATCTCATCTTATCTCACCTAATCATTACAACTTTTTCAAATTTCAATACAAAATAAAATAAACAATTCAACTTTTTCAAATTTCAAAACAAAAATAATATTAAAAAATATATTCTAATAATACTTTATTTTACTTTTTAATTTTAATCTCAATTCATCTCATCTCATCTCTGAAAACAAACGAGACCTTAGTTTTCTGTTTGAAGGACCATTGTTCATTTGGCATTCTTTTCTATTATTTATTTGATAAGTTTATCAAGAAAGAAAATGTTTAAAGTGGCTTCATGATATGCTCTGGTTGATTTTGTTAGCAGCAGAATTTATAGATACCTGCAGTCAAATATGTGGTTGAATTTCTGTAGTATCATGTTTTTGCATTTGGATGATGATTCCTTTATTGGCATTCAAGTGGAAGATTTTTTTATCCATGTATAACCATTCAACATTCTTGCAGTAATTATGTTGATCATCACGTGAGTACAAAGGAGCAGATTACACTCCAAGATACCATGGAGGGTGTGATTTACTCAACATCACAGTTTGGATTAGATGGTTAGTACTTTTTTTTTTATTGCTTGTCATTGTATGATGGTATGCCTTTCAATTATGTATGCACAAATAAAAAATAATTGCGGCATCCTGTGGGTTTTTTTTAGAGAGGTTTGGTGATGGTGACACTTCCCAGATTGGGTTAGACCTTGATGAGGTAATTCTTATGTAATCATTCCCAAATTTATATGATCGCCGTTTTATTATTTCTCTGGGAGCCCCTGTTATTATTACTATTTTGAGTGTCATATGAGCTTTTCCTTATGCCATTTTTGCCCTATGCATGTATTGATTAACCTAGATCTCGTCCATTTTTGTCACTTACTAAAATTTTTCTATATTTTTCCTTAAAAATCTTTGGCAAACAGGAGCTGCTCTTAAGCAAGGTTGTAGCTCCAAGGCATGATGGAGGTTCAGAGTAAGTTCTTTATATCTGTATTGAATAATCGTTTAATATCTTCTTAATCAAGGTTTAGCTTCAAGGCATTTGCGCTTTATGTGTGCACACCTTTCTATATTGCATATTTGCTTATGCAATTGCTTCTTTAACTCATTTCTTGATTGCAGAGACAGGTGTTTTAAACTGCATTGCACTTTTATTTTTTTATTGGATGATAGTGTGGAGCTGATTGCCATCTCTCTTTTAAGATTTTCTGTGCGTTTTAAATTCTGCCTTTGACTCGTTTTGGATTTTATATGTGCACTGTGTTCTTTATCTGTGCCATGACTGTTACTCTCTATCTTTCATTTTATTTTTTTGTTTGGTTCTATGTAGCAAAAGGAAAAAAAAAAAAAAGAACAGAAAAAGCATCTTAACTTCAGTGGATGGTTGAACATGGTTGCGTGTTGCACAAAACACTATGATATTAAATTCCTGGTTTGCATAAACTGTGATCTTACTGCTGCAAATAGTTTATGTTTTGGCTTATTTTGGTGATGAACTTATGCATGCTTGTGTGGCTGGTTATCATTATATGTTTTCTTGGATGCACTGAAACTTCATTTTATCAGGACTTTATAGTAAGAGTGGAATAAAAATTTCGTATAATCTATGAGTCAATAATTTTGTGGTTTTGAAGGTCTAAAGTATGTGAAAGGTGATCTAGTCTCTATGGATCATGTTCACCCAGAAAAGATTGAAATTTGATGTCCCTAAGGTGGCTGGAAATAGGATTTAAGTGGCAGGTTAGGTTGCTGGATTTCCTTGATAGCCGGTGTGTTGAGACTTTGCATGGCTAGGGTTAGAGTTTCATGGTGAAGAAGGGCTTGCAAAAGTTTAGTGGATTTGGGGTGTCTAAGAGGACTAGGGAAATTTTAAGGTTTGGAGGAGAAACAAATAAGAAAAATTAAGTCTTGGCTGCTTTTCCAGGGCTGTGAACAGTGATCTGGGAGTAGTAATTTGGGCTTTTATGGAATTTTGGAGACTGTTGATGCAAGGGTGATTTAGGGTTTTTATTTGAGAAGTCTAGGAGATCTTACAAAAGTGAAATTCACAACCCTTAAGGGTTGGCTCAAGTTGTAAAGGCCTTGGTCTTGGTGGTATGCTCCCTTGAGGTTTAAGGTTCGTATTCTCTTAGGTGCAAACAATTTTTAGGAGCCATCAAACTAGGGAACTAAGTTCATATGCTTATGTTTATCACCAAAATATGCTTATGTTTATTATTATTGGGTCGTAATATTTGTATTTCTCACCCACCCGTGGGTAGCCCAAGTGGTAAGGGCGAACTTGTGTGCATGTGTCCCATGTCATAGGTTCGATTCCCCTTGCGATCAAACTGTGATTTAAGTGGGAGGCCATGGCGGTGGGTTGCTGTGCTAGTCTCCCTGAGGGTTTAGGTTCCATGGGTGATTCCTAAGGGCTCTGCCATGGGGTGGTTCCCTTGTCATAAAAAAACATATTTGTATTACTCAATATTCTTATGTTTTTGTTGTTGAGATTATAATTTTGGACCTATGCTCATATTTGTTATTATCGGATTATAATATTGGTTTTATTATATGTTAAAATCTGGAAAATATTGATATTTTTTGTTAGTAGGTAGTCTTATTGTTTCTTTTTGGAGATGTTGTGGCTACTAATAAATATAGATTTTTACTTTTATGTGGAATTATGTTAATAAATGGGTTATGCGGGTTAGTTCTATCCATTTATATAAAATGGGTTGAAATGGATCGTGTCATGTTAACCTATTTTTAATTAATTATTAAAAGGGTCAAAATGGGTTGTGTCGTGTCACCCATTATTTAAATGGATTGTGTTAGGGTTTGAAGATATGACCCATTTAGTTTAATGGGTTGTGTTCGGGTTGACCTATACAGTTGAGGTCTATGACATGACATGAACATGACCTGCGAACACAAATTGCCACCCCTAGGGAACTTCCCCTTGAATTAATTGAGGTGCACTTGCAGAAAACTCCTTGCCGAGGGCATGTGCACCCTGGATTAGTTGAGACTTTGTTTTTTGATAAGTAGTTGTTGGGACTTTGTTCTCGAACACAGGATGCCAATAAAAAAAAAAACAAAAGTAAAATTCACAAGCTAATGTGGCTAGATGTCATGCGTTAGATCTTTTAAGTAAAAATAATTTTATAATATCACGTACCACAACAAGCTGCATCAATCTGTGAATTTTATTTTCTTTAGATATTTTTGTGAACCAAACATTTCTTAGTTTATTTTAAGAATCTTATGGTTTGACGGAAAATAAAGCTGTTGAAAGCCAAAGATGTTATTGGAAGGCGCAAAGGGGCGTCCAAGTGCATAAAGTATACAAAAGATACACACAACTAGCAAGAAGGTGAAAAAGAGCAAATCCTTCAAATCTAATAGTTTGGAAACTTGGGGACTGTTGTGAGCTTTTATCCGAGAATGGAGATTGTTGAACTATACTGTGTTAACTACATCACCTTCCTCTGAAAGTTTTTGAAAGTTTGGGCATTGCGCTCTTTCCAAATGCAGCACATCAAGCATAGAGGGGTCATCCTCCAAACTTCTGAATTTGTGGCCACGACAAGGAGCCTGTCAACATGCCAATAAGTCCACCACCTTCTAGTGCATAAAACACTCAGACCAAAAGGTGTAAAAAAGCGCAACTCATAAGCTCCACGCCAACTCACAGTGCAGTAAAAGATGATGGATATTTTTCCATTTTTCTCACATACAGCACAATTCCAATGCTACAATGTCTTTTTCTCAAGTTTTCCATCATTAAAATATTTCCAAAGGCAGCTATCCAAACAAAGATAGCTACTCGTGTAGGTGCATTGTTTTCCAAGTACACTTCCAGGGAAAGAAGGGCCAATTGAAGGGAGGAGTATTTTCAAATAGGACTTTACCTCGAACTTTCATCTCTTTGATGGAGTCCAACATATTTGATCAACATTGCTCCTGCTCCACCTGAACGAGTACAATGGGTTGAAGAATAAAGAGAATACATCCTACTCCCAATCATGTGCTGGTCTTATAAAAGTAATATTCCATTGGAGCAATTTATCTGAGATCTGCCAGTGTTCTGCAACCGAAGCCTCCTTATGATGAGATAAATGAAACAATTCTGGGTATATTGTCTTCAAAGATTGGTCCACACATACTTATCAAAAGAAAAAAAAAAAGATTCGCCCACACACCACACATCATTTCAGGTTCTGGCTTAGACCCATCACACACCACATAATTAATAAAGCGCTAGAAGTCCCCCCCGCCTTCTCTTGATGTTTTTCCACACCCCAACCCCAAAAGGCCCACTGACCTCATTTGAACACCATAATTCCCACATGCTACCATATTTGGTTCCCACAGGCAATTGCCACAAATCCTCCCTCTCAATGGCGTTCTGCCATAACCATTTTTGTAATGGGACTATATTGAACCGGAGCAAAATTCTTATACCCAATTCGCCGCCTGCAGAAATTGGGTGTAGATTGTATCCCACCTGACTAGGTGGCATCACACCTTGTAAAAGGACGGATTAACACAAACCTTAAGAGCATAATTACTGCTGAATTTTCATAGTACTATTTCCTATTGAATTGAAGGCATTCAAAGTTTAATTCTAAAAAAATTTAAATTTTGATGAAAGTTTGACTGTGGTAAGAGTTGGATTCTATGAACTTTGACTACTAATTCCAAACTACACATTTGTTAGAACCAAATTAAATTTCAAAATATAAGAAAACCCAAAATAAGATCGAATGGATCAAAAGTAACCCATGTGAAAAACGTAAAATCATAGAAATACCATTGGCTCTGAAAATTAAACAAAAGTAAATTAAAATACAATGGCAAATGCTATTTACACGCACGGCATGCTATTGGGAGGTGGATCACTTTACATCCTTTTATGCTTAACTGTATGAGTAGAGAAAGAGACTAGATGTTGTAGACAAACTACTTTTGGAGCATATCCAAGTGAGGTGTGTTTGATGTTAAGTCAGTCTATAATGCGTTAATCCCCTATGATAACATCTTCTTTACATGGAAGACCATTCGGAGGATTAAGACTTCCTCAAGAGCGGCTTTCTTTGTTTGGGCAGCTGCATTGGGGAAGCTCCTTACCTTAGAAAATTTGAGGAAGAGACATGTTATGGTGGTTGTGTATGTGCAAGCGGGATGTAGAATTGGTGGATCACCTCTTACTTCACAATGGGGTAGCCACCTTTTTGTGGCAATCTGCTTAACCTACATGGGCTAATATGGTCATGCCCAGAAGGGTGGTAGATTTGTTAGCGTGCTGGAAAGGGCAATTTTAGAGTCCTCACAGGGAAACCTTATGGAAAAGGACCCCAATTTGCTAGGCGCTTATGGAGAGAGAAATTATCGAAATTTTGAAGATAACTCAAGACAGTGGAAAAACACCATGCTTTAATTTTTACTTCTCTTTACCGCTGGGTGGCAGCCCACCTTTGTCTTCCCAATTTTGGTATTCCAGAGTTTGTTGACCTATTTCCCCTCTCATTAGGTGTATTTGAAGTATACTCTGTGTATTGTGATAATGTCTGTTTTTTCTTGCTATTAAAATTTATCATATGTATATAAAAAATCGCTTCTTATGGGTGTGGGTGTGTGTGGAACATCCCAATCAAAAGAAAAAAGGGTGTCATGCAAAGATGTGGGTGGTTCACCTGTATGTTAATTTTAAAATTCAGATTGCCTGTTTCCTCTTTATGTTGATATATTCTACTCCATGATTTTCACGTCTTCTCTTGAAGGCTTAAAGAGGCCATCAACTTTTTAGACCATCTTTGTTATATATAAAGAAAAAAAAATCACTTCTCATGGGTGTGGGGAACATAGCAATCAAAAGAAAAAAGGGTGTCATGCAAAGATGTGGGTGTTTCGCCTTTGTGTTAATTTTAAGATTCACATTGCCTGTTTCCTCTTTATGCTGATATATTTTGCTCCTAATTTTCACCTCTTCTCTTAAAGACTTAAAAGAGGCCGTCAACTTTTTAGGCCATCTTTGGTATGGGTTCTCTGCTGCTTGATCCGAATCATTCTGATCCCTGAACTTCTGACATACCTTATTCTTTGTTGGTTGCAGTGCTGATCAGCAGGTGTCCATCCAATCAGTGGCACTTATGCCAAAGGATGGAAGTTATGAAGGGATAACTGAAGCTTCAGAAGCCATGCCCGTGAATGGAAGTGGAAATCAGGTTGATAACAAATCAGAAAATTGTCATATGATGCTATTTTTTGTCTGTATTTTTTCATTGGCCTTTGTTTGATATGTAAAATCACCCTTTCTGAACAGGTTGTAGGTCTGGCCACTGATACTGAAATGCTTGAGTATGCTCAGGCTCCATCCACTCCTGGATTATTGGAAGAGCCAGACTTGTCCAATATTCAGGATGCTTTGGCCTGTGATGATCATATGGAGTCAGAAGATCGCAATTTAATGGGATTAGTTGCAGGGGTGAGCACAGTAAATGCTGGCCAGAGGTTAGATCCTGGGGATAATAATACGGCGAATTTGTCTTCATGCAATGAATTTAATCCTAATACTGTTGAGGAGAATGGAAGCATTCAGGGTGACCTGGAGATCAAACAGGTTAAGCCACAGGGATTTGTGCCACCCACCCTATCGAGTATGGAGTGCACTGCGGAAGATAATTGCCTATCAAATTCTTTACCATCTTTGAATCCCACTGATCAAACTAAACCCATTTGTCCGGTATCAGAATGTTCAGATGGGACCATTGGTATGTTGAATGGTCTGGACAGGGCTGAAGATATCCACAATGGGGTTGTTATAGACAACGAACCCAGTTCACCCTTTGTCCATCAAACAGATCTGAAATCTGCCTGTGCTGGGTTGGATGAAACCGTTGCATCTCCTGGTTGCTCTCATGTCACCTGTGATTTTGGGGATCCCGTTCGCAGAACTTTTTCAAGTAGCACTGGTGCACTAGAGTCAAAGGGCTATCTAGAGGATGATCAAGCATCCTCAAGACCTGAAATTCTCAATGATGTTGAAATTGATAATGACGTGGGAGTGTTATGCTCCCATAACAATGCATCAGTTTCAAATGCTGTCTGTACATTGGAATCACCGGAGCATCCTGAGGTTGTAAATGTTGAAGCTCGTGCTTGTCAAGAACCAAAAGAGAATGAGACTTTAAACCCTGTTGCTCACAAAGTTACACTGTCAAATCAATCCCATGTGCTTCAGGCATGCAATTCCCATCTAAGCGAACCTAACATATCATCTCTTGGAGGTATTAATTTAGCGGTTTTTCTGACTCACCATCAATAATTAATTAGTTAATGTTATTTTTTTGGTTTTTGGGCTGTTCTTATTGCATACGAACTAATTATGTAACTAATCTGAGCTAGTGGTGTAAAGTGTATGTTAGCCCGTACATCAAATCACCCCCGCGCCCCCCAAAATGTGTGTGCACCCACCTGTTGGTACCTGTCGATTAATAATTTCCCTTTTGGTTTTAGGTGAAGAGCGCCTTCCAAATGATGTTACTGATGTGTGCTTAAAACAAAATCAAATTTCAGAGCCTACTCCATGTGGAGAAATTCAGGCAGGTTCCAGTATGTTAGATGAGCAACTGGACAATGCGGGCTCTGATGAGAGTCGGTTGAATAATTTAAATAGTTCTGGGACTTCTAACTTTCCTGCACCTGAAAAGATGCTCTGTCTACCAGAGGGGCTCGCTGGTAAACCAAACGATTTTCTAGTAGAGTCTACACCAGGCAAAGAAGCACTTCCTGGCAGTGATGGAGCTGGTGCTGGGATCAAACTCATCTCAGGAAAAAAGCGCAGTTTAACAGAAAGTACTCTAACGGTGCAGAGTTTAAACTCAGTTGAATCTTTTGGCATGACACGATCCAAGAGAACTGCAGAGTCGATTCCTGATGATGATGATTTGTTGTCTTCCATTTTAGGTATAAAAGATTTTTTTCTTAATTCCTTATCATTAATGCATGTTTGTGATGGATATATCAATGTTGGATGAGTAGGAACAGTAGTTAGAATTCTATTTGGCTTGGAATGCTTGTGACAGTTAAAACATGGTTATGACTCAAATCAATATTTTGTTGCTTCAGTAGGAAGAAGATCTTCGGTTTTGAAAATGAAGCCTACTCCACCTGTGCCTGAAACAGCATCCACTAAACGACCCAGGTCTGCACCCCGGTCTAGTGTCTTGAAGAGGAAAGTGCTTATGGATGATACGATGGTGTTGCATGGCGAGTATGTTCTATTTCCTATTCCACTATGGTTCCACTCATGAACATACTAACACTTAATTTGTAGTTGACATGCTTATTCCAGTTTCTTATGATATACTTAGATTAGAGTGCACCATTCTCTTTCGGTGAAGATAATCAAAATAAGAAAGAAAAAATTAATTCTGTTCTATTATTTTTTATGAATGTGGCTTTTATTGCTCAGTTAACAGAATTTAGTGGGGAGCTCATGTATGGAAACATCTTTTTTTGATGATGTGGAATCCTGGAGACCATGCCGACGCAACATCTATCACTCCAATTCGTCAAGTTTTGCCTTCTCCCCTCCTCCATCACCCACTGAACTGCTATCGGTTTCTCACTTTCTAAAAAATGCTAATGATGGTACTTATAATAAAAAAATGCTAATGATATAACCTAGCACCTTAACAGTCCCTGAAAAGGAAAAGGCCATCCTTAGTTTGTCCTAAATTAGCTTCAGATCAAGTGGAATTTCCTTCCGCCATAAGTATACTCAAAAGGGTGAGGTCAAAGGAAGTTTTATGTAACTTACCAGTCAAGAGAAATATCTTGGACTGTTGTGAAAGAGAGTTGATTCCATGGCTATACCCTTTGGCCAATCTTTCTATACCTCGTTTAATTTCAATATGCTTTGTTCAGTAGCAGTAACACATGGATAATTTTTTCATCCGTATTATACTAGTGGGAACTGTTTAGTGGTTGCTGTTCCTTGCATATTTAAGTAACTATGGTTCCAATCCCGTGTTTCAATGGTGAACGAAGCATGCCTGATTTGATATGCTGTAGTTAAACTCTTACTTACGATCTTGTGTCTCTCGAGTAAACTACTAATGAAATTTCCTGCTTTTTTCTTTAGTACCATTCGTCAACAGTTGACAAATACTGAAGACATACGTCGTGTTAGAAAGAAAGCTCCTTGCACGCCCCCTGAGATCTCGACTATTCTTAGACAATTCTTGGAAGATGAAATATTTAGTGAGCCCATTTTTACTGGTGAGTTCCTAGTGCTAAAGATTCAATCTGTTTGCATGAATTATTATTTTTTAAAATAGTTTTAGTTCTTATGTTAAAAGGTGTGTGTCCTGTTTTCATCTGGACTTAATTATTCATTTATTTTTAGCTGTTTTTGTCTGTCTGTCCCTCCCTTTTTTAGTAGCATCTTTTTATACGGATGCTCTTAACTTGAGAAGTGGCATATCCACTCACGAGACTTCCAGTCACTCTTTTGTGTGCCTGTGCATGTTGTTGATTATGCTGCTGATGGATATCACTGGTTGCTTTTGATTAATGGGTATTCAGGTTTTCTTGTATGAATTTCACTGAACATAGTTGCATAGTCGACCCTGATTAGTTGATGAGGATCCATAGGTGACCCCAACGTTATGAGGCCAACACTTGGTTAAGTTTTTGAGTATGAATGCATGTTCACTGAGTTCATGTAGTGCTGGATTCACAATATTTCAACTCATTTGTTTTCTGAGTTTGGTGCTTTCTTGATTATGCTAGTTCTTAAATAACAAATCAAGATCTGTTTATGGAATTGCTTCAACTATCAGTTCACTAGGTACCTGGGTTTTTCTGTTTCTTTCAGGTATGTCTGCCGGATTGATATTTTTGCATAGTGAGACATTTGATCTGAGCAGAACCAAGGTTTCTGAAAATGATCAAGGTAATGCTTCTTCAGAAGTAGCAAAGGATATGGAGTCTTCTGTTGGGCCAAAGGTTGCTGAAGAAAGTGAAATGAATGAGAGTACTGGTACTGGACCTGTGGGAGTCAGAAGTGATTTAGAAGCACAACCTGCTGACACTTCCATTCACGCTGTGACACATCAGGTCGAAGTTTATGACTTTGGATCTCGTGATATTGATTCTCAAGGTCAGATAAAGGCAGTTTCTAATGTACAGGAGCTTAAAAGTTCTCAAGATGAACCCTTGGGGGAGATAACTGAAATAGAAATTGAGAGAGGGAGTGTCGAAGTTGCTGAAGTGGTAAATTGCTCAACCGATTCTGTTTCTGTAGATATTTGCAATGTGACAGCTGACTTGGCAGTGCAGCCAGCTCTTGTTGATAAAACCAATGATCCATCTGCTTTTCTGCCAAAGGATGTATCATGCATGTCACCTGATAAGAAATTGGATTCTCAAACTGTCGAGGGGGATGCTTCTATGGAGGATCTAAGCAATGGGAAAGCTGTTAATTCCCTTGAAATTATACAAGGTGATGTTGGAATAGGAGCAGATGTTCAGTCACATTGTCTTAAACCTGCAGATGGTGATAAAGCCTCACTTGCAAGTGAATGCAATATCCTAGTTTTTGAAAATGGTACCCAAACTTTGGAGGAAACAGAACATAATAAGAATGAGGATGTATTCCTGCCTGCCGACTTTGGTTGTGAGGAGAAAGACCCTCTTACTTGCAGTGGAGAAATTAAAATAGACTCTATGGATTCTGTAGAGCTTCAATTGGATGTGAGTAATGCTTCTTTGAATGATAAAGAAAATCTAAACTGTCCGGAGTCTGATCCACAGAGTATCATGGATGGAGAAATTCCCGCCCTTGACCATCCTGGTGTTGAAGATCATAGGGTAAGTTGTAGTCTTCATCCTTTTTTTTTTTTAATATTTTTACTCACTCCTTTCAGTTTACTCTGACATGCACATCTATATACATGTACGTGTGAATGCACAGACTCACAAGTTGCATAAAATATGGTCCAGTGGCAAGTTACTCTTTTCCTTATTGGGCATTCGTTTGGTAGGATAGTGAAAGTGTCTCATCTCCTCTCATCTCATCATTACAACTTTATCAAATTTCCACACAAATATAATAAAAAATTCAACCTTTTCAATTCCCAAAACAATAATAATATTAAAAAATAATATTTTAACAATATTTTATTTAATTTTCAACTTTCATCTCAACTCATCTCATCTCAACTCACTATCCAAACGTCACCATAATGTCTGGAAGTTTTCTCTTATATTTCTCGTGCATGATTTAAATAGAATCTTTGGCTATATGTTGCAGGGTTTTGAAGATGCCACAGTTGAGAATGACACAGGTTCAATTTTTCTTTCTTTTGTTTGTCATTGATACTCAATTTAGAAATTTGATAGTGTCCTAGACGTTAGTTGTGTGACCTTGTGCAGTGAATTACTTCATGAAGTTGTTTTAGCTAAATAAGCTATAAAGATTTCAGAATACTTGCAAATTTCCCATGAGATTAATGTACACTATTTCTGTGCTAGTTTCACAATCTCAAAAATCTAAAAACGGAGGAGCTACTTTTACTTTTAGCTTTTTGTTCTGTATTGCTGTGGGGTTTGAGATACGTATGAATTGCTAATGAGATATGCCTCTTATGGGTGACAGTGTTGGTAATCTTGTTCATTTTGGAGTGGAATTTGCTGCGGTTTTAATTCAGAGGAACATCTTTTACTGATTCTATGTTAAATTGGTGGCCCTTGGTTCCTCTAATATATAGTCTTTTGCCTGCTCCCAGAATTCCTGAATGTAGATGATAATGAGGTAGCTGAAGAATACGATGAAAGTATGCCATGTACTGAAGAAACTCGTCTTGTTGAGAACAGTGGATGGTCTTCTCGTACCCGGTGTGTATGCCTCTTTTGTTCAGTTTTATTTCTTAATACTTGGCAGTAAATTTTGCCCTGCTAAGAAAGATGGTAGAGACTAGATTTTCTCTTGCCTGTCACTTCACTGACTTTTGGATGGTATCAACAAGTTTTTTTTTTTGTGGGAGCGTGACCTAAATATCAAATTGATCATAATTGTATATTTAGGCTTACCTACCATAGTCAATATGTTGATTACACACTGTTCTCTTTTGTTTAGCAAAGGCTTTGGAGTGGAGATAATAGGTGGTGGTCAATGTTGTTTCTCCTGTTGGAACTGCCTGCACCATAGATGGGGCAGCTTATCATAACACTGCACTCAAGTTGTTTAATAGTCTGGGTTCCTGGTTTTTACCACGTTTTACCCCAACCTGGATTGAGTATTTGGAAAGATAGGCTGATGATTTGGTTTAAGATTTTTGAGATTCTGATTGACTTCACGATGTGTCTTATTGCAAGGACACTACCTCCACACTGATGACATGTCAGATTCTAAATTGAAAATTGAAAATTGAAAGTTTAAGTTTTTCTTTCAAATTAGTTTCTGTCATGTCAATGATGTAGAAGGTGTGTCAAGTAGGACTCATCTCATTATGGACACAACTAATCTGATAGACTTCCTTTATTATACTTAGATGCCTTGTAATGATTTGAATAAAAATTCTTATCAGTCCATATTAATTGACTCAAACTTGAACAGCTTAATGATGTTCTGTTTTTTCTTTATTTTTTTAGGGCTGTTGCCAAGTATCTACAGACATCATTTGATAAGCAAGCTGTACAGGGAAGAAAGGCCCTCACCATGGACAATCTATTAGCTGGTAAAAGTCGTAAGGAAGCATCGAGGATGTTTTTTGAGACGTTGGTATGTATGTTAACTTTTCCTGGTTGAAGTTATATTTTATCTTGCCATCTTCTCTTCTGAGATTTAGTGGAGAGCTTTTAGTGAAACCTTTTTTTTTTTTGATAAGTACTTTTAGTTAAACCTTTATTTAACAAGTAAAACAAATTTTATTAATAAGAAATAGGCAAAGAAGCCTAACTACATAAGATGTATACAAGAGAATGTACCAAATTAGAAGCTAGATATAGATACAAGGAAATCAGGAGACTAAGTTCCTCGATGTCTTTTACTATAGCCCAAAGGAATGATGTATTCAAAAGGAATCTTTTAAGATCATTCAGAGTGTGTTCTCGATCATTCAGGAGCTAGATATAGAATCTTGACCTTCCCAGGCATAGCCCATGCTAAACCAACTGTGCTGAACAAATTATATTCCATGGGGATCTAGCAACCTTACAATGAAGGAGCAAGTGATCCACTGTTTCTCCCCTATTTTTGTACATATGGCACCAATCGATAATGATGATCCGGCATTTCCTTAGATTCTCCATGGTCAGAATCTTTCCCAAGGAGGCTGTCCATACGAAGAAGACAACCTTAAGAGACTCCTTAGTCACCCAAATGCTCCTCCAAGGAAAACAATCGTTAGCTTGAGTAGTGATGACCTTATAGAATGAACGTATAGAGAATTTACTTTTCTCAGAGTGAATCCAAAGCATCTTGTCCATCGGATGGAGCCTTGATCCGCCTTGCAAAATACCAACATATCATCTGCAAACAATAAATGAGAAATATCAATTGTGCCTTGGTTGGTATCCCACACTATAAAACCTGAGAAAAAACAACCCCCAGTTACAATATACAACATTTTATCGAGAGCACCCATGACAATGGCAAAGAGTAGAGGAGAGAAGGGATCACCCTGTCTCAATCCCTAGTAAACACTGAAGAAGCCAATTGGATCACCATTCACTAATATCGAGAACCGGACTGTGGAAACACAATGCCTAATCCACAAATTTAATTTCTCCCCAAATCCATGCCTCCCAAGCAAGTAGCTAGGAATTCCCAGTTGACATGATCATAAGACCTTTTTCCATATCTAATTTGCACTAAACACCTAGTACTCTTGACTTAATTCTTCTATCCAGACATTTGTTGGCAATTAGCACCGAATCTAAAATTTGTCTAAAGCATTGTGTCTTCAAAATGGTTTTCTCATCCTATTAATGACAACTTTCAAAATGATCTTAAACCACCTCATTCACACGGCTAAGAGGGCGATAATAATCCTTGAAGCCCTGGTTGTCTTGGGGATGAGTGCAATTAAAGTAGCTTTGAGGCTTTTCTCAAAATTCCCAAACGAGAATGGTTCCTGGAATACCCTTATAACATCCTCCTTGATCACCTCCCGACAAGACTCTGTGCCACATAGTGACCCGACTGTACTTGGTGCTTTGTCTCTAGTCATTCTTCTAACCACTGGACAAACCTCATCCTCTCCAAACGGTCTCTCCAACCAAGCAACATTTGGTTTGTCATTTGTCTTAAATGTTAGTCCATCAAGTTTTGCATGGCCTCTATGTTGGTCCATTCATGGTGAAATGTGAGAGTGCTTGCTCTTAATTGATAGAAGTTTTGGTATTGGAAGTCTGAAAGATGTGTCCATCTATGAAGTTGTGGGTGTACATGTATGAAGTTGTGTGTGTATGATTATAATCGAATTTTTATTAATAAACACAGATTTGGTTGAGAAATTCCATTTCATTTTCCATAAATTATACATTTCATCCCTAAAAAAATTCTCAAGTTGGTTTGGAGGGAGAGGAACGAAAGAAGTTTTGAAGATTAAGCGCAGTCAATGGAAGAGCTTAGAAGTCTATTTTTCAATACTTTACTCCATTGGTCGATTGTAATTGATTTTCATGGCTTATCGTTTCATGAATTCCTTGTATCTCTAAACTAAGCTGCCTAGGCATTGCTCTTGTATATGTCCCGTATACTTGGGCTGTTGCCTACTCTTTAGATCAATAAAATCTTGTTTACCGATCAAAAAAAAAAAAAGAAAAAAAAAATCTCAAGCTGGTCCTTGTCACATATTCCTTTGGGTTTTCTAAAATGTTTCATTTTGGTTTCCCCCCTTATGAGGATGAATTGCAGTGACAGAATTTGCTGCCCTGTTGCCTAAGGGCTTGTTTGTTTTCAAGACTAAAACCCAAAACTTTGAAAACTTTGAAAACCTCCCATCTCATTATTACAACTTTTCCAAATCCCCATACAAAATAAAATAAACAATTCAACTTTTTCAAATCCCAAAACAAATATAATATTAAAAAATATATTCTAACAATATTTTATTCAACTTTTCAACTTTAATCTTAACTCATCTCATCTCATTTTTGAAAACAAACGAGGCCTTAAACACCTAACTATAAAATATGGAGGATTGAAACACCTAACTATAAAATCTGAATCCTCTATAGATCTACTAAAATTACTGCCTGATTTGCCTCCCCTCACGGCTGTTAACTAGACCACCTGTTGGAGCATTACCCATTCAGTTCCAAACATACATAAAACTGATGACCACAAGGTCCTAGCCAATTCATCACACAAAAAATGAAGCAACAATGATTGAAAGTTCCCTGCACTTATTGCTTATAGAACACCAATTCATCACTCCTATTTGCCTCTTTAAGTTATCCATGGTTAGAATCTTCTCTAAAGTTGTCCATACAAAGAAAGACATTTTAGAGGGGGACTTGTTCCTCAACTTGCTTTTCCAATGAAAAGAGTTTTCAGCTGCCGGATGTAGAACTTAATAGTAAAGATCTAACCTCAAAACTTTTTCCTTCTGGAGTAAATCCACTCCAGCCTCAAGGTTTTCTCTCAATCTAACAGGGCTGAGAAGCGAAGAGACCAAATCCACTTCTCAATCCCTCAGTAGTCTGATAACTGGATAAATTAGAAATTGGTAAAGCTCATCAATTGACGTCTCTATGCAACATGAGATTCTAAAGAGATCTGAGTAGACTCATCAAAGTGCCATCCACCCCACATACTTCCATAGTTACTTTCCTCCAATGATCGCCATAAATCCTCCCGTCTCCATTGCATAGCGTCACAACCATTTGTCCGATAATTCTCAATTAAATACTTTTTTTTTGGATAAGTAATTCTCAATTAAATTCTATCAGGTTTGTCTTCCAAACTGCCTGAAGAAATCCATGTACATATATTGTAGGCCTACTAACTGGATGACATATGGCTTCACCATCTACTCTACCTCATGAAATCCTCCTGAAGCTTCTCAATACTATAGGCTTGGCCATACCTACCGACTTGGGAAGAGGGACAGAAATATGTAGGCAAGTTAGAAACCATGCTCCCAATCAAAGTGATTCGATCCCCTCTAGTCAAATAAAGACACTCCCATACCGCCAATCACCTTCCTATTTGCTCAATGATATTTTCCCATAGTGATTTTACCTTGTAATAAAAAAAATTACCTTGTACAATGTCCCCCTGGAGTCTGGATAAATCCCAATACTTCATAGGCAATGATGTTACGCTACAACCTATAATACAAGCCAATACCCCAATGTATTCCACATCATTGGTGGAACCCAACTCCGATTCGGCCAAATTGACTTTCAACCCTGAAATACCCTCACAATGTGGTAGCAAAATTGCTAATGTGTGAAGTGTTGTGGATTATACTCACTAAATATCAATGTGTCATCGTCAAATAGGAAATGAGACACTGGCAGCTTGTCCTCATTCCTTTTTCTGTTGAAAAACTTGATAGAACTTCCCAGTCCACCACCACACCTTTGCTCAGTGCTTCCATGACCATCGTGAAGAGAAATGGATCCCTTTGATGCACAGATCGTGGGAACTTTTGAAGAAACCAATGGTGTATTGTTAATCAACAGAGAAGCCCTAAGGGAGGCCCAAGGCACATTTGAGCCTATACTTCAAAATGATTAGTTAATGATACAATTGGAGCCGCATTGGAACTGTTATAAAGAACAAAAACTTTTCATTCCCAAGTAATGTGTGGGATCCCATGCACCTCCTACCTCTATCACTTATTAGAATGGACTATCATAATCTCCCCTCCTTATATTCTCGACGTCCTTAGTGGGCCAGTCCATCATATGTGACATAGCTCAAGTCCCATATTTCTGGTTGGGATAGACTTTGATATCATTTGCAAGGCCCAAAGGAGGCACAAGTCTCATTTGGGGGTCTATACTCCAAAAGGACTATTCAATGATACAATTGAAACCATTATAAAGTGCAAGAACTGATCATTCTCGAGCAATGTGGGATTCCATACACCACTTACCCTTATCACTTATCAGAATGGGGCATGGTAGAAGTACAATGTGCTAACCACACAATCGATAGGTTTTGCTTGCATGCATTAATGCATCCTGTATATTTTGACGCGTCTTGAATGTGCACTTGCAGTCACGTATGGGGCTGTGTGGATTCAAGCATGCATGATGCATGTGCGCTTAAGATGAAAGGTTTCTAGGACCAAAGTGTGATGCAGTCATGAGGAATGAGGACTAGAGTCTAGTTTTGATGGTTAGCTTTGTACTGTTATAAATTCTACTTACCCTCCTATAAAAATGAGAATGGGGGAACTGGATGCTGAACCGCAACCTGTGGAGTATTTGGGAAGGATGAAAGTTGATTTCTTAAGCAATGTTTCCAAATCATACTTATAAAAAAAAAATGTTTCCAAATCAGAACTTTTAGATCACTTTTACGAGGGTCTTTATTTAGTTTTGCTTTCTGAGTCTTGTATCCCCCCCCCAAAAAAAAAAAATTCAGATTTTTTCCCCAATTCGTAGCAAGGATACTATTTGCTAATGTATTAAATCACTCTTTTGCAGGTTCTTAAGACAAGGGATTACATACACGTAGAGCAGGCAAAGCCCTTTGACAACGTAAATATAAAACCTCGAGTAAAGCTCATGAAGTCGGATTTCTGATATCTTACGTAGGAAAGGCAGATACAGTTGAAAAGAACCATGTAGTTTTAGTGTTATGATGCTCGGCAGGGATGGGGGATTTTTTTTCCTTGGTTATATATATTTTTTCTCTGATTATGTATTTTTATCTATAATTTGTAGGTTAGGAATTGTCTTTTGTTAGTCCATGTAACTTGTAGTTTTAACATCGGGTCGTCGACGATGTTGATTCTAGCAATAGCTTTGTAGTGTGAATCATATTTATATGTATATATCTGTAAAATATCACCATTTGCATTGAAGATGCCCATTTATTTCTTTGGTGGAAGGGGAAAAAACACAAAAATCGACCAACCATGTGTTGTAAGTTCTTAGCAAGTATATTGCGAAATGTTTTTCCTTCTCGGGTACTATCAAGATCTAGGGTTTTGAGTAAAAGACGGCTAGTTTTATATTCATTACTGTTCTTGAATCTTCTGGTTAATAATAAAAAATTTGTGAGACGTTTTTAAATTTTCACCGTAGATCTTAGACCTTGTGCAGGAATCTTAGTTGACACCATTTATGAGTAATTTGTTGAATTTATTAGTGATTTATAACAATGTTTGGTGGGCTCTGCCGCCTAAAAGACCGAAAATAGGAAAGAAAAATTACTGGTTCCGTGAGTGAATTATTTCCTTGTCCCGGGAGGTGGGCTGAACGTGGAACAGTTTTGTAGTTCCCGGTCTAGGTTGTTAGTGTGAACGTTCGGACCTTAAATCTGGAAAGCTGCGTTGAAAGCATCTACATATTCCATCTTTCGAAGCATAATTCTTAATTCAAAAGAGCTACGTTCACCCCGGACTCGAACACCCTGCGTACCTGGATTCCAACTCAGCTTAATTATGCGTATGTATCGTTTAATTAAATGGTGCGTTTTCAAATGTAAAAGTCTTTCTGAAATCATGTTCCACCTAGTTCACCAGTCCTTCAGAAATCGAACTCCACTAGAGATAAGTTCACCTCATCTCCAGGATTGAACTTGTACCGAAACACCCATGGAAGAGGGACCAGAAACATCTATACGTTTGCGTGAAGCCAAATCTAAATTTTCGGTTCTTGAAGCTAATCATTTATGAAGTCGAATCCGGTCAACTCCAATATTCACCGATTCAAAAATCATTATTAATAGATACCGAGTAATTTAAGCGTTCCAAATTCCAATCTCTTTGCATCCTCGACACTTACTCTTTGAACAAACGGTCCTGTATGGTATCAAACAAAGTAGTTTGACTAAAGAAACAAAATTTTCTATTATTCTTTCACCTCGCTTTCTCAGCAGCCAAACACATCTTAGTTCCGAGGGAATTGAGAAAGAGCCAAAAAAGGTGGAGAAAAAACTTTCTTTCTACTAGACTTACCTTACCAGTGAGCCACATGCGGTCGTGGTCAAAGGAGGGGCTGATGGCGACGATGGTGGTGGTGCAGAGGTGATCGGGATCAAGCGTGAGGCTGATGCTATCATTAACAGGAAGGATTAGGGTCTCTTCCTTCTTTCCCCAGTACTTAATCACTGCTATGTTCGTTGACGTCTGCGCCATCACCATATGGACCCATTTCTCAGTCTCAACCGCCATTTTTGCAAAAGCAAATCGAGCGAAATCAGATTGAATTTGAATCTAAGAGCAATGTGAGAGAGTGGTGGAAGGGTATATTGTGTTTTTTTTTAAAATTCATTTATTAAAATAATAATATAAAAGTGACGTGGCATTAGCCACGTCACACGGTTCTGCAACAGGTACCCAACGCCGAGTACCTGTAGTAGAATTGTTTTTTAATTACGTAACGAGGTAGGTAATTACTAAAATAAAAAAGGAAATTCTGAGATAATTCAAGTGTGTAAACATTCATAAGATTGTATCTAACATTACTCTTAAAATTAAAAAAGAAAAAGAAAAAAAAAAGCTTCTCTAGTGACTGATTTCTCAAAGAATGTTTCTTCGGCCACGCCCTTGGGTGGTTCTAATTTTTTTTTGCGACAATCTGGTGTGATGCAATTTCTTTATTTACAATTTGTTAGATGAATATATTGTTGAATCTCTCTTGTAGATTATTTTGAAAATAGTGGCATGGTAGGGTTTTCCATGACATTGACTAGTAAAAAGAAATGGTAATTTTATAGGATAGAGTCCTATATTATCAAAGACTCAAAAGGTAAATCTCTAATGAACTACGTAGTAACGGTTTTTATATAATAAAAAAAATATAGGCGTAATTTTACCTGTTTAAAAGGGAAAATGAGTACACTATAATTGCTTGGTAATTAGGGAATATATAATATATCAATTCTGCTATAGGCAACCGGGGGTGGGAAACCCCCGGGGAATCGGCTGACACATCAGCCAAGACCTTTTTTTTAAAAAAAGAAAAAACCGATTGAAACATAAGAAAATCGTGAAAGGTTTTCTTCATGGGTGGGGAGAGAGAGGGTTTGGGAGGTTTTTCATATTGTGGATTGAACGAACTTGCAAAAAATGATTTTTTTGGCATGAAAAAAAAGTGATTTTCTGGGTATGCAAAAAAATCATAATGACTTTTTTTTTGCAGGTTCAATTTGGAAGTCTATTTGTTTCAAATTCACAATGATTTTCCTTTTTCTTGCAGGTTCAATCTAGAAGTTTATTAGTTTCAAAATCACAATGATTTTTTTCAAAATCTTGTTCTGCAGGTTCAATCTCAATGTCAATCTCAACCTCAACCATTAGCTTTCCATACCAAAAAAATCACTCCTTTTTGATATTGTGGAATTTGATTCGCAATGAAAGCGTACAACTTTTTTTCTAAAAGCGTACCACTTTTTTTGGGTTTCCCTGAAAGCGTACAACTTTTTTTTCATGGGTGAAGTTCGGGTTTTGGTGGAAGATTGCCACTCTGCCTCTGCCTCTGCCTCTCCCTCCCTTCGTCTTCTCCATGAAAGCACAAGCGATTCGCTTTCTGTGCCATTAAAGCTTTTTTTGCAAGTTTCCGTTTGCCGAATGCTCAAATACCATAACCCCTTGTTCTGAAATCATGGAGATTGGATCTAAGAAATAAAAATCTATTGGCCTTCAAACAAAGAAATTAAGAACAAACAAAATGGTGAGGGAGAGGTCCAACGTAGACGGAGATGGAGGGAGGGAAGGAACGAAATGGAGAAGGAAATGAAGAGAAAAATGAAATGGATGAAAACACTGTTTTATTAAATGACATGGACATCTCGGTTGCACAACGGTTGCATCTATCATTTTTCATAATATATTATTGAAATTGAAAATTTGGAGAACCATTACAAATTGCAGAGTCTGAGGTGGTTTATGTAATTTCCACTAATTAAAATTTAGCAGGTCAAGATATCTTGCAAAAGAAAACAAGATTACATTGAAGAAAATAAATTAAACAAAACTTGAAATTTGCATAGCGGCATCCACAGCCATTGCTTCTACAACTTGTAGAATGTATATCCCTCACCCGCATGGGAATGCTACCCAAGAAAATGTAATTGAAAAGATACAAAAACTGACCCAAAACAAAGAAGATAGGAATAAAAATGCAAGCTTCTCTGTCAATCTGATTGATGTGTAAGAATATATAGGTGATGGCCTTCAAAGAAGTCAGCCACAAAGGTTCACTCTTTATTTCATGGCGAAAGTTTGTTTTTTTCCTTCCAAAAAAGGAAGCATGCAAAACGCATCTATCAGCATCTTCGTATCAAGTCCACTTCCAACAACCAGCTAATGATTCAGGGTCGCACATTTACTAACCCAGCAACAACTCCTCCTCTTCCATCTCCTTGACAGCTCTTATGAAACCACCTGTGATCCCATTGAGATGCAATCCCTTCTCTTTCATTTCCTCTAGTAGCTTTTCTGCCGTTTCCCAATCTAAAGCCTTTAGGCAAAGAGATTGAATCAACTTATTATACTCGTCAACATTAGGTTGAACGCCAAAATCCTTCATCTCACCCAACAACTCCAAAGCCTTACTGAACTCTTCAAGTTTACAATACCCACGAATGAGTGTATGGTAAGTCACAGGGCTCAGCGTAGGATGATTCTTTTTTGCCTCTGACAAGACTTTACAAGCCTCCTCCATCTGACCACCATTTGCATAACCACTCAAGATAACAGTGTAAGTGAATACATCAGGTTTTAATCCCCTACTTTCCATCAGCTTCTTAATTTGCGTAGCCTCTCCCAAATCCCCAGCCTTGGAATAGCCATTGATAACTGAATTAAAAACCGCATTTCCAGGAGGCGGGCCCTCCACAATCATCTTAGAAAGTAACTGTTTCGCCCCATTGACATCTCTCATCCTACACAAACCATGAATGACAGCAGAGAATGGCTTGATCGCATATTTTCGAGCTTCTTCTGGAAAATCATCCAACATTTCCAAAGCCAATTCCACGGTTTTATCCTCCCTACAAAGTGAACTGATCAAAAAATTAACAGAAGACCGAGTTGGATACTGGTTCTTCTCCTTTGCCAACAAATAAACTGAATGGGCATCCTTAGCCTTTCTCCCCTTACACAACCAAGATATGATCTTACCAACTTTCTCGTTTTCAGGCAAGCTTCCTGCTTCAAGCATCTTCTCACAAATACACAAAGCCCAATCAAAAAATGATCGCCTACAAAGTGCTTCAATTGTGAAATAATACGTATCCACATTTGGGACACACCCAAAATCCCCAAACGAGTTAAACACCTCTAATGCGGCCTTCCCTTTACCCAACTTCGAAAACAATGCTATCAAATCATTGAGAGCCTCCACATTCAACACACCATTCTCCTTCTTACCTATCTCCTTAATTAAATCCCACAAAGCATATGCATCTTTCTTCTTAAGATCACAACATATGCCACGAACAAGTGCATCAACTACACATGACGTTATTTTAAATTCGGGTTTCTCCTTCATACCCCACTTGAAAAACCTAATCATATTCTCACCCAAAACAAGTCGAGTTTCAAGCACTTTCACCACAAATTCCTCATGTAGGGTCAAACCCATGCCATCAAGACTCGACTCCAAAGATCCATCAACACTACTCTGTAAAAGAGACAACAGATTCTCCAACTGTTCCACATCAATCTCATAAACCTGCCCCTCCCCATCCCCAGAGCCAAAAGTTTCAATCTGGGCATCACCACTTCCCTCCCCAGTGGCGAAACTATCCCACTTAGCATCATTCGATTGCTCTGGGTTGCCGAAAACACCATCCCCAGAGGCAAAACTATCCAACTGGGCATCTCTATTATCATCAAACCCCACATAATCTTGGTCCACAACTCCATGAATCTCAACATCAGGGGCAAAATTCTCCAACCGGGTATCACCATTGTCAGCAAAACCTTCTGAGGACTGTTCCGCCTCAGAGAGATGGGAGTCAAAATCAGAGTGGTTCGTTGAGATTTGAGAGAAGAACCTGGGGTTTTGTAGAAGAAAAGATGTATTGGGGGAGACCCTTGTTGACAAATGAGGAGATTCAGCTTGGGTAAAGGTTTTAGAGAAAGAAGGTACCTTGGGGTTCTGGCTCTTACAGAAGCTCCGTGCTCCTTCCCTTCTGGAAAGAGCAGCTCTTGCCACCACTGACCTCCACATCTTCTCCGTCTCTCTCTCTCTCTCTCAGTGCCTGTACTTGTGAACGTAAGCCAGGATCTTCTCGTGTCCAAAACCCTAAATGAGTACCGTCACCACTGTGTCGCCTGGTATCTGCGACTTATACCGGGTCAATCCCGAAATTGGGCATTCGGATCGGAGCTTCCTTTTTTTCAGCCTAGGGATGATGCAATTTGGCCCTCATTCTATCCATTTTTTTTTTTAAATTCTAAAAATCAGTAAGAGAAATGAAAGTTCCAAGATTTAAAAATTAAAAAGAAGAAAAATCGATTGAATGGGTGTAAAAATAGGGGCCAGCCAAAGGGGTGGAACCAGAAAATCTGGTTTGGGGGCAAGTTAAAAAAAATAATTTTGAGAGGTCAAATATTAATTTTTATATAATCTAATTTATAAAAACACATTTTAAAATTTAATTTTCACCAAATTTTAAAAATTTAAAAATTTTAAGAGGGCCAAAGCCAACTCTTAGTAGTTCCGCCCCTGGGGCCAACTATTATTTTCAAAAGGAGAAAATTATTAGAGATACCTTCAATTTGAATGGCCACCTGGGTTGACAACCTTGATTAAACTAAAAGACTGTACGTTCTTCCAAAAAACGAACTCCACCATTTACAAATAGTTAAAAAAAAAAAAAAACCTTCCAATAATAATAATAATAAAAGCTTGGTACTCATGCAATTTCCTTTTAACTAATTTTTAATTTTTTAATTTTTTTTGCATGTGATACTCAATTATTAGTGTTATCGCGAAGTATTTAATGCTTTATAAACAGTTAAGAGTATATGGAGTAAAAAGCTTAAAATTAGAATATATGAATCAATTTGTTTAAAGACCGGCATAGACTGTTTTAATATTTAACTTATAATAGTAGAAGAAAACAGTCTCGAGGAAAAAATAGTTCTTACACCTAGCATGATATTGTGTTCTTTTTTTTTAGGACAAAGAATGATGTCTTTATTGAGAATCAACATATTCAGTCATGCTAATCTTCTTGTCTCCTCAATCAAGTTCCCATAATCTATCCAAATCTCCTCATTACTGTTCGTTGACTTTACTACGATATGAGAGTCACTCTCCAAAACCACACTTGACAAACCCAACTCTAAGCATAAAACCGTTGCTCTTCTCAAAGCAAGAGTCTTAGCTATAATAGGCTTCATAGGGAGATCGATGTTTGAACACAAACAGGCCAAGATGTCCCCTTCTGTATCTCTGATTATAACTCAAATTCTCACTTTCTTAGACTGACCATCCACAGCAATATTCCAATTTTTTTGCACTACCATATCATCTGGCTTTTCCCATTTAATCAAGTGTTTGTCAGTGATTCTTAAGGGGTGGTTTTTTTGTTGCTGGTTTTGAGCTGAGATGAGTTCATCCAAGATTTCTTGTGGAGCGAGATGGGGGATGAGTAAAATTTTATCTAGTGTATTGATCAATTGTTTGCTAACCACTGTCGGGGATGGATTTGGGATCCATAACTTGATAAAGTTCAACCCAGCTCTTTTGAGTACACATTAGCCAGTACCAATAAGAAAGAGGGCCCTATGGAAGACGATTATAGATTCGAAGTTCAGGAAAGTTTAAGGAGGATAGTAAAAACACATTAGAAAAGGATGTGAGGTTTTTCTAAGACATTCAGCATATTGAAGTGGATGATGTTTTTGAGTCAAATTTTGGCATGACAAATGGTGCAGCAAACAAAGCTTCTTATTCGAGCTTGTATAGGTGAGGATACCTAAATTGCAGATCTCTTGGGTCTTTCCTAGTGGCTCCCCTCAATGGAATGTAGATTTCTATCATAGGGGTGGGAGTTGGAGGTTATTACCAACTTCATTATTTTATTCTATTTAGTAAGAGTGACCGAGGGAACTATAGACATTGGCTGGAGCCCCTCTAAGAAAGGTAGATTCATTGTTAGATCATTCTACCAAGTTATAACTAGTCAAGGCATGAACATTTTTCCACGGAGGAATATATGGAAGACGAAAGCTCATTTGAAAGCACATTTTGTTGTTTGGATAGCCTCCTCAGGCAAGATTCTTGTGATAGCTAGACAATTTGAGGAAACATTGTGCAATGGTGTTGGATTTGTGTTGCATGTACAAGAAGAATGAGGAATCAGTCGATCACCTGCTTCTATATTGTGAGGTGGCTAGGACCATGTGAGATGATTTTTTTGTGGGAATTGGAGTATCATATATAATGCAATCTTAGTTGAAGAGGCCTCCAAGGCAATCCTCAAGTGGCAACAACTTGGAAGATGACCCTTATATGTATGTATGTGTTGGTGCATTTGGAGGGAGAGAAATGATAAAAGCTTCAAGAATTACGAGAGGACAATGGATGAATAAAAACTTCTATGTATATTCCGTATACTTGGGTTATGCTTTATTTTCTCATGAATAAAACTTCTTGATTACCTATCAAAAATAAAACTTCATTACGTATATTTAAAAAATGTTCTATGTACTTGCGAGATAGCTGAAAAACTTGACTAGATCAATCATGTACTCATGTAAAGATGGTAAAATATTTTCCAAAAAAACAACAATACAATCCTTGGATTGCTTGGTTGGTACTTCCCTGACTGCTGCAGGTTGATCAACAACTAGTTTGATGTCTTCCTAGCTAGAACAAAACCTTAAAAGATTTTGTTGTTTACATCCATCTTGAAAATACTCTTTCTTTTGTTGTGTTCCCGTGGCCTTTTCACATCAAAAGTTGTTTTCTTTATTTTTTTAGCTTGCTGTTTTGAGTTACAAATCATAGTTTCTTTCATTTTATTGGCAGCTCTCAAAATATTTATGAAGTTTCCCCAAATGATGGTTAGGAGTGTAAAAATAAAAAAAAAAATCGGAAAAGTTTGTAACTAGTTCGGTGCATTACCGGTTCTTAAGAACTGAAACCCGTCCTAAATTAGTGAAGTATTGGTTTCTTATTTTGAAAATTGGTTTAAACCGAACATGAATGGTATATATTTTTAATTTTTTCTATTATATTATTATATTATATGCTAAATTGTTAATTAATATAACATGAAATCCTAATCTTATTATTCAAGTCTATTAATTTTATTACATAAAATTAATATAACATTTAATGTAAGTTAGACACTACTAATACTAAAACTGGATCGCAACCGAACGATAGTCTCCTCTCTTTTCTCTCTGCAGAGAACATAGGTGGTGGTAAGAGTTGGTTGAGTTGCCAGGCTTTACTGGTGAAGGAGGAAGATTGGCTTCTGTTGTGAGTTCTAGGGGAATTTCTATCATGGAGAGTTTATAGGCACTATGGGGAAATCTAAAACTGAATGAAGAGGAGGAATCGGCAATATCTTTGGAAAATGGTGCAACTCTTGAAGTTCAACGTGAAGGGGAGAGGAGTTTAGTTGGAAAAATATGGACTGACAGTTGCATAGGAAAAAATTTTGTTGAAGCAACAATGGCAAAGGTTTGGAGATCAAGTAAGCTAGCCAAGTTCAGAGAGGTGGGAACTAACATGTTTACTATTTCTTTTGCCACCCATGCTGATAAAGATCGAGTCTTAGAAGGAAGACCGTGGCTTTTTGATAATCATATTTTTGTGATTAACCAGTTCGATGGTTTTACACAACCACATATGATGAAGTTCAATAAGGCTGCCCTATGGTTACAGTTTTATAATTTGCCGTTGGTGGGGATGACTCGGGAGTGTGGTGAAATATTGGGGTGGTCATTAGGGGATGTTGAAAATGTAGCAATTGAGGAAGAAGATGTGGGATGGGGTAACTTTTTGAGAGTAGGAGTTTTTCTTGATCTCCGTAGACCACTTGCCAGAGGAAGAACTATTACACTGAATGGCATGAAGCACTGGATTCCGTTTACATATGAAAAACTTCCACATTTTTGCTTTAAGTGTGGTAGAATTTTGCATGAGGCAGAAGCCTGTTCTGTGGCTAATCTAAGAAAGGATGAACCTCCACGATTCGGTTCTTGGATGCGAGTTGTTATGGATGGTAGGTGGCATCGTGCCCAGGCAAGAGAAAGATCAAGTAAAGTGGAACAACATGATGGAGAGGCGGCTGGGGATGGTAGTGTGCCGGAAGACGGTGGCTCTTTGATGAGGGAGCCTCATTCTCGGGATGGCAGGGGTGAGGAGGTTGGCAGAAATTATGGAGGGAATCAAGAAGATGATTATGAGATTGAGACTGTTTTTAAAGGAAAGAAGCCGTTAGAGGAGGATAGGGGGAAATCAATCATGAGGAGCAGGAATTAAGGGATATGGAGGAATTACAAGATAGAGGTGGAGAGGCTGTCACTGAGGTCTTAGCTAGTGCTACAATTTTAAATATGGAAATGGCTCCAAGCATGGGAAGTATGGGGAAGGCTGTGAATCACAATGAGTTTTCTAATGGGCTTGAAATTAGTGGCCCAGGCCCGCCAATTAATTCCACGGCCCATCAACTTTTAGTGAATGTGCAGACGCAACAGAAAACAAGATCTTGGAAGAGACGTGCTCGTAATTCAGGTACTACTTCTGAACCTATGGTTGATATAAGTTGTAAGAAAAGATCTTTAGGTGGTAAGGGTGATGGGAATATTCTAAAAAAATAGAAGAAAAGAGACAAAGAACATGAGGTACTGGGTGAAAGCAAAACTGAGGAACAAAACTTACAAAAATTGGGATTGGCAGTGGCTGTTAATCATCCCTGCTGGGATCAATGATTCTCCTTAGTTGGAATTTCCGTGGGCTTGGGAACCCACGTGGAATTCATGTCCTTCGTGACTTGATTAGAAGGGAAGTTTCCGAAGTTTTGTTTCTTCAAGAAACAAGACTTAATGCTAGGATGATGGAGAGATTAAAGTTCAAATTGGATTTTGAGAATTGTTTGGTTGTGATTTGTGTAGGCAAGAGTGGAGGTATTGCATTACTTTGGCGAAAGGAGGTTGATCTCAGAATACTGAATTTCTCTATATCACATATCCATGCTCAAATCAAAGTTGATAATCCTGCTATTAACCCATGGTTCCTTACTAGTGTCTATGGTCAGCTTGATTCTTCTAAAAGACATGAGACATGGACTCTTGTAAGGTCTCTCAAAGTGGTTCAAGACCAAGCTTGGCTACTAATGGAGGATTTTAATGAGATTATGAGAACTAATGAAAAAAGTGGGGGAAAGCAAAGACCAGAAAGACAGATGCAGGCCTTTCGGGATGTGTTGGATGCCTGTGAGCTTAAGGATCTTGGTTATTCTGGACATCAATTTACTTGGTGCAATAGAAAGGAGCTAGATCATTGTATAAGTGAGAGACTTGACAGATTTCTTGCAAATTTGAGGTGGTGTGCAAATTACCCAATGGCTCGGGTGCAGCATGGAACAACAGTATATTTAGATCATGTGCCTATAATTTTAAAGCAACAAGTTGATCATTACCAAAGGCAAGGAAAAAAGTTATTCAGATTTGAGGCTATGTGGGTGGAATCATTTGACAGTAAACAAGTTATTGAAAATGCATGGCAGGTGGAACTAGGTGCTAATGGTTTGAACTCTGTGATGAGGAAAATAGAGAGATGTGGAGAAATGTTGACAGTTTAGAATAAGGAAAAATTTGGATATGTTAAACAAGGAATTGAAAGAGCTAGATCTAAACTGCAACTCTTTCAAAGCAGTGATCGACAAGGCAAAAGGAGGGTTGAGCATAAAGTAGCTAGAACTGAAATGTAGTAGTGGCTTGAGAGGGAGGAAATTATGTGGAGGCAAAGGTCCAAAGCACTATGGTTGCAAGAAGGGGATACTAATGCTCGTTTTTTTTTCACAATAAAGCTTCACAGAGGAACACCAAGAATTTTATCAAGGAGCTGAAGGATGTAATTGGTTTATGGAGACAGAATGAAGAGAGGGATAACTTGATACTCGAGTACTTTAGTACCCTCTTTAAAGCTTCAGAAGAGGTGGGGCACATGGATTTTTTGGAAGGACTGAGGGGTAGAGTGGATGGTGCTATGAATGAGAATATGTCAAGAGAGTTTGATGCAGCTGAAGTTTTTTTGGCCTTGAACCAAATGAATCCCAATATGGCACTAGGGCTTGATGGGATGCCACCACTTTTTTATCAAAAGTATTGGATTGTTGTTGGGAAAGAGGAGACAAATGCTGTTCTTAAGGCCCTTAATCAAGGTCAGTTTCCACAAGAGCTAAATCACACCTTCATCACCTTGATCCCAAAGAAGAAGCAGCCTGAGATGATTTCTGACTTTAGACCTATCAGCTTATGCAATGTTATCTATAAGCTGATATAAAAAGTCTTAGCAAATAGGCTCAAGGATGTGTTGCCAACTATTATTTCAAACTCACAGAGTGCTTTTGTACTTGGAAGGCTCATAACAGATAACATACTTGTGGCATATGAACTGGTGCATTTCCTCAGATAGAAAAAGGTTGGATAGAAAAGTTTTATGTCTCTAAAGCTAGATATGAGTAAAGCCTATGATAGGGTGGAATGTGGGTTTCTAGAAGCTGTTATGCAGAAAATGGGCTTTGGTGACAAATGGATCAAGTTGATAATGCTTTGTGCAAAATTTGTCTTTTTTCCATTTTGGTGAATGGGTTGCCTAAAGGTCTTGTATTCCCATCTCAAGACTTGAGGCAAGGGGATCCCATTTCCCCTTACCTATTTCTGTTGTGCACTGAGGGACTCATTTCTTTATTACAGCAGGCTGAGAGATCAAAACAAATTGAAGGTATACAGATTTGCAAAGGAGCTCTTAAGCTTAATCGTCTCTTGTTTGCAGATGACAGTGTGTTGTTTTGCAGGGCCACTTTGCAAACTTGTTTAAATTTTCATCACCTCCTTGATATCCATGAAAGAGCATCAGGTCAAAGGGTGAATAAAGAGAAGACCTCAATGATGTTTAGTAAAAATGTCCATAGCAATCAACAAGAGGAAATTATGGATTTCTAGTGAGGTCCAACACTACCAACAGTATGAAAAATATCTTGGGCTTCCTCCTATGGTGGGGAGAGGTAAGAGGCAAGCTTTTTCAGATTTGAAGCAGAAAGTTTGGCACAAGTTGAATGGTTGGAAGGAGAAGTTATTATCACAAGGAGGTAAATAAATATTGATTAAGGCAGTAGCATTGGCAATTCCAACTTACACAACGAGCTGCTTTAGAATACCAAGTATCCTTTGCAGTGAATTAGAAAATATGATGGCAAATTTCGGGTGGGGTCAAAAGAAGGAAGAAAGAAAAACTAGATGGGTTAGCTGGAAGAAAATGTGTGAGACTAAAACACAAGGAGGTATGGGCTTCAAAGATTTACAGATTTTCAATCAATCCCTTCTTGCCAAGCAGGCTTGGAGGATTATGACTAAGGAGACAACTTTGGTGCACAAGCTTTTTAAGGCCAAGTATTTTCCTGCTTCAAGTTTTAGTGATTCAAAATTGGGGTCTGCCCCTTCGTATGTTTGGAGAGGAATATGTGAATCAAAGAAACTTTTGCTAAAAGGATGTAGATGGAGGGTTGGGGATGGTAAGTCTATTAATGTTTGGATTGATTATTGGCTGCCTGGGCTTAAACTGATACAGAGCACTCCTCATGGACATGATCATGAATCTCTAGTAGTAGCTGATCTCATTGATGAAGAAACAAAGTGGTGGAATGTGGACAAAGTTAGAAGATTACTACCCCCTCGAGATGCAGAAGATGTCTTCAAAGTGTTGATTAGTACAGAGAGTAGGCCTGATTGTATTATTTGGGAACATGAAAAGTTTGGAACTTTCAATGTAAAGAGTGCATATGATCTCTTTCAAAAGCTTTTTAAGTAAGATGGTGAATGTTCAAATGCAGCAGCTCAGTGGAAGCTTTGGAGGAAACTTTGGCAGATGAAGGTGCCTAGTAGAGTCAAAATTTTTGCATGGAGAGCCTGTAAAAATGGACTTTGAACTCAAAGGAATCTGAAAGCTAGGCACATATTGCAGGAAGCTCTTTGTGAATGGTGTACAGATGAGGAGGAAGATGTGGGACATGCATTATGCTACTGCCCCTTTATAAGGCAGTCGTGGAAGCACTACTTTCCTAGCTTAATGGCAGATGATGTTAGTTGGATATTATGCAAATTGCTTTGAAGGTGTTGAGTCAAGGTAAACATGAAGATCTTGATAAGTTCTTTCTAATTGCTTGGAGCATGTGGCATAGAAGAAACCAGAAGATTTTTGAAAATAAAATCTTAACAACAGATCAAGTAATTGAGCATGCTTTGATGTTGGCTAAGGATTACAAAGAAGCTAGAGTTCAAAAACAAACTAGAAAGCTTTCAAGTTGCTATTGGCAGGCTCCTCCTCAAAATGCTTTGAAGTTAAATGTAGATGGGGCTGTTTTTGAAATTCTAGATAGAGTAGGCATGGGTGTTATTTTAAGAAATACTTCCTGTGAAGTGATTAGGGCTGCAAGTATGAAGGAAATGGAGTGAATGACCCGATGGAAATTGAGCTTCTTGCTATATTGAGAGAGCTACAAATTTGTATTCCCATGGGTATTTATGAACTTATTATTGAAAGTGATTCACCACTTATAGTAAATGAATTGACTGAAGCAGGTGCATCAAGATCATTATGGGGTAATCTTATTTATGAGGTGAAGAATATAATGAAGATGTTCCCGAAATGTTCTATTCAACATAAGGGATGGATGGCTAATGAAGCAGCTCACAATTTGGCAAAGTATGCCATACATCTAGATGACTTGGTAATTTGGTGGGGTTCATTCCCAGAGTGTATTTCACAAATTATTTGGTCTGAAACTTTGATGTAATTGTGGTTGTTCTTGAATAAAAGTTTTATCTTCCTATCAAAAAAAAAAAAGAAAAAGAAAAAAAAAAGAAACTACTTATACTAGTATAATTAGACACTAATTATCTTATTTTAATCTTATTATTCAAGTTTATTAATCTCACTAATAAGTTAGACACTACTTATACTATACTAGTATAATTGAATATTAATGAATTAGTAATTGTTAATAATAAATACTAAATTCTAACCATTAAGTTTAGTACTGGAAAAATTAAAATCAAGAAACTGCCATGCATTCATTTTCAACTACTCAACTCTAGATATCTACTTATCATTAATTTTCTTGTAGAGTCAATTACAAGAAAAAAAAGATCTCATCATCAAGTCTTTCCTGAAGTACTTTTTATCGAGCATGCATCTCCAACACTTCCGAAGCCGTCATTATAGACATTACCAAACTGATATAGGACAAAGACTGTGATACCAGATCTGATGTAGTGTTGATTCTTAGGGGCTGCAAAATAGACAATAGTGAGAGAAAAGTTTGCTTCAAGGCGCGTTACAATGTCGCTTTCCTTAAGACAATATTCGCCCCCACCAATAACGGTATGCACACGGGTTACAAGCGAATTTGCCTCCAAGATACAATGAAGCTCAGAACAAGTCTGTTTGTCTAACTGCGTTATGCACACATGAAATTAGACCCCGAATACCCTTAGATTTTGCTATTCAACTAAGAAATTAAAAATCTGTTCTCTCGAGAACAAACTGATTCTAACAAGTTTTGAAGAAGTGAAAAATTTAGGAAAGAGAGAGAGAATTCGAAATTCTTATGTTTGGATACTAAAATGGTAGGCCAATGGGTCTATTTATAGATGGCCAAAAGTTGCGAATGAAAAGTTATTACTTTTCATTTTTCTGAAAACTGTTCGGAATAGGCATATATATTATGCCTGTTGCCAAATGACATAACAGTTGGACTTAGTCCAACGGTTGCCTTGCTTCCTCTTCACCTGAATGGCACCGGTTCGAGTCATGAGGCGCGCACTTTCAAAATTTTATTTTTCATTTTCCCAAGCATTGCATCGCTGCTTGTGCCTTGCGTTGAGCCCCAAGCATTGCATTGCATGAGAACCTCACACATGCCTCTTGGTCTGGCCGCATGCCTCTTCATAAATCAATTAAAAACCCCAACTTGACATGAGGGTAATTCAAACCTTGGCTCTTTAGACAAATCTAGAGCCTCAATACCACTAGGCCATTTAATGTTCTTATGGCAAGTAAACAAACATAAAATACTATAACCATCCATAAACTTTTCACATCTTCTCTCTTTCCAAAATAATTCACAACTTCTAAAATCAACCCAAAAATATTATTAATAAATATAATATATAATTAAATATTTTGAAAATATTTCCAACAATCCCCCACCATTTTCAAAATACATCTTGGTTGGAATAGGAAAATTTATACATAAATGAAGGTGTCTTTTGGACTTGAACCTTCACATAGTGAAAATACATCAAAGTTAACCAAAATGGCATAGTAGACATGCTTTGAACTAGCGATTCTATACGATTAACCGGATATACCTCACATATAAATTTTCTTCTCTTTGGGTAGTTCATAAAAACCGACACGTGGATTGGCCTTGTGTCAATATCCTGGTTTCATGAGCGCTTTAGAGACAAAGCTTAATTCGCATAGGAGGCGGCACCACCCCCGACACTCATATAGGTAGACTTATCAAAAGTGTCCTGTAACTAAACACTTTAACATAACCATGTTATAAGTCTATTAAGAGCTTTTGCTCAACCTCTCCTTTTCATTACAGTACCAAGCACTTCAAACCTTGGGATGATTAAATTAGTTTGAAAACTAATTTAATAACATAGTACTTGCAAATCACGAACATATAATGTACTTTGCTCATTGAACTCAAGTCTTGATATGTTCAAGAGTTGAGTCGAGTTTCCATTATTGGTGATTTTGTTGTATAGGCTTTAAACCCATCCCCTTTGATGTCTTCCACATCAAATCCCTTGCAAGTCCTTTAGTTAACGGATCTGCCAAATTTTGACAAGATCTCACAAAATCAATTGTAATTACTCCATCTATGAGTAATTGCCTCACATAGCTATGTCTTAAACCAATATGCCTAGACTTGCCATTATATATATGGCTATAGGCCCGCGACAGTGTAGCCTGACTGTCACAATGCAAAGATATTGGTGGCATTGGTTTTGGCCAAATTGAAATCTCTATCAATAAGTTTCTCAGCCACTCTGCCTCTTTGCTACAAGAAGCCAATGCTATAAACTCTGCTGCCATGGTAGAGTCAGTTATGCATGTCTGCTTCTTTGATCCCCAGGAGATTGCTCCTCCACCAAAGGTGAAAATCCACCCACTGGTTGATTTGTGATCATCATGCTCAGTTATCCAACTGGCATCCGTGTATCCTTCTATTACCGAAGGAAATCCGCTGTACTCAATACCATAATCTATGGTATTTCGCAAATATTTGAAAATTCTTTGTACAGCTATCCAATAAATTTGACTAGGGTTACTAGTATACCTACTAAGTTTGCCCACTGCAAATGCAATATCAGGTCTAGTACATGTCATAGCATACATTAGACTACCAATAACTCTAGCATATTCAAGTTGATCCACTGATCTCCCCGTATTAGGATACAATTTTAAATTTGAATCAAAAGGTGTAGCCATGGGTTTGCAATCAAAGTAATTAAACTTTTTCAATATTTTCTCAATATAATGTGATTGGGTTAGAACTATACTACTATTATTTCTTATAATTCTAATACCCAAAATCACGTTTGCAATATCCAAATCCTTCATATCGAAATTTGATGACAAAAATTTCTTAGTATTTTCAATGCTTATATTATCAGTGCCAAAAATCAACATGTCATCTACATATAAGCATATTATAACACCTTTGTTTCCATTGAACTTGCTGTAGACACATTTATCAGATTCATGTATCCTAAAACCATTGTTCACTACAGCTTTATCAAACTTTTCGTGCCATTGTTTTGGTGCTTGTTTAAGTCCATAAAGTGACTTAACCAGTTTACAAACTTTATGTTCTTGGCCAAGCATGACAAACCCCTCGGGTTGTTCCATGTAAATTTCTTCTTCTAATTCACCATTCAAGAAGGCAGTCTTAACATCCATTTGATGGATTTTGAACTTGTAGATGGCTGCTAAGGCAATCAAAGTTCTGATAGTAGCAATCCTAGCAACTGGTGCGTAGGTATCAAAATAATCTAACCCTGCCTTCTGGGTAAAACCCTTTGCTACTAGTCTTGTCTTAAACTTTTCAATTGTTCCATCTACTTTCAGTTTTCTTTTAAAAATCCATTTGCAACCAATAGGTGTCGAACCAGGAGGTAAATCTACTAATTTCCAAGTATTATTACCCATGATTGAATCTATTTCATCATTAATAGCTTCTTTCCAAAAAGCTACATCCTGAGACTTCATAGCCTCTTCATACGTCATAGGATCATTCTCAACATTATGTGTAATCATGATTTGGTTACAAGTTGAAACCCTTGTACCCTCTACCAAGTACACAACAAAATCTGGTCCAAATGACTTTTTCAGTTCTGATTCGTTTACTCCTTCTTGGTTCAAATGGTTCACCAGATTCACCATTATTTTCAAGTGATATGTCTAATTCCACCATTTATCATTAAAAAGTGGAATTGCACTGAATCTATTTTCAAAAAATTCAGCGTCCCTGGATTCAATCACTATATTGACATCAATAGAACCGTTAGGTTCCACAACTAGGAATCTATAGCTAACACTATGATGTGCATAACCTAAGAAAATGCACTCAATGGCTTTTTGTCCTAACTTCTTTATCTTAGGTTCAGGTAATCTAACTATGGCTCGACAACCCCAAACTTTAAAATGATTTAAGTTTGGTTTTCTTTTCTTCCATAGTTCATATGGAGAAACTTTAGTTTTCTTGTGGGATATTCTATTCAAAATATAGCATGCTGTAAGCATAGCTTCTCCCCAAAAACTATTGTTTAAACTAGAATTAGTAAGCATGGCATTAACCATCTCTACTAAAGTTCTGTTTTTCCTTTCCGCCACTCCATTTTGTTGTGGAGTGTAAGCCATAGTAGTTTCATGAATAATGCCTATAGATTCAAAATAAGCAAGAAAGTGATATTCACCTCCTCTATCGGATCTAAGACATTTTATTTTGACGTCACATTGATCTTCTACTTCATTTTTATATGCCTTAAAATTGTCCAAAACTTGGTCTTTCGAATGCATCAAATAAACATAGCAATATCTAGAGAAATCGTCTATAAAAGTCACAAAATATTTTTTACCTCCTCTAGTAGGCGTGCTATGCAATTCACTCAACACAATATGAAGATGGATGATTCTATATCAGTTTCATCCATTATTGATAAACTTCCTCCATCATGGAAAGACTACAAAAGAAGTCTGAAGCATAGAAAAGAGGAAATGTCTCTGGAAGATCTAAGCCAACATCTTCGTATAGAAGAGGAAATAAGACTTAGAGATGGTAAGGAAGAGCGTGACTCTTTGGCCTCCAATATGCATATGGTAGAGGAAGGGAAGACCCACAAAAATGGACAACCCAATCAATCCGGATATGACCGGAAGAGAAAGAATAACTTTGGAAGAAAACAAAGTCACTTCCAAGGCAAGAATCAGAAGAAACTGAGTGTAATTTGTTTCCATTGTGGAAAGTCGGGCCATTACAAAAGAGATTGTCGTTTTCTTAAAAAGAAACAACAAAACTCTGACTCCAAAGAGAATTTTGTGGCCATGATTTCTGAGGTCAATATTCTCGAAGGAGACAACTCTTGGTGGATTGACTCAGGAGCAACAAGACATGTTTGCAAAGACGTCTTGTTCCCACTTGATTCTTGCCCGACTTTGAGCAATTGTCTCATCCTCATTTGCAGACAGCCTAGGAGTGGTTAGAACATACACCACTTTAAGGCTGGCCAGGAGAAAATGCATCTTCTTTTGCCAGCACCGAAAATTGGCTCCATCAAAACGTTCGAGTTTGACAAAGTCCGCAGCAAACTCTCTCAAACTATGTGCCATTCGAATATTGTCTTAAGATTGTTGATTCTTAGGGGCTGCAAAATAGACAATAGTGAGAGAAAAGTTTGCTTCAAGGCGCGTTACAATGTCGCTTTCCTTAAGACAATATTCGCCCCCACCAATAACGGTATGCACACGGGTTACAAGCGAATTTGCCTCCAAGATACAATGAAGCCCAGAACAAGTCTGTTTGTCTAACTGCGTTATGCACACACGAAATTAGACCCCGAATACCCTTAGATTTTGCTATTCAACCAAGAAATTAAAAATCTGTTCTCTCGAGAACAAACAGATTCTAACAAGTTTTGAAAAAGTGAAAAATTTAGGAGAGAGAGAGAGAATTTGAAATTCTTATGTTTGGATACTAAAATGGTAGGCCAATGGGTCTATTTATAGATGGCCAAAAGTTACGAACGAAAAGTTATTACTTTTCATTTTTCTGAAAACTGTTTGGAATAGGCATATATATTATGCCTGTTGCCAAATGACACAACAGTTGGACTTAGTCCAACGGTTGCCTTGCTTCCTCTTCACTTGAATGGCACCGGTTCGAGTCATGAGGCGCGCACTTTCAAAATTTTATTTTTCATTTTCCCAAGCATTGCATTGCATCGCTGCTTGTGCCTTGCGTTGAGCCCCAAGCGTTGCATTGCATGAGAACCTCACACATGCCTCTTGGTTTGGCCGCATGCCTCTTCATAAATCAATTAAAAACCCCAACTTGACATGAGGGTGATTCAAACCTTGGCTCTTTAGACAAATCTAGAGCCTCAATACCACTAGGCCATTTAATGTTCTTATGGCAAGTAAACAAACATAAAATACTATAACCATCCATAAACTTTTCACATCTTCTCTCTTTCCAAAATAATTCGCAACTTCTAAAATCAACCCAAAAATATTATTAATAAATATAATATATAATTAAATATTTTGAAAATATTTCCAACATGTAGGACTTTTGGACTTCTTTTAGGTCTTAAGATGATTTGGGCTATAATTTTTTTGAGAAATCCTCATGGTTAAGTTCACAATGATTTGAATACAATACCAATCCGAAAACGAAAATTCTAAGTATCTTGTGGGTATGCTCATTAACCCTTGAGTGGTACTTAAGATATTTAGGGGTTATTTGGGAGCTATTTGATGAATCGATGGTTTGATTGATTTACAATTGGACTTTAGGGTAAATCCATACACATGATTAGATCTAATATTGGTAAGAACTCGATATATACCCGTCATGAAGTGGACCAAGATATGTTCTCCAATCGAAGTAGGAGGAATAAGGATTAGAAATCTAATTATATTTAAGCAAGCTCTTTGGAGAATATGGTTATGACATTATGCCCACAAAAGGGAAAGACTTTGGATGGTACCAATAAACACCAAGTATGGGAGAAACTTGGGGTAGTGATTGGTTGGTGTCCCCATGAAGTTAATGAGCCTTACAAGGTTGGGGTCTGGAAAAATATTAGGAGGGGTTGGGGCTTTTCCTACTATACTAGATTTAATTTTGGTGATGGGTCCAAGATTCGCTTTTTACAAAATGTGTGGTGTGGCGATCAATTTCTGAAAGAGATAAACTTCTAGCCGAGCGGTCTGTTTTCCCCTAAATAACAGTCCTCCAATGAGTTAGTGCCACGTAAGCTTCCCATTTCATCTTCAATATGACTGCACCACAAGCTACAACTCATGGGAACAAAAAAGCCTCCCCTCTCTAGTTCCCCTTCCCCTCTCTCGAAACCCAGAACCAAAAATCCTCCTCCCTTTTTTCACATTATCATCAGTATTCTTCCTTCCTTCTTCCTCGATACCATCTTTTTCCTCAAAACTCTCCTCCTCACAGAAGAGACCATTAAGGACCATTTGAGGGCTTTGTAGCTATTGGGTTTCGTCTTCCTGTAGAGCCTCTACTCATTATACAATGGAAGTTTCAAAACTTGAATGCAGCCCCATATCAAAATTCTTCCTGAGCAAATTGTCAGAGAGAGAGAGAGAGAGAGAGAGAGAGAGGGAGAGAGCTAAATGAAGAAAGTAGACAAAGGGTTTTATCTGAGATTTCACGTCTGTCCTTTCTTTCCTAGTTTGCCGTGTTTTCCTTTCTTTTGTTTTCATTGCTCTCCACTATTCAACTCCTAATATATATGGATTCCATTGTCGATATAATAAATGGTCAAAATGGGGATGTTTGGAGTGCAGAAAAGTGGAATGAGATAAACTTCTGGCCTGGATTTGGTTTAGAATTTGCAGCGAGTCTCCAAACTTCACAGATAATAGGGTTGAAGAGGAACAGAGACAAAGCCTTTAGGACTGTTGGAATTATTGGGTGTGGTGAGTCTTATGATATTTGTGTAGAATTGTTGATGTGATGAACTTTTATTGGGGCTGTTAAAGCTTAAGTAACAGACCGACCGTTCCAAAGCGTTTTTGTTTCTGAAATATGATTTTTTGGAGTCACTAAGAAACACTAGCTCTAAGGATGTTTTTTTTTTTTTTAAGCTCTAAGGATGCTTATGTACATGGCAAAGCATTATCAACTTTCGTTTTTATCTTTTCAATAGTGTTTCAATTTTGAGCCCGTGTTCAAAGTGAAGTAATTTTAGAGTGTGTTGTGTGCTCATGTTGGCACCTAAGATGAACTTCTCCCACTTTAAGGAAAGATTCTTATCTTAGAGATTAATCTATAGTAATTGTAAATAGAGCATGGAAAATTGTTTTGTAGAGTTTATTTTACTTGACTGGTTTGAAACGCAAGCGCCTTGCGCGTGCTTGATTTCCTAAAAAAATACATTATAGTCTAATAACAGTAAGCCACGAACACGCAAGTTGGGAATAGTCTAATAACAGTAGTACGCATCAAAGCAACGGAAATAGTACAAGGCACCTTTTAAGCAATGAAATAGAGTAACAGTACACATCTAAGTTTTATGGGTTGCAAATAGCAGTTGATAAATTTCCATTTTAAAACGTGATATTAAAAGGTCAAGGTAGGGCCCTCCCATAAAGTGCCATTCTCATTGCAGCAACAGTTACAAGCAGAACTACTCGGTTTCTCTCTCCCTTCTTTTTTTTTTTTATTATTTTTTATTTTTATTTTAAAAAAAATCTATTTACAATCGGAGAACCGTGGGGCACCGTGTCCCACATGGCCAAATTAAAATTTAGAAATGAATCATTTGCCCTCTTTCCGTCTGCTTCTCACAAAACCGTTGAGAAAATGATGGAATTCTTATACTTGTTCACAGTAACTTTCTGTGAGCTTTGTAAAGTGAATTTTTTTTCAATTGTTTTAGGGAAAAAAAAGTCATATATAGTATGACTTTTTTTAGCTTTTTGGTATGCACGCAACGCACCCATATATAGTATCATTGATTCGGTTGGTCTTCTCCGTACTTCCTTGCGTGTAGTAATTGAAAGTGGCGAAGTTACTTGAGCTCATGGAGGTTGGAGAACAATGAATCGAATAACTTCAAAATGCTTTTCTCATTCTATTCCAACTATCTATAGAATTGAGTGGCCGGTTTCTTGCCCACTTTGGCCTCCGTTGCCTTTTGACTTGCTAGCTAGACTCTTATATGTATGCTACCTCTTTACTTTTCCTACTTGTTTTACATTTATTTTTTGTATATGTCCTATTTGGTTACTGAGAAAGTGAAAGAAAGAAAAATATTTCGAAGTTGGCATTTTATCTTCTTATTCTTCTTCTTCTTTTTTTATTTTTCATGAGTAATGAAAAACTCTACTAAATTGGATCCATTGGTGAAAAATAAAACTTTGGTGAAAAAGCTTTCCTGGACCACAAACATAATAGAGTGTTGGTGAAAAATAAAACTTTGTTAAAAAAGCTTTCCTTTTCTTTAACCCAAGAAAAAGCTTTCTTGAAGCTTGGAGGCTCATATGTTTTTTCTCCTATTTCTTCTTATTTTTTGTCTGTTTTGCTGTTTTCTTTCTTTTTTATTTGTTATTTTTTAATATATCGGTTGACGTGGCATTATGCCACGTTAATAGATTACCCGGCAGTTCCCCATCGCCGTTTGTGCATAGCAGAATTGTTTTTTTTTTTTTCGCAACTCTAATGACCGTGTGATGGGTCATGCTAGTGTCCTATGACGTGCCTTTTATTTATTTATTTTTATTTTGTTTTTTTTCATGTATTTTTTTAATCCCCTTAAATATTTTTTTTAAAAAAATTTACAACATCGTTAAAAAATATTTCCTTAATCATTAAGTAAAAAAAAAAATAGTCGGGACAATGTGTCGGGACCCATAGCATTTTCCTTGTGTATTGATATAGTGTTTAGTACAAAATAAAAATTCATTAATCGATAAAAGATCAAATTAAATACTTACGTTCCCTCTGCCGCTCCAATGCCACTTGCTGCCTAACGCCGCCATTGAAGCCACCGTCCACCACCACACTCCAACCCGCAATAGGTATGTCCTCCCCGAACCTTTTTTACCGATTATTTTTGGATAAAACATGTTAATGGATTGAAAATGGAGTTTTGAAAAAATCCAATTTCAATCCCGTAGTTCGCTGGAAATGGAGGATGAGATGACCATAGGGATGACCCTATGGTCATCCTAGGCTCTCATTGTTGTTGTGGGAGGAAAAAATATAGGTTTTAAACTGTATATTTAAGGTTTTGCAATGGCTGAGTCGACTTAGCCATTGGGCGATTTCGAACCAGAAATATACGTTCGAATGGGACATGAAACGACAACTATACGGTTCAAACGACTGTCTATGGGCGTTTGAACTTATTTTTATTACCAGTCAAACGCACATCGATGGCTGTTGGAACGTGTTATTAAGCATTCGAACGTATATCTTTTTAAAATTTTTTTTGATATATATAATTAACACTCACTAATTATAATTATGATATTTCGTAATAATTGTACTTAATTTTCTATTATAAATTTAGCATCATTCAATGTTTTCTCGAGCAAAGAAGCGGGTTGCTTCAAGGCAATCATATAGCGAAAAAGTTCGAGAGAGGACTATTTTGTTGGAGAGACATGTGAAGATAGATGATTTTAGGGATCTTCTGTGGGAGGAACATTCTCTCGAATCTGTCTTTCTGGATCATGGTTGGACATTGATAATCAATCAGAAGGACGAAGGGATGAACAAGATAGTTTCCTACATCAATATTGTAGCTGAGTTCTATAGAGAACTTGGTCGTGCCAGCCAGGAGGATGATGCATACACTTTCTCCGTCTGAGGTGTCACAGTACGCTTTCAGTTGATATAGTTGTTGATTTTCTAGGTATCTCTCGACTGCCCACTGCATATCCTAACGTGGTGCCTAGAGAGTCTATACTTGTAGGCGATGGGGAGATTGCAGAGGAAGAGGATACTTACCTACCTGATGAGATTGATGACCTCGCTGATCATGAGGTTCGTCATTTGGTTGTGGGTCCACATGCTCCTTCCTATGATGGGAGCAAGAGCATCAAACAGGTGGACTTATCTAGTTTTTTCAAGATCATGAACATTATAATAGCCAATAACATCGATCCTCGACTGCACAAGATTGAGGTGAGCATGAACTGGACACGATTTATATTACGAGTCGCTCGCGGGGTGCGTATCGACCTGGTGAGATATATATTCGCTAGGATTTGATCAGAGGCCACCTATATTACGACAGGTAGAGTTTTATTTTATTCAGTGTATTTGGTTACTCATTTTTAATATATATAATACTTGTACTTATCAAAAAAATTTATGACAGATATATTGTCGTTTGGAGTCATGCGCACACGATTGCTTTTAGCAAAAGGAGTTAGGCTAGAAGAGTTTGAGCGTCTTCGGCAGTTGATTAGACCGATCAACTCAACGACCTTGTCTCGTAGCACTAGACACTCTAGATTTTGTATTCGTGCACCCACTAGTCACTATAGAGGTGGTTGACACTCAGGGAGGTGCATAAGGCGTATTTGGTGAGGCATCTACAAAGGGTGTATCACACAGTGCTACTTGTGAGGAGATTATAGATGTCGTGCATGCACAAACATCAGAGATTATTGATGTAGTCCGGGTTGCCCTCGCAGAGACTGAGTTGAAACTCATGTCTTGAATGATTGATATTGAGGCACGCATTGCTGGAGTCGAGGCGCTGCTACATGATATGGCCCAGTAGTGTATATATTTTATTAGCATTAAATATGCTTTTTTGTATTGACAATCATGACTATTTATATTTTGTATAATTAATTTAAATATCCAAATAGTCATACATTATATTCCCGCCATACATACTGCGTGTTGAGATTGGCATACACACATCAGCGGTGATCGATGCAGTGCATACTGCCATGTCTAAGTTGCGTACATAGATTACTGCTAGCATCTTTGAGTTACGTATAGAGATTAATATTAGCATTTCTGAGTTACGTATAGAGATTCATGTCGGTAATGCAACTTAGGTCACGCTAAGTACTTGACTGAGCCAGGTATAGAGACAATTAGCTGCAGTCGAGGATGTGTGCAGAGACCTCGCATCACAGCAGTTTCGCTCTTTTATTTATATTTTTTTTGTTATAGTTATGGATAATATATGGTGTTTTGATAATTTGCTTTAGTTATGAATAAAATATTTACGATCTTTTCTAGATTAATTATTGATTTATATTATGTAGTGTATGGCTGATAATATTTATTTAACTAAAAATCTTATTTAAGATAAAAAGAAATTATTAAAATATTTCTAAATTAATTATATAAAATTAATTTATGCTATATATACATTTTTTTTATATTTTGAGTTACGTATAGATCGAGAAAATTGAATAATGTTTACAAAAATAAATCGAGAAAATCAATAACTATTAAAAAAATATTTAATAGTTATAATATTAGTTATAACATATTATATTAATACGTTATATATTAGTTATAATATAGTTTATATAATATATTATATAATATAATATAGTATAGTAATTATGTTGTGTTATATAATATATATATACTATAGTATATATATATATATATAACTAGAATATTAATAAATACCAACTATTGAATAATGTCCTCTCTTAACGTTCGAACAGACATTATTTTCGTTTGAATGTGCAAAAATTTGGGCGGGAGATTTCCCGCTCGATTTCCTTGCTCTGTGATGAGCATTTATGTCCGAACATTACAATTTAATGTTTGAATGTTAACTTATGTCTTTTGAGCGGAAATTTATAAACGTTCAAACATTACAATTATATACATTCGGATGTGAAAAAATTTGTGTGGAAAATTTTCCGCTTGATTTTCTTGTTCTGTGATGAGCATTCACGTTCGAACATTACAATTTAATGTTCAAACATTAATGGATGAAATTTGAAAGGAAATTTATAAATGTTCGAACATTAAATTATATATGTTCGGACGTTAAAAAATTTGGGCGGGAAATTGCCAATTCGAATTTGATCTCTGCCATGAGAAGTAAAATTGCAACATTCAAACGTTTCAACTAAAAATTGAGCGGGATGAAATGAACGTCCGAACGTGTCATCAAATGAAATGTTTTTTGCATGAAAACACGTACGGGAGGAAGCAGAATCATTTTTGCTTCTCTCTTGCGTGGAAGAGAGAGAGAGGTGAGAGCGGGTCGTGGGTTAGAGAGAGAGAGAGTTAGAGTGAGAGAGGGTTAGAGTGAGAGAGAGTAGAGTGAGAGAGGGTTAATATTTTGGAACTATTTTGGTAAGGAAAAACCCTTTTTCTTTTTCTTTTTTCTTTTTATTTTTTTGCAATTTTATGATATTTCTCTCGTGTTTTATTTTTTATTTTATATATATGTCTCTAACAAGCTAGTTTTACATTTTTTTTGAAGGATTGGTTGTTTTGGCAAGTTGAAAGCTTTTAATTTGTAAGAGGATATTGTGAGTGTTAGGTATATTTCTAAACTTTAGTAATATATTTATACATTTTGTCATGATTTTATTGTGGATAATGATGAATATGGGATGTGTATAATGTGAGCTGATTGTGGATTTTGATGAATTGGATATGGGTAGAATAGTGTGAGTTGAGTAGTGAATTTTGATTGTATATATATATAGTGAATGTGTATCAATTGGGTATTTATGAATTAGAAGGATGTAAATTGTTTATATTGATGAATTAGAAGGAAATCTTTGTGATATGGATTGTGTAATATGATGAATTAAAATAAAAAATTGTGTTGTGTTTATGCTTACTCTTAAAATATTGTGATTATTGTTTGTGAATTTTGTGAGTTTATGATGTTTATTGATGTATTAATATGTGTAGAAATATTATTGTGTGAATATGTTGTGATATGGATTTGAAATATTGTGATTATTGTTTATGAATTTTGTGAATATTTTGTGTGTTTATGGTGTTTATTGATGAATTAATAAAGTTTTGAAATATTTTTGTGAGAATATTGTGAATATGTTATGATATGGATTTAAAATATTGTGATTATTATTTATGAATTTTTATTGAAAATGTTTATATGGTTAGAAATATATTGTGTTTAGTTTGTGGATTTATGTGAGTTTTTTGATATAATATTTCTTGATGTTTTTTTGAATTTGTTCTTTCTTAAGAAAATTATAAGTTTAGGAACTTAATTTAAGTTAAAATTAAAAACATATAATATTCATTTAATTTGGCAATAAATATTTAATATTTAATAAGTATATATAATATATTCATAATAGTTTAATTAGAATATGATTATTATGCAACTTATAAGTAAATAACTTAACTATATATAAAGTATAATATAAATATAATAACTATAATATATAATAAATTATTAAATATTCCTACCATTGTGAGGTTCTAAATCTATTAAATATTCCTACCATTGTGAGGTTCTAAATCATTATATTATTAAATATATATATATATTTATATAAATGGGTGATAAGGTAAAATACTCTTCAAGAAAGAAGTCTTGAACCCACAAAATAAGTAAAGAGTTAGAATAAATAGATATACTTATTTAAAGTAAAATAGAGAGTAAATAAATAAGGATAAAATAAATGCTTAATTAGAAATTATATACTTATTGTCTATATAAATAAATAACTCACTCAATTAAGTATATAAATATTAGTAAACATTTTAGACATAATAACTAATTATAACTAATATGTGCTTATTTTTGTAAGCAATTAAAATAAATCAACTTATACTAAGTTATAATATAAATGTTAAGAAATAAATAAGTATCTATTATAATAAAAATAAAAATTAAATAGGTATCAATTAATAAGTTGATATATTTATATAATAACAATTGAAATGATAATTTTAATAATAGTAATAATTAATATTATATAATGAGAGAGAATGATCTTGAAGAAATGTCCGTCAAATTGCTTGACTGTCAAAGTTTCTCTGGCCTTGAGAGTTGTCAAGGCTGAAAAGTTTGTGACAATTAAAGTAATTAGACTAAAATTTAGATATTTTTTCAACATCATTCTCCCTCATTGTGTACTGATAGGAAACTTGTAAACATATTCTTACATCTCTATCTAGTTCAACAATATAACACTATTATTTCTTTAACATTGTTAATTCAAACATTTTGGGCTTATATTATTTCATGTATTTTTTGATAGATATTGTGTGATATTGCATATCTAATCTTAGACCCGTTCAAGAATTATTGTACATTTAAGTGTCCACTAATTCCTAAATTGTCCAGTGTGGACAGTTTGAGATTATATTATCTGTATTGCACATTCTTGTTACTCCTACTGAACATGTTTAGTATGAAGTTTCGGTGTCTTCCTCTACTGTTCTTCTGTATACTGTTCGTAGGGTCACAATCCCTCTATGTGAACATATACACTTGGAGAACTATGGGGAGGTGCTGCCGAAATTTCTATTGACATGGAAAGTAATAAAGTGACAAAATATGTACAATATGGATAATATAATCTCGAATGGGATAGGACCAACTACCTTATAAAAAGAGCAGTGAGAATTGGAGCATGACATGCATGTGAATTTTCTATGTACGTGTTATTAATAGATATATGTTTTTAGAAATGGACAAAAGTTGGATGCGTTTAGGCGATAGACTTGGAAATGATTATGCACCCTATGCACGTGGAGTAAGAACTTTCATTGATTTTGCTCGGGCCTCTACTGATAGTCATGGTTACATTAAGTGTCTATGTCGAGAGTGTAAAAATTTGTGTGTGATAGGGTTGGCTGAAGTTGAAAGTCATATATTTGTGAACAGTTTGGATCTGGGGTATTTCCAATGGGTACTACATGGTGAGCCATATGCATAGTCAGTGGATGCATTGTTCGATCATCCTAATTATTTGCCACACATGGATGATGATTATGAGCGGGATGAGATGGAAGTGATGTTGGCTGACATTGGAGCTAGGATGTTTATGGATAACGTAAATGACAATGCCTCAAGTGCCCGAGTGACTGATTCTGAAAATTTTGTTGCAATGTGGGAAGATGCAAAGCGCGAGCTTTATCTAGGTTGTACAAAACATTCCAAAATGTCGGTTATTGTGCGGTTGCTTCACATTAAGTCATTGTGTGGGATGTCGACGAAAGCAATAAATATGGTATTGGACTTATTTAAAGAGGTGCTTTCCGAAGGGTCTGCATTACCAAAGAACTTTTATAAAGCGAAACAGTTGAGAAAGCGATTAGGATTTGAGTACAAGTCCATAAGTGCATGCAAGAATGATTGTGGTTTGTTTTGGAAGAAAAACGAAGAGAAACAAACTTGCCTTGTATGAGGAGAGTCGAGGTGGAAGGCTAAGAAAAACGTGCCGGTTAAGGTGTCGCGATATTTTCCCTTGAGACCTAGGTTACAAAGACTATATATGTGTAAGAAAACAACTGCTGATATGAGGTGGCATGAGGAGAAAAGAGTTAAGGATGACATATATGAGGCACCCAGTTGACTCACTTGCATGACAATTAGGGGTGTAAATTTACTGGTTTTGAATTAGTCCGGTCCAGAACCGATTTTTATAATTCATAAACCGGTTGTAACCGGTCCGGTTCCGGTTTTAGAATTTTTTGGACCGGACCGGACCGGACCGAACCGAGCTGGTTGATAAAAAAATATATAAAAAATAATATTTTATATATAAGTTTTATACAAAATTAAAATTATACAAAATATTTTATATATATTAATATATAAGTTTTATATATAATGTATAGTTATATGTGAAATTTTTATATATAATTATATATCATTTATGAAATAATTTCATATTATAATTTATAAAATATAACATAAAATGTTAATTTTAAATATGAACATTTGTAATTTGTTTGATCATATACTATTAATATAATTATATATAAGATAATGTTATTATAAAATAAAAGTTTAATCTTAAAAATGAAAATATAATTGATCATGTATTATATAGTTATACTAATATATAGTTTATCACTAATACTAATATATACTAATATATAGTTATACTAATATATAAGTCTATAACTTGTATTAATAGTCTAATATAGATTAATAAAAGTATAACATATTTTTTTAAAATAGTTTTTTTTAAACATATTTTTAACGACAAAATGTCAAACTTAGACTTTAAAAAAATCAAAAAAGGGGACCGGACCAGACCGAAAATCGGTAAAAATGAAAATACCGGTTTAGGAGGGTAACTGGTGTGTAATCGGTTTTGAAAAATACAAAACCGGTTATACCGGTTGGGTCCAAGATTTTATCCAAAATCGGACCGGACTGGACTGGTTACACCCCTAGTGACAATCTTTCGATGATCAATAACCAGAGTTTGGGATAGAAGCTCGGAACGTGCGCCTGTGACTCACAACCGATGGATTCAACCCTTTTGAGAATATGAGTACAAGTTATTGCACTTGGCCTGTAGTGTTGATTTTGTACAATCTTCCACTATGGAGGTGCATGAAGGCGCCCAACTTTTTGGTAACTTTACTTATCCCCGTCGAGATCACCCGTGAATGACATTGACGTATTCATGCAGCCGTTGATTGAAGAGCTGAAAGAGTTATGGAAAACAAGCGTCAGAACTTTTGATGCATCCATGTCGACATCTTTTCATATGTATGCTGCAGTAATGTGGACGATAAATGACTTTTCGGCATATGAGAATCTTTCCGGTTGGAGTAGTAAATGGACGTTAGCATGTCCGACGTGTAATAAAAAAACTACTAGTGAATGATTAAAATATTCTCAAAGGTTACTACCAACAAATCATACATGGAGAAGAGAATGCACTAAGTTTGATGGGAGAGTAGAGGACAAAATTATACTAAATGAGTTGTCTGGAGAAGAGATAGTGGAACAACTGGTACATGTTAGAGCGAACAATTTTGGCAAAGGTCGGGGTAAGAACAAAAAAAAAAAATGAGGCACAGTAGAATTGAATTGGACAAAGCGTAGTATTTTTTTTGACTTGCCGTATCAGTCGTCTTGCATGTTACGACATAGTTTGGATATAATGTACATAGAGATGAATATCTGTGATAATATACTGGGTACATTGATGAGCATTAACAAAAAAACAAAGGACACGATCAAGACGAGGAAAGATCTTGAGAGAATGAGAATTAAACATAATTTACATTTGCGGGTGGAAGGCAACAGGTTGGTCATGCCGCATGCATGTTTTATGATGACAAGAGAGGAGATGATGGACTTTTGCAAATGGTTGCAAGGTGTGAATTTGCATGAGCCCTGTTGATTGGAAAATTAGTGGATTAAAAATTCATGACTGTCACGTATTTTTGTAGAATTATTACCAGTGATAATTCGTGGGAAGCTAACATCTAATGTATGTGTCGCCATAACTGAATTCTATATGTTTTTTAAGGATTTGTGCGTTTGGGTAGTAAATCGAGATATGTTGCAGAAGATGGAAGAAGACATTGCTACTATACTTTGTAAATTCGAGCAAATCTTTCCACCATCATTTTTTGATGTCATGGTTCATTTATTAATACATTTAGCCTAAGAGTTACTGTTGGGTGGATCAGTGCACTTCCGTTGGATGTATCCAATTGAAAGATATTTGGGTCGACTGAAGCGCACTGTTCGGAATAAAGCTAGAGTGAGGGTTCAAATAGCAGAGGCCTATATACACGATGAATGGTTAACATTTTGCTCTCTATATCTTCGTGGTGTTGAGACACGATTTAATTGTCAAGAGCAAAATGCTGATCTTGCTGCTCTGCCTCCTCGTGAGCTATCAATGTTTTCCCAGAATGTAAGACCCTAGGGTGCACAAACGGGTTATGATTTAATTGATGGAGAGTTGGGTAAACTTCAGTGGTATGTGCTAAATACTTGCCGAGAGATTGATAACTATCTCAGGTATGTCGTTGCATACTTCGAATAATTCTAGTTAAAAAAATTTAACTATAACATTTGTACTCAAAATAATATTCTTTTGCACTTATATATAGTGAGCACATGGATAAACATAGGACGGAAGGTGTAGAGAATATAGAGGCAATACATGAGGAAGAATTTTTCGGATAGTTTGAACAACGTGTATGAACAAAAATTACATATATGTTAGATTTTTAAACTTTTAACTCTGGGTGACTTTTAATAAGTATATACTATTTCAATTGATAGATTTTGGAACAACGTGCTCGTGATCCCTGATTAGTTTCTCCTGAATTGTATGCATTGGCTCGTGGTCTCTCAAATAGAGTACTTCGATACACTGCATGCGTGGTTCGAGATTATAGATTCCATACTATGGACCGTGAACATAATAGAAAGACTCAAAACTATGGTATGTTGGTCGAGGGGAGTCATAGAACAGATGATATTGACTATTATGGTGTCATATGTGATATTATTGGATTGAAATATCTAGGTAGGTCTGTAACATATGTCTTTAAATGTAATTGGTGGGATCTAGGCGGTGGTTAGGTTTCGATACATAGGGATAATCACTTTATGAGTGTCAATCTGTATCTAAATGGTATGAAGATGATCCATTTGTATTGGCTTGTCAAGCTACACAAGTTTATTACTTGATAGATCCAATAAAAAACGTTGATGAAGATAGTGGAGAGATAACTTAGGGAGTCGTATAAAAATTTATCCCTCGAAATATATATGAAGCAGGAATGAGTGCGGATTATGAGAATAGTAGAGATGAAGATGACACTCCGATTGTAGAGGTCTGCCAAGAAGATGGAGAGGGTATTAAATTGTTTGTTAACCTCGGTGCACTCGAGTTGCTCCCTTTGTGTAAAGATGACGTCCCACCCGTGTAACACCCTGCTCCTTCCTTTCTCCTGACGTAAGCAATTACGTCAGATGCGTCAGCCTGTTCACTCCCCTCTCTAGTGTCTAAGAGCCCCGTTACGCGTGCCAGATTCCGATGGCTTGATTTTAAAGATACTACGTAATCTATAAAGCTAGTTTTGTGTTTTAAAGTAATGTGTATTTTTACATGGAAGATTCCTATTACTATTTAAATAGAAAATATTTTAAATAACTCAATTATAATATCTTTGAAGAGCTCCAAAAATATTATAATTGTAGGGAATCATTTTATATAAATGATTCCAGTTATTTAAAATATTATGTGATTTAAATAATGATGGAATCTTTATTTATTTAATAGTTTTACTCTTTTAAATATTTTAAGTAAGACTTCATCATTTTATCAATGATGAAGGAATATTATTTTAAATAATATTCTATCTTAATTCCTCTCAGTGCTTTTAAATAAGTTAGCTTCTACGCATTTTCAAATCATTATTTAAAGGTCAATGTAGATCATTTTATTGATCTACAGACGACGGGTTTTAGGATAAAACCCAGCCACTCTCTCTTTCTCCCTCACTTTTCCCCCCAGCCCTCTCTCTCTCCTCTCTCCGGTTCTCTCCCGCACGTAGGACCCTCTCTCTCTCTCCCGAACGCAACCGGCCTCAGCCTAGCGCCGGCGTGCCACACGACCCCGACCACCGGCACCGCCTCCCTTCGGCGAGTCCAACCGCACCGGCCATGCCTCCCCACGCTCCCTCCTCCTCGGCCTACGGTGGTGCAAGCCCGAATGGGCTATGGCCTCGATCCGCCGCCATGCGCCGTCCTCCAGCGCCACCACTGCTAGGGCAGCCTCCCTAGCTACCGACCGGCCTATCCCCTTGATCTCAGCCTCCCTCTCCCCGCCGGTAGCCGCCATGCACGAGCTTAGGCTCCTTCACGCACGGGTTCACTGTGCGAGCTCCTAGCGCCTCCGTGCGCGGCCGTCTCGACCACCGGCCACCACCATGAGACTCCTGAGGTCTCCCCCTTCCTCCTCCAGCAAACCCACGGCCAATAGGCCTCTCCTCCATCTCCCGGTGTCACCCGTGGTGATGCACGGGTTTTGCCCGATCCGTCACCGTCCGCCGCCACCCACGGCGAACGACCACCCTAGCCGGCATCCTTAGGCCACCACGAGTCCAATGGTACCACCCATGGCCCCGATCTACCACCCACGGTCCCGCACTCTTTCGCACTCTCCCACGGCCTATCCTCCCTCACAGTGCATGGCCAGCCACCGTGGACCGCCCTGCCGACCGCCACCGAGCCTCCACGGCTCCACTAGCAACCTCCCCTAGCCTAAACCACCACTTTATGTGGTGGAAAATCACTGCACGTGATGGACAGTCACTGCGCGTGACTAATCGCCACTGTACACGGCAAGATCTGCCGTGATACGTCATTGTCATCATCATCAAGGTCACCTTAGGCCCTTCCAAGACCACACCTAGCTATCCAAACACTTAAGCAGTCACTGTACGCGGTGTAGCCACCCCGTACGCTCCTTCGGCGTATTCGCTATGACGGTCAACGAGCGACGCACGGGTTACCCCGTCGATGGTATAATTCTCTATCCCTCGCTATTTATGTTAGATGCTTGCTAGTTGACTAGGTTGTGGACTGTGCTGCTAGTATTATAGGACTGCTGTGTAGTATGATGGTGATGTGATGGGTTGTGATGTAAAGTGCTGGGCGTAGTTGGGAAGTGTGCTGTGTAGTGGTGTGGACTGTGACATGAAGTGTTGGGTGTATTGTGGACTGTACTGTTGGTGTTGTAGACTGTGCTGTGTAGTATGGTGGACTGTGTTGTGAAGTGTGGTTGTAGTGCATGTGCGATGGTAGTGATGTGGTGTAGTGCTATGAGTGGAATACACGTAGGGTGTACTCCTTGTGGTGGAGCGACTCATCGTATGGGGTGTATGCCATAGCGGTGACGTGGCGGAGTGTTGTAAATGGAGTACACGTGGAGTGTACTCTATGTTGGGAAACGATGCACAGTACGACATGTGTGCCGTATTGGTGGTGTGGAGTAGTGTTATAAATGGAGTACACGTGGAGTGTACTCTGTGTAGTGAGATGTAGCACCGTATGGCGTGTATGCTATAGCGGTAATGCGGTGTAGTGTTGTGAGTAGAGTATACGCGGAGTATACTCTATGTGGTAAGTGCTACACCATATGGCGCGTGTGCCATAATGGTGATGTGACGTAGTGTTGAGAATGGAGTACACGAGGAGTGTACTCCATATTGTGAGACGATACACCGTATGGCGTGTATGCCATAGCGGTGACGTGGCGTAGTGTGTGAATGGAGTACATGAGGAGTGTACTCCATATTGTGAGACGATGCATCATATGGCGTATGTGCCATAATGGTGATGTGGCGTAGTTCTGTTAATGGAGTATACGCGAGGTATACTCCATGTTGTGAGACGTTGCACCATATGACGTATGTGCCATAGTGGTGATGTGGCATGGTTCTATGAGTAGAGTATACGCGGAATATATTCTATGTGGTAAGTGTTGCACCGTATGGCGTGTATGCCATAACGGTGACGTGATGTAGTTCTGTGAATGGAGTACACGAGGAGTGTATTCTATGTTGTGAGACGATGCATCGTATGGCATGTAGGCCATAGCGGTGATGTGGCGTAACGTTGTGAAGGGAGTATATATGGAGTGTACTCCCTGAGGTGCAGCAATACACCATATGGCGTGTCGCAAGGATAATGATGGTTGCGTAGTTGTTAGGGGAAGAACTTGGTGTATGGTGTCGGGAACTGTGGAACAGTGTCCCAAAATGGCTGTGAAGTATGGCTGTAGCCCAAGGCGACGACTGTCGCCATGTGATTGGCCTATGGCTAGAAGGTATCAGAGTAGCGCAGCGAAAGCATGACTGGACAACGTCACTAAGTGACGTGGTCGATTAAGAAGTCGTGCTTGCAACGGGTGAAGAGTTAGCATAAGAGTGATGTAGCGGGAATGTGACGAGGTGTCACGTTATGACGGGAGTACGTGAGGAACTGTACTCGTGACGAGTTGGAGATTGATGTATAGGTGACGTAGCGGAATGTCAGAAGTGACATGACAAGGTCACGGTGTAGCTTGGGAATGGTCTCGAGCTATATGGCGTGATGTAAGGTTGTGCGGTATGTGCAGTCGTAGTGATATGGCTGTAGTCTAAGGCGACGGGTGTTGCCATGTGATTGGCTTATGGTCGAGAATAAGTGCGAAGTGGCTAAGAAGTATCAGAGCAGTACAGCGGAAGCATGATTGGGCAACGTCATAAAGTGGCGTGGTCCATCATGGAGTTGCACTGTGATGACCTAAGACGTATGTGAGGTGATGTGACAAGGTCACGGTGTAGCTTGGAAACAGTCTCGAGCTATATGGCGTGACGTAAAGTATAGTTATGAACAGAGTCCCATCGTGTCAACAGTTGGGATAAACTGTCATGAGGGCCGGGTAGCACGAAGAGTCGTGCTAGCCGGGTATGAGAAGGTTGGTAACGAAGTATGGCGTTCGCCATACGAGTCCGTGACCAATGTATTACATGATGGTCTTAAGAGATAAAAGGGTAAGATACGTGTGTTGTCTAGTTAGACACATGTGCCGGACGGATTTACCGTAAATAATGGGTAATCTGTCCTATGTATGATGACACGGTACTTAAGCCTCAGGGTTGGCTTAGAGCCATGTGATGTGTACGGATGGTCATGAGAAGTAGAGTGAGTTAAGATGCATGAGGGTAAGGATGAAGGTACTGTCTAAGCATGGGATGCATGACTTGGTTGGTCTAAGTCATGCGTCGGAATGTGGTTAACAAGAAGAACAGGACAAAGGTCCTAGTGTCTTAATTCTAAGATGAACATGAGTTCATCCTAGTGAGTAAGCACTCGGAGTGGAACGTCAAGGTTGAAGGAAGTAGAGACCGTAATGGGTCTCTAAGGATTTTTATCATAGTAAGAAACGTGAAAGAGTACGGTATAGAAGGAGATTGTTCTCTAAGTAAAGCATATCTCTATTTCTAGTCAGTTGCTTATGCACTAGATAGAGAATAACGTTAAGGTTATGTATGCATGTAGGTTGCCATCTGACACTCGCATGAATGGACTGTACGGTATGAACGGACTGTATGGTATGAAAGTAGCATGGAGTCCAGGTAAGTGTTACGTTCATACTCTTCTAGAGTTTTCTAAAGATATGAAAAAGTAAAAGAAATGTTTTTCCTTACGAAAGCTAAGAAAAGAATTGGTCTCCCTTTTCAAGGGCAGACGTTTCACGAAAAGAAGAACGAAAAGTAACGCTTTTAAAGTATAAGTATGTACGGCCCCCTTTGGCAGCCCCTTTTCACGCACCCAAAAGTATTAAGTGTATGCATGTGAATGGATGTCTATACGTAGTATCTATTGTATGTATTTTCAAAGAAAAGACGATGAACAAAAAGATGTTTTTCGGGCTCTCGCCCCAAACGAACGTTTTCTCACGAAAAGAATGTTTTCTCACGGAAAGACGTTTTCCACAAAAAGATGTTTTTTCATGAAAACACGAATGAAATGAAAAGAAAGGAAAGGCATGCTCATGCACATGAAATGAATGAAAGCCGCGACTCTCTAGAGTCGCCATGAATGAATGAACGTAAGAAAGAATAAAAGAAAGGCATGAGCGTGCATAAATGTATGAAAATACGTAACGACCACATGAAATGAATGAACGGGGTACCCAAACGAATGAATGGGCAGATTGCAATGCCGGGCGGTAGTATCTGGTAGTGCACCCAGTGCTGCATCCCTGACGGAAAGGGATTCCAACCCGTGGCCATTGGCGAATCCATCGGCCCAAAAGGCCGCTAACCCCAGCACACGGGGTGTAACAGTGTGCACTGGCCTATGAAAGCGATAAGAAAAGAATGTATGAATGCATGGCACTCTTCAATAATTGAAGGCAGTAACGGGGTAAGGTTTTACCAAAAGAAAACATGTTTTTAATTATGAAAACCCCCGTATACTGACGTTTACAAAAAGAAAAAGTAACGTAAGAATGCACGGCACTCTTTAAGAAATGTAGGCACTGACGGGAGAAACGTTTTACGAAAAGAAAATCAATTTTTTAAGAAGAAAAACCCCGTCAGTGATGTTTTCAAACGAAAGCACGTATGCATGTACGTATAGTATGTATGGAATGATGAATGCATGACTGAAAACCTATGTTTTTTATATTTTAACTGTATGAAGTAACGCTTACTGAGTATTCGACTCATTTTAGTTTTTATGTGTGCCCCTCACCCCACAGGAACTGAATGAGCAGTACGCTCAGGAGGGACACAGCCATAGGAGAAGGGCACGGAAGTCTAGGCATGAAGGTTTTAAATGTAAGAAAATGCCTTTTTATTTTAAAGATTTGTATTTTCCACTGTTTTTAAACCCAAGCCTCTTTTATTGTGAAAGCAAGTTTTCATTTTATAACGTAGAGTCTTGCACCCTGAGAAGGACTGTAAAAGTGTTTTAAATCGTATGGTAATTCCCGTCGTATTTTCTAAAATATTTTATAAAAAAAAAACTACCCACCACGAGGACGGGCATTACAACCCGTCTTTCTCAACCGTCTGTATTAAATGATCATTCAATTCAAGTAAGTGAGGAAGAAAAAGAAGAAGAGTCAGAAGAAGAAGACAAAGAAGAATCTGGGGAGGAAGTGGATAAGGAGGATGAAGAAGAGGTTGATAATGATGATGAAGTTGTTATTTAGGGAGATTATGAAACAAGCATGAAAAATACATCTAAAGATGAAGAATAAAAGTACTAAATATTTTATTCATATAGGTGACTATAGAATATTATACTTTTCATAATTTCTTCTAATTAATTTTCTTTATTATATTAATCTTGCCACAAGGATGCCGCCAAAACGACGATGAAGAAATGTGTCTCATTCTCCAAGTCCAAGTCTCGAACCTGTTGAGAACTCCCCACTTGAGTGTTTTGCTCCTGAAGATTAAGTTAACATGCAAGAGAACGACAGCTAGTCTACACCAACCAGTAAGAAAATGTTGTTGATAGTTAATTATATATTAATACTGTTGTCTTAATAACTATATAACTATAATTATATTATTATCTATTAGTTGATGCATCCGCTCGTCCCGGTCGTGGCTATATACGTGGCATTTCTCTTGAAAAAAATATAAGGCACGGAAAAAACACATTACTTATTGTGTGTTTTCTATCAAGTTGCAGGAAAAAATGATGGAGATGCAAGAATCCTCTCTGAGTGACATAAACATATTCATGCAAGTGCTTGGGCCCAAGTCTAATATGACAAGAGGTTTGAGACGATCTTTCAAGCATTTTGGTTCCTCCTCATCCTTATCGACTTCACAAATTAATAATCGTACCAAAGATTAAAAGCTACATGGCGCGAGAAGGAGTATATGAGGTCAAGACAGCAAGAGTTGGAGTCCCTCTTAGAGCGACAGTTTCATTTAGAGACATGTTTGTAAGACCAACAGAGAGACCATGAGGAAAGAATACATAGTGAAGTCCAAGAGCAAGTGTAGCAGGAGATGATGGTGCAAATGGAGCGTGTTGTGTCATTACAATAGAATCACGGTGGGCGAGGAAAGAAGAAGAAATGAATTTTATCAGTGTATATAACCTTTAATATCTAATTTTAAAACTTTATAAGAAATTGTTAGTTGTTAAATGATGGTGTGTAATATGAAACAATGGGTATGTTTTTTAATTTTATGAAATTAATATTTCTGATCTGTACGTTTGAATGTAAATAAAAAACGTTCGAACATTAGTTGACATTTGAACAAACTTTGTAATTACACAAAATTATATAATAACGTTGGAATGTACTTGTCAACATTCGAATGTACTCACACTCAAATGAACAAAACGTTCGAACGTTTAAATGTTTAACGTTCGGAGAAACCTTTGAATGTACCACATGCGTTTGAACTATTTTTCGTTAACATTCAAACAAACATTTGAACGTTATACCCGTTACATTCAAGCATTGGCCCATTAACGTTCGAACGGAAATTCGAATGTTTATTGCAGTTAACGTCTGAACGTAAATATGATACGTTCGAACTATAATCAACAAATGTCAACTTCTGTCATTTGAATGTCAGTTGGTTGGGTTGACGTTCGAATGTTATATTTGATGTTTGAACCCTACTTTCTATGACAGATCTCAACCGTCACAAAAAAAGGAACGTTCGAACGTTACTTCAAACGGAACACCTCTAACTGTCACTAAAAATATTTTTAGTGGCGGTTCAATAGTAAACCATCACCAATTGTTTTTTGTGACGCACATTAGGTGACAGTTTCAAACTGTCACCAAATGTCTTTAGTGACGTTTTGGTTATTTTTGGTGACGGTTTCTTCTATCACAAAAGATAAATTGTGTTGTAGTGATATAAAAGACTGATCGAAGAGAACTCGGGGGGAGAGTTTGGATAATTTCTTCGGAGTTTTTCTGCAGTTCGGTTCTTGAGAGAATTTTGTTGTTCTTCTTGAAATGGACAGCTAAGTCCTTAAGTAAAGTTAAGGATGAACTTGCACAATTGAGAGTGTTTTTAGTTTATTTTGATTCATGTGATTGTCCTTCATTGATGCAAACTCTTGTTTATCATTATCTAATTATCAATGGTATTTTCTCATCTCCAAATAATTTTAGAATTAATTTTCTTCATAGATTCAATCATGCTTTTTCTATAGAATGGTTAAGATCCTTGATTATGTTTGGATTAATTTATTGTCTTTATTGATTTAATTCTTTGCTGCAGTATTGCCCACTGGGTATATTGTGGTTGTTGGGTTTTGTCAATGAGGATGATAATTCACAGAGTTTTAAAAAGTAGTGAATGATTTATCAAAGAGTTATCTTTCAATTAATATAGTTTGTACTTCTATATCTTCCAATTGATCTTCCAATAGGGGACTTTGGAGCTAAATCCCCAATTGTGTAATTCATTGAATCAAGAATAAACAGAAATATCCTATTTGTGCAAGAAATTCTTGATGTTTTGCTATTTGTAATTTGAGTAATCCTTATTTTCATCCTTATAATTTTAGTTGCTAAATTGCATTAAAACCAGTTCTTTCTTATTTGATCATTAAACATTTTCCTTTAAGTTCTTTTATTCTTTTTGTGTTTCTTTAATTTGTCTCCCTGAGAAATCGATATTCTAAAGCTGTGCTACAACTATCGCGTTATTCTTTGGGCGTAATCAAGTGAGATCCTAGAGGGAGGGAGAGAGAGAAAGAGGCGTATGGCTACTGGGAAGGTGGATGGAGGTGGTCGTGGTCGTGGGGCTTAATGGCGAGCTTGTGAGGCTACCCACGGTGGTGGCTGGTGGGGCCGTAGAGAGAAACCTAGGGAGGAAGGAGAGAAAGGCTACAGGTGTGGGCTTCAGGGAGGAGAGAGGGAGATCTGGAGGATGAGAGGTGATAGGAGGTGGAGGGGGTGGCCGGCGACGTCGTGAGGTGGTTGATGGCAGCCGCAGTGGGTGGCTGTGTGTAACGCAACTGTCAGCGACCACTTGGCTAGGGAGGAGTGACGGCAGCTGTAGTGTAGAGATAGGGGTAGAAGACTTGGGAACCCTAATGCACATGGGGGGAAGATCTAAATGTAAGTGTTCTCAAGTGAAGTGTTAAGGAAGTGCGTGTTATGAAGTGTATGACCAACAATAGGTTGATTGAAGAAGAAGGGTTGGGCTCACCCATCGTGGGCTTAAGTGAATTGTCATTGGGCCGTGTTACTCATGGCTGGGCCTTGTTACTCATGGCTGGGTTTCTTTTGTTGTAATTTCCTTTTTAGATGTAATTCATGAAGCCCAATACAGGCCCATGGCCTTTTATCATGTGTAGGGTTTTAGCTTTATAGTGGCGCCGTTAGGTGTCTGTGATGCTTATGCAAAGAACTTATCAATATTTGAATTTCTCTTCCCTGCTTCTCTTTCTCAACCCAGTATGAAAAAGCATTCCTCAAGGAAGGCTTATTCCAGTGTGTTACAAGTGGTATCCAGAGACATCGTTACCTGTGCAATTTACAAATCTATGGTTAAAGGTACTAGGCTAAACCCACTTGAGGATGGGCTTAATGCCCTAAAAAAATCTTCAGAATCTCAGCATCAAGAGCTAAAAATATCCATAGATTCAAAACTGTCCCATATAGATACAGAGATTGCAACACTAAAATGGCAAAATGAAGTTATTTTATAGCAACTAGCTATCATTACAGTTGAGATAAAAAAGGGAAATCCTAGTCTGAACTCTGGAGAGTCTTCTTTAGGGGGCAGGTTGGAAATGACCATGAGTAGTTACAGCTATAGTAGCAGTAACAACATTTCCAGCAGCAACAGTTCCAGTAGCAGCACTTTCGTCAGCAACAACACTTTCATCAGCAGCAATAGTTCCATCAACAACAGTAGTTCCATCAACACCAGCAAGGAGAGATATTGGCACACACAGTAAGGTTGGACTTCCTTGTATTCAATGGAGACAACCCTGCAGGTTGGATCTATAAAGTTACCAGTTCTTTCATTTTCATAATACTACCCCACAAAGTCGAGTGAAACCTGCATCCTTTCACTTAGAGGGAAATGCACTGGTATGGTTCCAAGATCAGGAACAAAGTGTTCAGATCCATGATTGGGATATGTTCACTAGAGCACTACTAGTGCGATTTGGGCCTAATGCCTATGATGACCCCATGGAGGCCCTCATTAGGTTAAAACAGACCAACACTGTTGAGGATTACCAAGCAAACTTTGAAACCTTGTCAAATAGGTCAAGAGGGATATCAGATGCTTGCAAGTTAAGTTGTTTTTTAAGCGCATTAAAGGATGAAATAAGACTACCAGCGAGAATGTTCAGCCCCACTAATTTAATCATTGCATATACCTAGCCAAGATACAAGAAGAGAATATCAGTTTATCCAAAAGAAATCCCAGACCTAGTTTACACTACTCCCATGACTCAAGTATCTTAAAAAACTCCAACCACCATTTTAGCCACCAAACAGAAAATGCCAAGCCAAACCAATAGCCACCCTTAACCATACACAAAATAAATCAAAATAGAATTAAAGAAAGAAGGGATAAGAGATTATGTTACCATTGTGATACCAAGTGGGTTCCTGGGCATAAGTGCCAAAATCCCAAACTGTTTTTGCTTGATGAAGTTGTGCTAGACAATGAGAGTAGTGGGGTGATTGAAGAAATTGAAGGTGATAAGGGAGAAGAAGTTCCAGCAAACCTAGACAATTGCCCACCCAGAAATCTACCTTCATGACATAACTGGATCCCTTAACCCAAAAACAATGAGAGTAAAGGGGAGGATTGGGAAGCAATGGATCACCATTTTGATTGACATGGGGTCTACACATAAATTTTTAGACCCAGCCATATTAAAGAAAACTAATCTATGCGTAGACAACAAGGAGTAGGTTAAGGTGAAGGTTGCGAATGGTGAGCTGGTCCCTAGTGCAAGGAAATACAGTGAGGTGAAGGTCCTTATTCAAGGCACTACCTTTATGATGAAAGTTCATGTGATTGTATTAGCTTGGTGTGATATGGTGCTAGGAATTAAATGACTGCGTGAGTTGGAAAAAATTTTGTGGGATTTTGATAAGTTAAACTATGCAGTTTTGTTATAAGGGTGGAAAAAATAAAGATGCAGGGGTTAACAGTTGCCAAGATGATCGAGGAAGAGTCTCTAAACATGCTTAACAAATTAGAGACCAAATGGGTTATTTTACAACTCACAAAAGGGGAAACTTCCCCTGATCTGCATGCTAGAATGAGATTCCAATCACTATTCAAAGGTTACTGGAACCATTTGGAGATGTATTTTTAGAATCTAAAGGGCTTCCACCTCCTCGAACCCATGACCACTCCATAAACCTCATACCCAACAGTAAACCCAATAGTGCAGGAGCTGTTGGCTACGGGAGTGACCCAACCTAGCCAAAGTCCCTACTCTTCTCCCATGTTGTTGGTAAGAAAAACGGATGGAACGTAGCGGTTGTGTGTTGACTATAGGGGCTGAACAGTGTAACCATCAAGGTTAAATTTCTCATTCTTGTGGTTGAAGAGCTAATGGATGAGCTACACAGGTCAACCATATTCTTTAAGCCGGATTTGAGGTCCGACTATCATCAAATATAGGTTAAGTCGAATGACATACCCAAAACGACCTTTAGAACTCATGAAGGACACTATGAGTTCATAGTGATGCCTTTTAGGCTCACTAACGCCTCCTCAACTTTCCAAAATCTTATGAATGAGATATTTCAACCCTTTCTAAGAAAGTTTATACTTGTGGTTTTTGATGACATGTTGGTGTACAACAAAACAAAAGGGGAACATGCACAACACTTATTGGTCACCTTAGAGACACTAAGGCAGCACAAGTTATTTGCAAATCAATCCAAGTGCCAATTTGGGTGTGAGGAGGTGGCTTAACTAGGCCATCTAATTTCGGCTAAAGGGGTACAAGCAGATCTAGAAAAGTTAAATGCCACGGTAGAGTGGCCCCTACCTAAGTCCCTTAAGGCTCTAAGGGGATTTTTAGGCTTGACAGGTTACTACTGTAGATTTATAAAAGGGTATGGTGAGATTGTAGTGCCACTTACCAGGTTGCTTAAAAAAGAGGGTTTTCATTGGAGTGAAGAGGCTAAGATTGCATTTCAAAGGTTAAAAGAGGCTGTAACTCAGCCACTAGTGTTGGCTCTTCTAGGTTTTTCCATACTGTTTATAATTGAATGTGATGCCTCTAGAATAGCAAGAGGGGCAGTTTTAATGCAGCGTGGGAGACCAATAGCATTTTTCAGCCAAGCGCTCAAAGGCAAATCCCTCTCATTGCCTGCATATGAGAATGAGCTATTTGCTTTGGTTTCAGTGGTGTTAAAATGGAGGTCTTACTTACTGGGGCGGGCCTTCGTGGTTAAAACCGACCAACAAAGTCTCAAGCACTTGCTTGATCAGAAAATTGGAACTCCTATGCAGCAAAAATAGATAACTAAGCTACTTGGCTACGATTTCATTATGGAGTATAAAAGGGTGTCCGAGAATGGGGTGGCTGATGCCCTATCCTGAAAAGACCAGGAACTTGAAGGGGCACTAAGGCTTATCATCTTCCCTAGTGTGGAATGGGTGAAAGACATGAAGAGGGCCTACGACTTGGATGGGCACTTAAAGGAGTTGCTAGGGAACTGTCCAGAAGGTAAGTTAAGCTCTAACTATACCTTGAGGGATGGATTACTGTTGTACAAGAATAGATTATGCATTCCTCAGCTTGAGAAATTTAAAAATAAATTAATGGAGTTGTCCCACAGCAGCCCATGGGGGGGGGGGGCGTTCAAGTTATGATAAGTCTATTCATCGAATTAGGAGGGATTTCTACTGGTCGGGAATGAAAAAAGATTTGAAGAAGTTTATCAGGGCATGTGATATTTTCCAAAGGGTGAGGGCAGATAACATTCTACCAAGTGGCTTGCTACAACCATTACCAATACCATCTCAACCATGGACCCACATCACCATGGATTTCATTGATGGGCTTCCCATGTCACAAGGATATGATTGTTTATGAGTTGTGGTTGATCGATTGACAAAGTATAGTCACTTTGTGTTTCTTAGACACCCTTACACAGCAAAGATAGTGGCTGATTTATTCCTCAAAAATATCCTCAAGCTACATGGATTACCCTGCTCTATAGTTTTTGACAGAGACCCTACATTCACAAGCCAATTTTGGCAGGAGTTGTTCTTCCTATAGGGGGTTCAAATGTTGATGAGTACTGCCTATCACCCTCAAACTGATGGGTAGACAAAAGTCAGCAACAAAATTGTCGAAAACTGTCTACGATGTTTCACAAGAGATAGGCCTAAGGATTGGGTAGTGTGGGTTCTCCTTGCAGAGTGGTGGTACGACTCCACTTAGCACACATCCATAAAGATCTCACCCTTTAAGGCCCTCTATGGTTACCCCCCACCCTGGTTGCTAGAGTACATCCCAGAAACAACCCGTGTTGACACTGTGGACTTCACTTTATGTAGTAGAGACTAGATTTCAAAACTACTTAAGCAGAATTTACAACAAGCCCAAAATCACATGAAAAAGTATTTTGATTTGAAGAGAAAAGAGCAATAGTTTAAAATGGGGAATGGGTATACCTGCGACTACAAACTTACCGACAAACCACCGTAGCCCATTGGCGTAGCCTCAACCAGCACTTCGGTTTTTTGGGTAGTTGAAGGTACTACAGTGAGTGGGAGAGGTCGCCTACAAGTTGGATCTCCCTTCCATTTTACAGACCCACCATACCTTCAATGTGTCTCAACTCAAAAGGAAGATTGGCTCCAAGATCACAATTGTTCCTTCACTGCCGCCAGGGGATGAACAGGGGTTTCTACAGCCTGAACCCGAGGAGGTCCTCAACTGACTCATGGTTAAGGCTGGGAACAAGGCCAAGGCGGAGCTATTGATTAGGTGGCATGAATAAGAAGTGGTAGACACCACCTGGGAGGGGTATTCACAGCTCAAGGAACACTTTCCCCACCTTACGGGCAAGGTGCTTTGATGGGAGGGGGTATGTAACATGGCTGTTGGCGACCATTTGGCTAGGGAGGAGCGACAACGACGGTAGTGTATAGAGAGGGGCAGAAGACTCGGGAACCCTAATGCACGTGGGGGGAAGATCTAAACCTAAGTGTTCTGAAGTGAAGTGTTAAGGAAGTGGGTGTTCTGAAGTGTGTGACCAACGATAGGTTGATTGAAGGAGAAGGGGTGGCCTCAGCAGGTGTGGGCTTAAGTGAATTGTCACTGGGCCGTGTTACTCAAGGTCGGGCCTTGTTACTTAAGGCTGGATTTCTTTTGTTGTTATTTCTTTTTGTTGTTATTTCCTTTTTAGATGTAATTCATGAAGCCCTGTACAGGCCCAAGGCCTTTTATTATGTGTAGGGTTTAAGCTTTATAGAGGCGCTGTTAGGTGTCTGTGATGCTTATGCAAAAACTGATGAATATTTGAATTTACTATTCCCTGCTTCTCTTTCTCAACCCAGTATAAAAAAGCATTCCTCAAGGAAGGCTTTTTCCAGTGTGTGTTTATCCAGTGTGTTACACTGTGGTGGAGGAGGCGTGATGGAGAAGAGGAATTGGGGAGAGAGAGGCGGTGTGTTTGGAGGGAAGGGAGGAGAGAGAGGGAAGAGCGAAAATGGTGGGGGGGGGAGGGGGAATTAGGGTTTCTAGGGATTTAATCCTAGCCTTACATCTAGGGATTCTTAACCTAGATCCAACGATGGAGATTTAACACTTGGAATTAAACTAACTAAATAATATGAAAATGAGATAGAAATGCAATGAGATTAAATTTAAAACACAACCTTGTTTTATTAATCCCAAAATACTATTTTTCATCATACTAAATATTTTTAAAAGAAATAAAAACATCTAAATAAGTAGAGTTTTTAACATAAATAAAATAATGAATATTCAATAATACTCTTAAAGAACTAAAATCATTTCAATAAAGTGATTTGCTAAAACTATATTGTTTTCGGGGCTTGAAAATATAAAAAAGGTTAATTGAAAATCAGGCTTGGTTCAATAATACTAAACTACCCCATTTAAAATAATTTTAGACATTTAACATATTTAGAATATTTTAAAACACTTGATTGAATTTAAAAATCAATTACAATATTTAAAACAACGATTCGAGATTTAAAACGTAAAGACGAAACTCGTGACCAATCAAGAAAAAAGGAACGGTTTGTCACATGAGAATTATTAGACTTACATATTTACTCTATTACTTAGCATTTTAGATATCTTCGTTATTCCTTTTATACTCTTGCATGTGTATATAAACTCATTCCATTATATTTTTTCTTTTACGGCAATAATATTATAAAACAGTTCAGCTTTTCTCTCAGTGCTCAAACCGCACTGTTGGTGCTTTATTGTTTTTATTTTTTAATTCAGTAGGCTGGGTTAATCTCTTGGGTTTGGGCTTAACAGTGGGCTTGGATATTACTTACATGGACCCTTCTGGTTACTTTATTGGCCGGAGCTGCTTCGCTTATCACGTGCTTTTCAAATCTAAACTGGTCGTCTTTGCTTGTAGTTCTTGCCACAGTTTTAGAGAGCTCCAATTTCCCGCAATTACGTTCTCGTCTCGTGCTGTCGTTTTAAAAAATGCATTTTATGTCATTTGTATTTTTGGACAGAGACATTAGTATGAAGCGTTGGAGTCTTGTTTAGTCCAAATATAGCATTGAGGTGTGTTAAAAGAAGATAACAAATGAAGCTTTGTCTTTAGTTAAATCTGAGTACGGAAATTCAATACTTGAAAATCTTCTCTGAATGCGGATCGCTTCACTTTTTTTTTTTTCTTTTAAATAATATATATTTCGACCCTTTTTTACGGCATACTTTCAAGCAATGTATTCTCATCGCTTCGTACGTTATTAATTAATGTGTATTATCAATTTTGTTTCTGTTTTTATGATGCTTCTAGCTATGTTTTTGGATGCCGAATTGTAGCAAATTGTAGCTTAAATAGCATAAACATAGAAATCATAGCGAATTCGTGACTTGATTTGGGATTTCAGATTGTGAAATTCTTTATTTTGGTATGTTTTAATAAATAGAATATCTATAGTCTTTTTATGTTAATTAATGTCTATTAATGGTGGATTTTGAAATTTATTAATTTAGTCATTAAGTTTGGGAGTTACGTTGGATTGATTGTTGCTCTTTAAGTTGTGTAAAGGACGTATTTCACACCACCAGCCACTCGAATGATTTTCAAAGAACAACTTGACGGTACTGGTTGCCCAAGATAAACTCCAATACCTAAGTTAGAGAAATAGTCTCAATATGTAATATCTCAATAATATTCAAGAGAACATTTGTTACCTTCATATACCATTTATAGAAACACAGGAGTCAGAAGGGTGTCTAGGAAGTTGATAACCATCGTTTCCTGTATTTATCTCCCACTATCCCTTTTACCAAAGGAGGAGGTGATAACTGCTCTGATTTATAGTGGTTATCCATCTCAGGATAACTGCCTTCATCTTGAGACATTATCACCTTGTGAATGATGTTGCCCCTTGTTGATATCATGCTTCTGTGGGCCCCTGGGCTGTGGCCCTTGCAGGTCAAAATGGCAAACTGAAACTGCTTATCAGTCATGGGCCTGGTAGTAAGAGGACCCAAATATCCACTTCAAGTTGTTTCATTTTTTTAATATTAAAAAATCCTCCTGTTTGGTCCGAGCAAGAAAACACTTGCATTTCTTTGATTTGAAAAGAAAAACCGTCTCTTTCTTAGTCCAAGGTTCAAGCGGCCGGTTTGTGTTTTCTGTATTAACCTTGTTAATGGCTGCCTTAATTCCTTTTAATTGCCCGTTGATGCTTTTGTCAAAACCGCATACAGAGAAAAGGAAGTCCCAAAGTCTTTACCTCCATCAGTTTTCTCTCTTGATTTTTGGAGCGAGGCTTGAATATATACTACATTTATTTTTGGGATTCAAGTCATGTTATAACGGAAGGAGTGTTCTTTTTTCTTTTTTTTTGAACAAGGAAGGAGTCATGTCCTTCAACGTTTATTTTTCTTAAAAAAAAAAAAAAACGTTGCACCAAGAAAATGTTATAACGTTTATTTAATTTGAAGATGCTTTACGAAAGAAACCCAAGAAGCCCAAAGGCTGAGAGCACATCAAAAGATAAACCGTTACAAAGCAACAGAGTGAAGCAAGATGGCAATAATACTACCAGGGTGTAGAAGATGCTGTTATTCATCTTCAATTCTATCATCTTTAGGGCTTGTTTGGAACAAATCTATTTCATATATTCTCAAATTATTTTACCACTATTCACAAAGTATTTATTAGTATTTGCACTATGATTTACAAATTATTCAATTATTATTTACTGATTATCTGTTTAGACAGAGAGATGCTTCCATCTCATCCTATCTCATCTCAATATTTAAGTACTATAAATACATGGAAAATGATAGGAATTCCCGCTGGGAGATCACGCTCGTGTCCTGCTCCTATTTGTTTTTATTTTTTTAGTTTTTATTTTTATTTTTTATTTAGTGATTAAGAAAATGTTGTTTAATAATATTGTGAATTTTTTTAAATATTTAAAAGTGTTAAAAAAATGATGTAAAACAATATTAAATTTTTTTTTCACATCATGTTTTTAACACTTTTAAATACTTTTTTAAAAAGAAAAAAATTCACTATATTTTTAAACAACATTTTCTTAATTACTATGTAAAAACAAAAACTAAAAAAAAAATAAAAAAATGGGAACGGGACACGAGCGGGATCCCTAGCATTACTGTAAATACAAATATTTTTCACTTTCAAATCTTCAACTTTTTTATTTAATCATTTTCTAATTATTATAACTTTCCTAACCTTTCAAATAAAATACCAAAAATAATTCAATTTTTTCAAATATGAAAACGAAAATAATATACAAAATATATAATATTATAATTTTATAATATTTTTATGTAACTTTTTATTTTTTATTTTTTAAAATATTTTAACTCAAACTATTTTTAACCCATCTCATTTTAATTTAAATATTTAATTACTATTCACAAATTATTTTAACACATTTCATCTCGGATTCTCAACTCACTTGACTCTCGAGCGCAGAAGACTTATCATGTGACGTATCTTGAGGGTAGAAGACTTTGAAATAAAAACTGTGGGGTCACTCGTCAGCAATACATTTATAAGCCCTACTTCTTCCAACCCAGTATGCACTCCGCAAGCAACTTTTCCACTGGACAAGTGGAGAAGACTTTGAATAAACCATTTTCTTTCCAAAAGCGCGTTTTTATTTTCCTTTCCTGGAAAAGACAACTGTGATGATAGGCACGTAGAGGAGGAAAGGCATGAACTATCGGACATTAAAAAACAAATTAAGAATGATAGGGATGCATGTACTTTTCCACTAAACAAGGGTAATTTTTAAGAGTAATACTATATATAGTTATAGAATATGTAAAAACCATGCAGTCGCTTTAAAAAAGAGTGTGGTCAACTATTAAAAAAATATTATTTTTTCATGTGAATCCCGTATTTATTTATATTTTTTAAAGTGATTGCACTATATTTACACACTCATTACTGCAAGTATCATTTTTCATTTTTTAATAAATAGAATATTTGTAACCTGTTTATGTTAATTAATGTCTATTAATGGTGGATTTTGAAATTCATTAATTTAGTCATTAAGTTTGGGAGTTAACGCTGGATTGATTGTTGCTCTTTAAGTTGTGTAAAGGGCGTATTTCACACCACCAGCTAGGGGTGTAACCAATCTGGTTCGGTCCGGTTTTGGACAAAATCTTGGACCGAACCGGTATGACCGGTTTTGTATTTTTCAAAATCGATTACGCACCGATTACCCTCCTAAACCAGTACTTCCGGTTTTACAGGTTTCCGGTCCGGTTTTCTGATTTTTTTAAAATGTAAGTTTGACATTTTTTCATTAAAAATATGTTTAAAAAAAAACTATTTTAAAAAAATTTATTATACTTTTATTAATTTATATTAGATTATTAATATAACTATAACTATAATCTATATTAGACTAGTAGTACAAGTTATAAACTTATATATTAGTATAGCTATATAAATTATTAGACTATATAATAGTATTAATATTAGACTATTAGTATAGCTATATATTAGTATATATTAGTATTAGTGATAAACTATATATTAGTATAGCTATATAATACATGATCAATTACATTTTTATTTTTAAGATTAAACTTTTATTTTATAATAACATTATCTTATATATAATTATATTAATAGTATATGATCAAACAAATTACAAATGTTCATATTTAAAATTAACATTTTATGTTATATTTTATAAATTATAATATGAAATTATTTCATATATAATATATAATTATATATAAAAATTTCACATATAATTATACATTATCTATAAAACTTATATATTAATATATAAAAAATATTTTGTATAATTTTAATTTTGTATAAAACTTATATATAAAATATTATTTTTTATATATTTTTTTATCAACCGGTTCGGTCCGGTCCGAAAAATTCTAAAACCGGAATCGGACCGGTTCCAGATCGGACTGATCAGGTCCGGTTCGGACCGGTTTACCGGTTTTCCGGTTTAAATTTACACCCCTACCACCAACCACTCAAACGACTTGCAAAGAACAACTTGACGGCACTGATTGCCCAGGATAACCTCTGATGCTTAAATTAGAGAAGTAGTCTCAAAATATAATATGTTAATAGAAAAATGCTACTTTGTCCACTCAACTTGTCTCCTCATTTTGACACCTCATGTATTTTAATTTTTTTTACTTAATAATTAAGGAAGTGACTATTAGTGTATTGACACCTTTTTATTTTATTTTTTAAAACTGTTTTAAAGTGATAACAAAATATGAATAAAAAAAAATGAAAATGTGAATTTGGCCTAACGGTCACTTGGAATGAGCTACTCTGAACGGCAGAGTAGCACCACTCATCTCAATAATACTCAGGAGAACATTTGTTTGTTACCTTCATGTACCATTTATAGAAATGCAGGAGGTGTGTCCAGGAAGTCGATAACCATCCGTTCCATGCATTTATCTCCCACTATCCCTTAATAAAAAAGGAGAAGATAACTGCTCTGATTTATAGGGATTATCTATCTTAGGATAACTACCTTCATCTTGGGACATTATCACCTTGTGAATGATATTACTCCCTTGTTGATATCATGCTCCCGTGGGCCTTGTAGGTTAAAATGATAAGCTGGGCCTGTTTATCAGTCCTAGGCCGGTTGGCAAGAGGACCCAAATATCCCAAGTTGTTTCATTTTTTTTTAATATTAAAAAGATCCCCCTGTTTAGTCTGAGCAAGGAAAACTACTGCATTTATTTGATTTGAAAAGAAAAACCGTCTCTTTCTAATTAGTCCAAGGTTCAAGCGGATTGTGTTTTCTGAATTAACGTCTTTACCTCCATTAGTTTTCTCTCTTGATTTTTGGACCGAGGCTTTAATATCTACTACATTTATTTTTCGGATTCAAGTCATGTTTTAACGGAAGGAGTGTCCTTCAACGTTTATTTTTCTTAAAACAAAAAACCTTGCACCAAAAAAGTGTTATAACGTTTATTTAATCTGAAGATGCTTTACGAAAGAAACCCAAGAAGCCGCAGGCTGATAGCACATCAAAAAATAAAACCGTTAAAAAGCAACAGAGTGAAGCAAGACTGCAATAATACGGTCATGTAGAAGATCATGCTGTTATTCATCTTCAATTCTATCATCTTTCGGGCCTGTTTGCAACATATCTATTCTCAGATATTCTCAAATTATTTTATCACTATTTATAAATTATTTATTACTATTTGTACTATTATTCACAAATTATTTTATTACTATTCACAGATCATCTTAGATAATCTGAGTCTTGGTTTGGATAGAGAGATGCTTCTATTTCATCCCATCTATTCTCAATATCTAAACACCATAAATACAATTACTTTTTAATTTTAAATATTCAAATTTTTCATCTAATCATTACCTAATTATTATAACTTTTCCAAACTTTCAAATAAAATACAAAAAAATAATTCAATTTTTTCAAATATGAAAACGAAAATAATATAATAATAATATTTTAATTTTATAATATTTTTATTCAATTTTTTCTCTTTTATTTTCTAAAACTCCATAAAACATTTTAACTCATCTCATTTTAACTCAAATATTTCACTACTATTCACAAACCATCCCAACTCATCTCATCTCGTATTCTCAACTCACGTGAGGGTAGAAGACTTATCATGTGACATATCTTGAGCCTAAAAACTAGGGTGATACCCGCATGGTGCGGGGCGGGGCGTACCCTCCCCCGCACCCGCAAACTCATTAGAGTTAGATTTTGGATTGTCTTGGCCTTCAAGACCAACCTTTATATAGGAGGCCAAGGCAATACAATAGTCATCTTTAAGCAATGTGGGACTTACTACTAAGTCCCACATTGCTTAAAGATGACTATTATATTGGCTTGGCCTCCTATATAAACGTTGGCCTAGGAAGCCAAGGCAATCTAATGACTTAAATACAATATATTTATTCATATATATATAAATATAAAAAAAATAATTTATATATGGTGCGGAGCGGGGGCGGGGCGGGGCCCCGCTGGGGTCATCCTGCCACCCGCCCCCGCTAGGTTGTCTCCATGTCCCCCGCCCCGACATGGGCGGAGTGGGGTAGCCCGCCCGCCCATACGGGGGCGGGGAGGAACAAGGGGCGGGGCCCCGCTGCCCACCCCTACTAAAAACTGTGGTGTCACTCATCACCAATACATTTATAAGCCCTACTTCTTCCAGGACTGTGCTACGTATAAGGATCGAAACTTTAATCGAAGAACTCAACCGATAAGTTTGAATGTATTTTTTTTTGTTCTTTTTCTCCAATAATTTCTTTTATACATCTTTAAACATTTTTAAAAAATAAAAAAAATACCAATTCATTAATATTCAATTCCTTAACCATTAAATAAAAAAAAATTAAAAATAAAAAAATTCAATCAATCACTTTTATTAGTTCAACTAGCATTTTCCTTTCTTCCAACCCATTATGCACTCCGAAAGTTACTTTTCCACTAGACAAGTGGAGAAGACTTTGAATAAACCATTTTCTTTCCAAAAGCGCGTTTTTATTTTCCATTCCTTGAAAGAAGGACAACTGTGATCATGATAGGCACGTAGAAGATTATGCTTGGGAGATGAGATAAGATGAGAATTTTTAAAAATTTTGTGAATAGTATTAAGATAAAAGTTTAAAATATTATTTTTTAATATTATTATTGTTTTGGGATTTGAAAAAGTTAAATTAGAATTTGAAAAAGTTGAATTATTTATTATATTTTGTATGAGAATTTGAAAAAGATGTAATGATGAGATGAGATAGAGATGAGATAGAGATGAGATGAGATTTCTAATCTTTGTTTCCAAACATAATCTAAAGGTAGAAAGGATAGGGATATTGCATGTGCTTATTATAAATTAAGGCATGAACTATCAGATATTTAAGAAACCATAAAGAATGGCATCATCAATCCTTGTGAAAGTATGCATGCTAATCTCCTTTGTCTTGTATGTTCAACAGGTTTTTTCATCCTCAAATACCTCAGAAGCTGCTGCTCTTCTGAAATGGAAAAACACCCTTCAAAACGAAACCCAGTCCCGCCTATATTCATGGACTTTCCATCCAAATAATCAAACTAATTCTTCTGCAAATCGAAAGCCTGAGTAAAATTCCATGCACCTGGTTTGGTATTTCTTGCGACCCTTCTGGAAGTGTCATCCAAATTAACCTAACCAGCTTTGGTTTAAAAGGTACGCTTCATGGATTGTCTTTTTCGTCTTTATCAAATCTTGCATATGTTGACCTCTCTGTGAACGCTCTCTTTGGGACCATTCCGCATCAAATTAAGTATCTTTCCAAACTCATTTTTCTTGATTTGTCTAGTAACTTGTTGTCTGGAGAAATCCCACCAGAAATTGGCCTCCTTGCAAATCTTGAATACCTCAACCTTGTTGAAAATCAGTTAAATGGCTCGATTCCTAAAGACATTGGTCTCTTAAACTCTCTAATTGGCCTTTTTCTTTACACAAATCATTTGGATGGTTTCATTCCGACTTCTTTATGCAACTTGGGAAATCTTACAATGTTGTATCTTTCCAATAACCAACTTTCTGGCCCCATTCCCGAAGAAATAGGTCACTTAACTTCTTTAATTGATCTTTCTTTTTCTGCAAACCGTCTGGAAGGTTCCATTCCTATTTCTTTAAAAAACTTGAGAAAACTTACTCGTCTTTCTCTCTACCAAAATAAGCTTTTTGGCTCCATTCCTGAAGAGATAGGAAACTTGACGCATTTGACGATAATAGACTTGAGCACGAACCAACTCCATGGTTCAATTCCGGCATCACTAGGTAGTCTAAGAAATCTTAGCTATCTTGTTCTCTTTGAAAACAAACTTTTTGGCTCCATTCCTGAAGAGATAGGAAACTTGACGCATTTGACGAGATTAGACTTGAGCACGAACCAACTCCATGGTTCAATTCCATCATCATTAGGTAGTCTAAGAAATCTTAGCTATCTTTATCTCGACCAGAACCAACTTTTTGGCTCCATTCCTGAAGTGATAGGAAACTTGACGCAGATGAAGCTAATATCCTTGAGCATGAACCAACTCCACGGTGCTATTCCAAGTTCATTTTCCAATTTGAGCAGTTTGGAAGTTTTAACTCTTCGTCAAAACAGACTTTCTGGTCCCATTCCTCAAGGAATTGGGGATTCCATGAACTTGACGTTGTTGGAACTTGATGAAAACCAATTTACTGGTTATTTGCCCGAAAATATTTGTCGTTCTGGACTACTTCAAAACCTTTCTGCAGAAAACAACCATTTCATTGGTCGTGTTCCCCAAAGCTTGAAAAACTGTACAAGCTTGGTAAGAGTACACATGAATGGAAACCAATTTGTTGGGGATATATCTAAAGACTTTGGTGTCTATCCAAACTTGCAATTCATAGATCTAAGCCACAATTACTTTCATGGAAAGATTTCAAGTAATTGGGGACATTGTCCAAAGTTAGGAACCCTAAAGATGAGTGGGAATAATATTACTGGTGGCATACCACTCGATATTGGGAATTGGACTCAACTGCATGTACTTGATCTTTCTTTAAATCACATACTTGGGGCAATTCCAAAAGAAGTTGGAAAACTAACTTCTCTAGAGAAATTGTGGTTGAATGGCAATCAACTCTCTAGTGCTCTACCTTCAGAATTTGAATCACTGACCAATCTTGGAATCCTTGATGTGTCCTCAAACAAGTTGACCGACCCAATTCCACATATTCTTGGGAACCTACCAAAATTGAACTTCTTAAATTTAAGCCATAACAATTTTAGCGAAGGGATTCCAAAACCGCTCATGAGCTTAATTCATCTATCTGTACTAGATTTAAGCTATAACTCTTTAAGTGGAGAGATACCATCAGAAATCATCAAAATGCAGAGTTTGGAGGATCTGAACCTCTCTCATAATTATCTTTCCGGTTTCATTCCTACGGCCTTTGAACAAATGCATGGCTTGTTGCATGTTGACGTATCCTACAATGAGTTGCAGGGTCCCATTCCCAATAGCAAAGCATTTGTACAGGCTCCCATGGAAGACTTGCAAGGGAATAAGGGATTGTGCGGGAATGGTAGAGGGCTACGACCATGTAAACATATCTCAAAAAGGTCCCACAAAGGAGTGCTTGTAGTAATTTTCCCTGTCGTTGGATCACTTTTATTTCTTGCTTTCTTCGGAGTTCTTCTCGTTTTACAAAGAAGAAAGAAAGATCTACAATCGAAAGAAAGCAACAAGCATGAAGGAGGGCTACTTTCGGTATTAACTTTCGATGGAAGAAAGATGTATGAAGAAATCGAAAAAGCAACTGAAGGTTTTAATGACATATATTGCATCGGAAATGGAGGATGTGGAGTCGTCTATAAAGCAAACTTGCCAAATGGTGAGATAGTAGCAGTGAAGAAACTCAACCCACAACCTGATGGTGATCAGGAAATAATCCAAAAACAGTTCTTAAATGAGATAAGGGCATTAACCGAAATACGGCATCGAAACATCGTCAAACTTCATGGATACTGTTCACATATTCGACATTCGCTTTTGGTTTACGAGTACCTCGAATGTGGTAGTTTGACAACAATTATGGAGAATGAAGAGGCTGCTAAAGAATTAGACTGGTGTAAGAGGTTGAATATTGTTAAAGGAGTGGCTCATGCCTTGTCTTACATGCACCATGACTGCTCACCACCAATAATTCATCGGGACATAAAAAGTAGCAACATCTTGATAGATTCTCAACATGAGGCTCATGTTTCAGACTTTGGCACAGCTAAACTTCTTGACCTTAACTCATCCAATTGGACATCCTTTGCAGGCACATATGGATATATGGCACCAGGTAATTTATTTCGTTGTTCTCTCAATTTAATTTTAAGGTGAAAATATGAAACACCTTCAATTTAATTTCATTGCAATCTATACCTTCTCCATAACAAATTTGCAAATACCCCCTCCTTGCAAATTCAAAACTAAACAAACTAAAAAAAAAAAAAATCTACTTTTATTCCTTTTTATAACTTTATTTAGTTTAATGTAGTTTCATTGCCATTTTGAGCATTTTTAAGGATAATTTTGTTTTTCTTGGCAGAGCTTGCTTATACAATGAAGGTGTCTGAGAAATGTGATGTATATAGCTTTGGGGTGTTGTCATTGGAAGTCATAAAGGGAAAGCATCCAGGTGATTCCATCTCCTCACTTTCATCTCCATCAACTAAGGAAAATATACACCTGAAGGATGTTTTGGACCAGCGCCTTCCATTTCCAGAATGTCAAATTTTGGATGATCTTGTAGTTGTTGTAAACCTTGCAACTGAGTGCTTGAATGCTGATCCACAATCTAGGCCTACTATGCTCATAATTTCTCAAGTTTTATCTTCCAAAACTTCACGGTCCTAGAGACGACTTTTTTTTTTTCATTTGCACAAGGAAAGTCATGCGTACTGTGCCATATGAGTATTGGCATAGAGTCGTTTCGTTTCATTGCAAGTAGATCTAGATGTTCTGTTTTTATGGAGTGCTCCTCTCAAACAAATTGGAAGGTTTGTTAGGAGAGAATTTATAGAAGTTAAGACGATATCCATCCCAAAGAAATTTGTCTGCGGGGAGCCCCAGAGCAAATACGTAGTTTGGCTTGTAGTCTGAGTCTTTTCCTATATTAATAAGTCATAGTTGTAACTTCGATTTTATGAATGAAATGAAGTCTATTTCCATCAAAAAACAAAAAAAAGTAGATCTATATGTAATTTTGATCCTTTGGCAATCATTCACAGAAGGAAAATCATGATTTGTACTTATAGTTCCAAGATCTGCAAGCCCCGCATTCCAGAAAAAAATTGACAAATCAGAAACTTTTATGAGAAAAACCAACTTTTTAATTTTGAGTCCAACTTTTTTTTTTAAAGGAAATGCTCAGAGTTTACATATCCTAAAATTGTATTTAACATTACTTTTAATGGAAAGTATATATATCTTCGAAGGTAAAAGCTTAGAAATAAAATATATTTTAAGAAAAAGAATAAATTTGTACAATTTCTCGTCTTTGTCTCCGTTGATGTGCCACTCTTGACTTCATTTCGTAGTCTTCAAATGTCAAGTCCTACTTGCTTCTGTAATCAAAATTTAATATGATCAAATTTTAATATCACACTCTCCACCAATTTTTTTTTGAGGAAATCAAACCTTAAAGCGAAGTTCATTAGCAATTTTATGAATGAATGCATTACAAAGTATTCCCAATATTACATGCCACAAAACAATTGCTTGCGCTCCACTGAAGAAGCCTAAGACTTTTATCTCACAACCTAGGTAGCTTTACCACTGAGAGAGGATCATGAGCCACATGAATGAAATTAGCATATTTTAGTTTAAGGATCATCAACCATGCACATATACGCTCTGAGAAACCCCAGAGAGAAGCAAGTACTTTATAATGAAATTCATCATAAAAATATAAGTCTAGCTAACTCCTTGTAGACATAGGAAGTTGTTGGGGAACGCTTACTGGGTGTTTATTTTCAACCTTGCACTTATATAACAAATAGAACGCTCCATGCACCACAAGAAATAAGACATTTTTCCCAGCACCACATTTCGTCACTAATTCTATGGAAAATTGCCGAATATACTTATTCTCGTCGCTATTTCAATCGCCGCATGTTCTTTGGATTTTTTGATATTTTGTTTTTTTTTTTTTTTTTTTTTTTTGCGTAAGATTAGCGAGCTGCAAAAATCGTCGCAATTAGTTACCCTTTTCTGGTGAATATTGGTCGATGCAATTACATCTATAATCGTCGCGATTGGCTATACAAATCTCATAGTTACATCGTTGGAAAAAGTTAATTGCGGCAGAAATTTTTCTCGCAATAAGTTGACTCTTCGCCGCAAATAGTGGATCATTTTCTCGTCCAAATATATTTTTAACTCCTCCACTAATGTATTTTTGCGATGATCTCTAAATTGCCACAAATGCCTACTCCAAATTATATTTCGGTTTCCCGTCGTTCGTATATCGCCATAATTGGTTTTTTTCAATAATTTTTGTTTCAACGCAATTGGGTTGCATATGCAGTAGATGGTTGTTGCGGCGCCAATAATTTCGCCGCAATAGGAGATTTCACAGCAACTTGATGTTCAATGCAATTGACTCCACTGTTCTGGCAGCATTCTGGTCTGCTGAAAATTTTGCCGCAATAGATAACATTTGTAGCAATTTTTGAATGTGGTAAAATGGCTGTTGATATACTGAAATGAGTGTCTAAAAAAATTTGTTGCAATTGATGATCCAAGTCCCATGTAAAAAAATATTCATTTTGTCTCGGTTGGCATCTGCGAGGCACATAGGGTCTAAACACAGAATTTTACTACTACTTTTGGCTGCATTTTTTGTGCACAACTATATATTGCAAAAATAATACTCATGCTTATTTAAATAAGCATGATGGGATGCATAAAATCTGTGGGTTGGAAATAATTACTTCTATTGTTTCCCAACAAATTTGGGACCAATACCCCAAATATCCATATGCATTTGGTAGTTAAACAAATGCTGTATTCAAATGCAGTCATATATACAAGCATTAATTTATAACCCAATCTTCATCAAGTATAAATAGAATACAATTCATCAAGTTGACATAAATAGAATACATTTCATCAAGTATATGGAGTATATATGCACACCCATGCTGAATCTATATTGTAAATCTCATCTCAACACCAACCTGTAGTCCACAGATAATTAAGTACCATCATCATGCTAAGACAGAGTGCTCATTCATTCATCAGGTAAATAAACCAGTCATTTGGGTGCCCCACAAGTCACTTACATCATGTATTTTTCACGTCCTAAGACACTATATACACCGGTGCATTCAGTGAATAAACATGTAGAAAGATGTTTACATTGAGCAATTAGATATGATACCCTATTTGAGTCTTACACATGGACTCAATGAACTGCAGCTTTCTCTTTCAGTAATAGATGCCCTTCGCAGCAACACCTGCTACTCGTACTGGCATGAAAAATTATCTGCGGACATCTACTGTCCATAAAAATCCAGCATGGTACTTTGCCCAAAATTTACCCAACATTAGTCTGGCATGCTTCTTGTAAAAACCCTGAAAACCATGCAAAAAAATCTTCATTACATAAAGTTTTCTCTGTTCCTTTGTGAGGCATCAAACTACTTGTCACAATGTGTTCTTTAAGATATTGGCCAGGGATGCATTAGTACATACCTGCTCATATAACAGTGCCGAAGATAGCTTGCTAACTGTAGCTTTTTAATATGGGTCTAGACTTTTTTTTTTTTTATAAACTAGGGTTTATGCTTATTTATAGATTATATCCTACTCAATCCCATTATTTTGCCACCTCTAAATCACTGCTACTACAATTTAACTTTATTAAGTCATCCTTCTTTCTTATTCTTGTTAAACATCATTACAGTGTGTTTTCAATTGGCTACACAACTTAGACTATAGTCCCCTAATACTATATATATATATATATATAGTGAACTACCATATATATATAGTAACTTTATGAACTGAACTGTCATGCATAACGGTATCATTTCCTACAAATGGCACCACAATTTCATCAACTTTGGTATATGTATATGCCCTAAGAGTATGCTTTTATGCCAAAGTCTCAGACACTAGGAAATTTATACAGTTCTCTACAATGTGCATCTATGTTTATAAGCTGATATATGCATCACGAACCATTTTTCTTGACAATATCTGCTCCAAAAACTTGTGCATTAAAGATGAGGAGTATCTAAACACCCCATCTCATGACAATAGGTACATATAAAAGTCCTATGGCAGAGTAGTTACTGCTTCTATCTAAATTTCACATGCAAGATTTTCCTAATTACAACACACTGCATGTACATTCAAAAATACCCACGAAACTTTCCAACCAACATCAACTAGCCAAAGATCCCAGATAAACCATGATGATCAGACATCTAAATTATGTTACAAAATCGCTTTTGCTTTTCACTTGCCAATTGTATTATCTTTTTCCCATGTATATTTAGATTACATGCCACCAACCATAATGCATGAACAGTTTTAAAGTTTAACCAACCATTTGATGTAGTGTGGAAGAGATTTGAAATCTAATCAAAATGGAAACTCATAAAAAAACACTACTCTATAGGAGGCAAGTAGTTATATCTTATAATTTTACCCCCTACTCTATATATATCGTCCTAACGTAGCCATTTCTGACCAAGTAATATCAAGCTATCAACCAGTGGAGGAGTAAAGAAGCCTAGAACAAATCACTTTGAAGGAGAAGAAACGTTCCTATTACGACAATATATATAGAAAGATGGATCCTTAAACTATTTGAAGTTGGCATCTGGCGTGAATGGGAGAGATTTGAAAGTTGGTTTGCTAGCAATTAAAGCCAAACAACTCTATATATTTCTAGTGCTATAGATCCAGGTAAAGGGGAAGTTGGCGGTGACAGGATTCGATTGTTGTTCTTGGAATGAAAGGGAAGGTGCGTTGAAAAGAAGGGATCGAGAGATGTGAGCAGGGACTGGATGGGGGCTATTTCTATGTTTCTTGAGTTGTGGAAGCAAGTATATTCATGGCTGCTTGTGCTGGAAATCGGTATTGGATAGGTATTTAAGTGGCCTTCAAATGGGTGAAATAACAAAAGATAAGAAGAGCATAGCTATGAACATTTGCACTAGTCTGTCTGTCAACAACAGCAATGGAATAAAATATTCATCAAGTAAAATTTATCCTCTGCTATCTAGAGAGAGAGAGAGAGAGAGAGAGAGAGAGAGAGAGAGAGACTTAAATATGTGAAGGTCATCATGGGTCAGAAGAAGAAGATAAACATAAATGAAAACATCTTCAATAAACAAGATGATCAGATATCTACAACTGAGTATCTAAACAGAGAGGCATTTTTCATTAGATATGAAGTAATGGTATATAGGGGTTACATTGTCCAAGAGATATAGAGGTTGGAATACAGACAAGGGGTTGATATTCGTGGGTTCGCTGCGAATAGTGTCTTACCTTCAATATTACAGACAACAACCGAGTGCTAGACAATCAAATATAAATGTATTTAAATAATTCAAACATTGATGTAGTTTCATAGCATCTATTGGATCGTATTTTTCAATAAATACCTTTTTATAATCTAACGAACATGATTAAATCACATCAGTTTGCACATAGATTACTTTTGTATAATCTCTTTATGAGCAAAATATTTCTCTAATAAGAAAGGAAGGGAAAAGTGAGCCTTTGAGTTTCCATACATAGCAGTTTAGGGAATATTGTAGTTTCCATGGAGCACTTTACAATTTCAATGGAGGTCCCCATAAACCTTTGTCATTGCCCCCTTATGCACAAAACCATCCAAAGTGCCAACTTACTCTTTTAAATAGTGTTGTAACTGCAGCCTTTTTTTTAGGCACAGTATTTTTGGGTATCCTATTGGGTTAAGTTAAGCACCCAAATCTTGGTGTTGTTTTGTGGCCCTTAAACTGTTCGACAGGTTGCATGTAACTCTATTGCCTACTCCAAGATGCAATAGCTTTCTGCTTTGCCCACTCAATTATGGAGTTCTCTGCAATAAACTCCTAGATGTTTCTTGTACTGAAATTAGTGGGCTTGTGTATAAGTTGGGGACTGCAGAGAATTCTTTGAGGAATTCTCTGGACATTGTGAAGACTAAAGCAAGCCTTTGTAATATGTAACAGGACTTGAGTACGTCAAGTGCATCTGCAGCAGCAAATATTGTTAGTCAGCATTTTTGGTTTATGTTTTGTTTTATCTTAATACTCTACTTTTGCCACAGTTGTAGACAGTCTTTATACACAACTGTTTAAGCGGTCATACCCCTACGTTGTTATTATCTCCTATTGAGTTAGAACCAGACTTAGATTATGTAGAACTGAGTTGCAGCTGATCCACTGACTGAGGTGGTGTCAGGCCTAACAAATAAACTGATTTACAGGCATCCTGTGAAAGACATTATTATTTTGTCCACTCAGGTTTACTCCACGTCACAGCAGGCAAACTTTTAGATAATTATTTTATTAGCGAAAATATCAACCTGTTTTTATGTAGCAAGATGAAGAGAATAGACATGATGTGAATCAAGTAGCCAAAGATTCATCAGGTGGATCGATTGAAGTTAAAGATGTCAGTAATAGATGAGGACCGTGCTGATGAAGACAAGGAGGAGACAGTGGCAGATGAAACAATAGATGAAGTTGCAGGTGGGAAAGGCTAGTATCAGATGAACTGGAGCTTCTTAAATATCGGTTAAGAGATCAAGACAGTATTGATTGGGGTGGTCAAAATATGGACCAAACAAAAAGAAAATAATAATAAAAAATAGAAACAGGCAAGGGCATTGTAGACTTTTTCCAGGTTTCTAGACAGTGGTTGAGCCAGCTTTGGTCGACTATAGGTTGAGGTTGGCCAATTTGAGAGCAGGGATGTTTGTTTAAATTGCAAGTGCCACAATGTGTTTTTGTCAATATTCTAACTGAATTGTGTAAACATAATAGTTCACTTATTAGTTGCTTAAAAAGGACATCATTTAATACTTGGTAAGCCATACTCTTCACATATAATAGTTCTTAAACATGATTTTATACTGTACCACAAATTATGTCGTCGCAATGGCTGATTTACACAAGTTGTAAAGGCATTGCAGTTTATAGATGAAAGGGAATTATGCACTAAGATGTCAAACCTGATAACAGTTCTATACAGAGAAAGAATGGTGTTTTCTTACAAGTATTCAGGGAAACTCTAGGGCAACACCTGATGCATGTATCTGCTGTTGAGGAAATGGATAAATGAAGCAGTTATATCTATAGGCAGAGCTATGTTTATATTGACATGTTTGTGTTGGCTCTGTTTCAGCAAACAGAGAGATAGAAGGTGGGAACCTATGCGGGCTAGATGGAACTCTAGAATCCAACTTACAAAAATTAGAATTCTGCCCTAGCTTGTTGCTCACAGATATTGTGGTTTCATCCTTCCTTTTTCACCTTTCCTCAATAATACGAAGCTTAACAAATCTTGATTGTTATACCACGATGTCAGTATATACACTTTAGTAAGTCATAGAGCACCATGTAACACCAAGGCATGCAATAATTGAAACCACAATGCACCGAGACGCTCACAACATGTATTTTCTGACCAAGTAATACATTGTGGGAAATAATGTTGCACGGGGGTCCATGCATTAACCATAATGTAGTTACTGCTTATTTAAGTCAGATTTCTTATAGTGCATATATATACAGTTGTTGCTAATAATTTAGTAAATCTGGTTGCATATAATGCTAATCATTTGTCCAATTGCCTATGGTCGATTTTCCAATCTGGCTGTACTAAAACACATGTCAAAAGGGCTAACAATAGGGATGGATGGTCATAGATGCCATTGGCCAACAATGAAGCTAATGCATCTGTGCTATGTGAACAAAGCTTATCAACAGTAGGAAAATTCCTCAACATGTAATACAAACATCATAAGAATGGCACGAAGCACACAAAAGGCATATATATAAAATTAATTAATCAGGGAAATGACAAAGATTCAAGGCCCCAACTAAAAGCCATATTCTACAAGAATATGGCAAGGCAATATCAGGAATTGCAAGTGTGAAGGGGAGAGATTTTCCAACAAGATACAGAGTTACCTGTAGGGCACCAAACCGTCGGGCCTTCGCGTTGATTGAAAGATGTGCACCTCTGATATGGGATGCCCACCACTCAGTCGGCGTCCGAAAATTGGCCAAATCCGGAATGGAACTCGAGGAGGAATTGGAAAAGTGGAGGACGGGGAGGACGGGAGATGGTGACTTGGAAGTGTGTTTGCCGGAATCACAATAGAGGTATCACGTGCAAGATGTCTTGTATCGGGTTTTTCACTGAAAATGGTAGAAGATGGAGACTGCCACCGACGACTTTGAATGAGGAGGAGCCAAAACTGTGGATGAGGCGACGAATCGAAGGGATAATCGCCGAAGGTTCTGTCCAGTGGAGGAGAAATGGAGTGGATGAGGAATCGAATCTATGGATAAGGAATCAAAGCCAAGGAGAAGGTGAGAATCAGTAGGTTGCGCGAATGGAGTAAATGTAACGAATCGAGGTTTGGGAAGATGGAGAAGGGGATCAAAATTTCGGTCTGAGCACTGTGAGGTGTGCAGGAATGGAAGAAAATCGTCAATGCCTTCAATTAGCAATTTGGTTATCGAGGGCTTGAGAAAGAACATTGAACATTTGGTGCTTCATGGCGCTTTCTGTTGATATATCTGCCGTTAAAACACAAACTTCCGACGGCATGTTGGGATCCCATCAAAAACAGTCCTAGGACAAGGTCCTAGACAAGCTCCTAGTCATGCATGGGCAACAAAGATCGGACCACTTCCATGATCAAGGCTAGCCAAGGCCAACCAAGGGCCAAGACATATCACGGGCCACATTGGCCATGCAAGACCATATCATTTATTTATCTTTATTTATTTTATTTTATTATATTTCAAGGGACCTATTGGGGGTTTCCACTTTGTAATCTCTATAAATAGGATCCTTAGGCATTTCATTTTACATCTTTTGGCAAATTCCCTAAGTGGGTAGACTATTGTTCTTGAGATCACTTTTCGGTGCTTAGCACTTGGGCTACTTGGGTGAAATTCGTAAATCCCTAATAGAGGATCATCACCTTGAAATTCATGAATAGGTGTGAGTCAATCTATCTTATTTCATCATCGTGAAATTCGTGAATCGATGGTGAATTATCTATCAATCTTATGAGTATTATTTTTGTTTCATTCCATTTGTCAATCTCTTGTCTATGTTTTCCATTCTATATTCAAAAACCCAAAAATATATTGTTCTTGTCGTTTCTAGTTGTTCTTATGTTTTTCATCTTATTCATCTTTACTTGTTGCAAATCAAAGATATCCTAAATCTCAATCTTAGTATTATTTGGTTTCACAAAATATCCATAAAAACCATAAAGAGAGTCTTCATAGTCAATTGTTGAGTCCATTCATCCCTTATTCATAACTTTTCCATTGTTCATACATTGTCTTGCATCCTTCCATATCACAAACATAATCCATTCACCCATTTGATCTTTCCCACTCATATATTTTGGCCATCACATTGTTTGTCCCATTTTCCATATTCATCATCTCCATAAAACCCTAGCCGAAATATTATATTTTACATAAGCTCCACTTTCCAAAATTAGCCTTCCCTCACCCACACTTAACCTAGCCGAAACTTCCCTTGTCCACCCATCTTTCCATAATTACCACTTACCATAATTAGCCACCATCATACACCTTAGCCCTAGTCGAACCATTGTCTTCCACAAACCCTAGCCATCCCTCAAGAGTCCTACTAGGCAACTTCCTTAACTTAGGGAAAGTTGACTCATTCCAATCAATCCCACAAATCCTACCAGTCCCAAAACCATTCCTAAACTTTAGGAACCGTAATCACCCCATATCTATCTTTCATTCAATCTTACATTGACCTAGCCAAATCCCACATTTTCCATATTGGCCACTTACCTAAATTAGCCTTCTTCCACATTCCACCTAATCCTAGCCAAACACATATTCCCTCTTCATTCAAATTCAAATTCGGTCACTCTTGCCTTATTTGAATTTGACCTAGCTGTCCACCAATCTTTCCATACTAGTGTTTCCATAACTTGGAAATCCTAGTTGACCAAATCACATCACATAGCCGGCCACCACACTATCCAAAATCAAATCCCAAGATTTTAGGAAACTTTCCTAAACTCTTTCAACCTCCCAAGTTTGGCCAACCCTAGCCGCCCATCACCATCTTCCAAACCCTAAACCTTTCTTCCATCATCCAACCCTAAACCTAAACCCCAAAGTGACACCTACCCATATTTGATCCTACAATCAAGGGATCACAATAACCACTCCCATATTCGGCTAACCCTAGCACCCTTCATCCAACTTAACCCTAGACTCCCACAAGGTAATTCCTACCACTTAGGAATCCTTATCCCATCTTCCAATTAATCCAAATTCGAAATCCATCCCTCGCCTTAGTCAAACACCAACTTCTCAACAACTCTCATGCCTCTTACCATTTAGAATCAACCCTAGCCACCTTACCCATCATCCTAAACCTATTTTCCAAATCCATATCCCTTGATTTAAGGAATTGCCAACCCATTGTCAATTCCTTAAACCTCTCCATCCCTACAATATCTCTATCCAACCAAGACTTACCTTAATAGCCAAAACTGAATCTCAATCCCTCCAATCACTCAACTTCCCTAGAATCACTCCATTCCTAGAATTTCTCAAGTCAACCAAAGACTTTCCACCTCTTGCCATATTCAAATCATACCTCCCTTATCTTACCATAACCAAATCTCATCTTCCATATCCAATCCCTCAAACCACTCATTCCCTAGAATCACTCAAATCAATAAAAAACTATCATCCTATCTTGCCGTATTCAAATCCCATCTTCCATCTCCAAATCCCTAAACTCAAGGAACAACCCTAGACCCATTCAAACACAACTCATCTTCACCCTTAACCTAATTCCCATCTTTCCCAAAGTGACTCATCAATCAAGGAGTCCTAGCCTCATCCAACCACATCATTCCCAAACCCTAGCAACTCATCTTAGAAACCAACCCTAAGCCAACTCTTCTAATCTCGAAATCCTCCTTAGACACCACACAAAACCCTAGCTACACTTCATCAAACCAACCCTAATCATCATCCAATTGGCCCCAACATCGAGGGCAACCTTCCATCCATTCCACATTGCATCAAACACTCATATTCATCCATTAGATCACTTGAACTCATCATCGTCATCATTCCATCACTTCAACAATAAACCTTCATCAACCTAGGAACCCATCATTCCCACCATACACGGCCATTATTATCTAAAGACCAAGCAAGTTGGCAAGGTCACTCGGTCCCATCATCACCCAAGGCAAGCTTGTGGACTTAATGTTTAGGGACAAGACCGGGGTCCCTAACACGGCAACAGACGTCGCAAAATCTTTTTTTATTGCGACGAACTATTTCGACGCAATATAGAAATATATCACTGCAAAAAGGGGATGAATACCCACAAAATCAGAAATGTAGCAGTTGCTGGAAAAAGGGGCCGGCGAATTCTAAGTCGCTGCAAATGGTATGCTATTACGGCGATTTCTATTACAACGAAACAAAAATCACCGCAATAGCTCTGTTTTCTTGTAGTGATGTTAGTTTAAGGCCGTCCTCCTTCATAATTTAGAAATTAGCCCTAACCTTTTGAAGAGATTTCTAAGACTTGGAATAACCTCCAAAGGGGGTTAGAATGGTGTGGCGAGTTGAAGAGATTTTATTTTATAAGATATTTGATTTTTATGATGATCAAGATATTTATCTTATTTTATCCCGATATAACTTTTCTATAAATAGGGACCTTTTTTTTTTTTTTCCAATAGCTAGGGACTTGTCCCTTTTATTCAATTAATACAATAAGAAAATGTGGCAATTAAATGTAGAGGAAATTGTAGACATTCATATTTGACGCATATTGGATGAAGGATGAGGAATGCAAAGATATATATTATTTTGAAAGAATGGTAAGTTGATAAAGTAAGGGAAGTTATAAGCGGCTGATTGCAAGAACTAGTTTATCGCAATGCATGGAAAAACTTCAGCAATTGAGCAAAACTACAAGGGGTAAACATAATCATTTTAAAAACAAAAGGGAAATGGATTGAGCTCACTCTATAAATAAATAAATAAAGAAGAGAAGGAGAAGAAGTGAGATGGAAATAGGAGGGTTAAATAGGTATGAATAAAGAATAGAGAGAGGGAAACAATGTATTTTCACAGGTGTGCTAATCAACAGGGAAAACGAATACAATTAGTTGTAACAGACGAATGAAAATGGCAACCACATGTCAAACCCTATAGATATCGGCAGGCAAAATGTTCATAAAGCATTGTTTAGAATTTACTTACTGGTACCATGCATTGAGGTTGCGGAACGTCAAGTTTGAAAAAAGTAATGAAGAGTTTTGTATTTCTCTATTAATTTCTCTACTATATATGTAAGATACAACATATATAGGCTTTACAAGAGTTTATACAATATGAAAATATGAAAACTATTAATGGGAATGCCCTTGCACCTAAAGCATAGAAATTGTTACAACATATTTGGTCCAAAAAGGTAAGAGTACTCTTGTTGAGCATACACTCTGCTGCCAGTAAACTTTCTACTTTTACACTCCCCTTCAAGTTGGAGTGTGGATGTCAAGAATGCCTAACTTCCTTAATAAATTTTTGAAAGCAGCATTTCCCAAGGGCTTCGTAAATATGTTAGTTGCTTGAAGTGGAGAAGTTATGCGGGTGTGATGATCAAGTTGGATTGAATCTTCTCGCAAATCAAATGACAATCTAGCTCTATATGTTTGATTTTCTCATGAAAGATTGGGTTTGCTACAATATGCATGGCTACTTGATTGTTACAATAGATATTTGCTAGTTTTAACATAAAAACTTCCAAATCATTCAAGAGATAGTGCAACCAAGTGAATTCGTAGCTGACAGCAGCCATAGCTCGATATGCCTTAATTGATGATCAAGACACAGTGATTTGTGTCTTGGTCATCCAAGAAATCAGGGAATTGCCAAGAAATGTACAATATCCAGTGACGAATCTCCTTGTGGCAGGGTAACTTGCTCAATCTGAGTCATAACATGCCATGAGTTTTAGGTTGTTCTACGAAGGAAAACAAACCTTGTCCCAACAATCCCTGTAGATAGCATAAAATTCACAATGCTACATCAAGTCCTTTATCACCTGATGCGAGCCCGTATAAGCCAGGCTTTCTACATAGGGCTGCTCGTCCTTCTTTTGAACTAATTGCACTTTGCTTACCCCTATGTCTCATCTTCCACAGTACCTTGGTTGTTGGAAGGGGTCTCTTCTCTTCCTTCAGCGCAATCCTCACATCCTCCCATCCTTAATAAATAATTTTTTCCTCCAAATTTGGTAAGGGATTTCCATTGGGATGGAACTTCGAGGGATGTGCTTAAGGTTGGGCATTCTTTGTCGATGCCGATTGAGGTGATGGGCAGTTCTTTCTTGTCCACCCTTTGACCTTCATCATCTGCAATTTTTTTTTTTTTTTATGGAAATAGGCTTCATTTCATTCAATGAAACCGAAGTTACAGCTGTGATTTATCAATACAGGGGAAAAACCCAGATTACAAGCCAAACTACGCATCTGCTCTGGGGCACCCCCGCACACAAATTTCTTTATGACGGACATTATCTTAACTTCTATAAACTCTTTCCTAACAAACCTTTTAGTTTGTCTGAGAGAATAGCGCTCTGTAAAAACAAAACTAAACGGCCCTTCTCCAAAAGAAGAGAAGTACTATCACCCTCCATCCTCCCAAAGGAGGAGGAGTACTATCATTTGACCTCCTCCCAAAGAAGGAATGGGACCATGCTGCTATGGACACCAAGTCCAATAGCCTATTTCTTTTTATTTTTTACCTAAAACAAAACAACAGAAAACTGTAAATACATAAAAAACTGAAAAATAAACTTGAAGATCCCGAAGTAGCTGGTCCTAGCCCCACCACTTAAAAACTGCTTTGTTTTGGCAAGAAGCCATAGGGTTTCATCACTTTCCTTCATGCGCCACACCCCCTTTTTTCCTCCTCTCTCTTTTTTCCTTCTTTCTTCTTCTTCCTTCTTTGCTCGTGATTCACTCCCTTATTCATTTTTTCCTTCGTCTATCACCCACCTCCTCCATCAAAACCACCTATGCATGAGCACCTTCCAGAGCTTGCCTTCCACCTACCATCGCCACTCGCCTAGCCCTTGTCGTTTAAAAGCTTCGTAACGGACGGGAGATTCGACACTGCAAGGTGGTCAGCAACTAGGTGGCTAGTGCTCTGTCTGTACTGGAGATTCGGAGAGCTGACGATGTGACCATGATCATCGGTGCTGGGTGGCTGTGCATGCAGCTCACGGTGGCGGAAACGAAGTGCTCTGTTATAAGCAAAAATGGTGGTGGAAACGATTGCTTTGGACAAGACATGGCTTGGTTGACCTACAGTGCAGCAATGGAGCGAAACACTCTGCGAGTGTGCTTCTTGGGCTGCTCATGGATTGCGATGTCGTTGTTCTCCACTATTGGGCCAACTTCTCTTTTCTCCTTTATTTGATTTGAAGAGAAAAACACAAAAACAAAAACAAAAAAACACAGATTAAGAAAGAGACATAGGGCCAACATTCTAGGCAGGAGGGAAGGGAGGGGAGAGGAGCCGAAGTTCCCACCCCCCTCTAGCTAGTTTCGATTTGGGGGAGTTTTTAGAGAGAAGGTGGAGGTTCACTCTCTAAAAAATAATTGGAGCACTTTAAACAAAGGATATAACTGCAATAATGTTGTTGCGCCATCATCTGCAATTAAGACAAGAGTTCCCTTTTCTTGTCTCCTTCATTGGCTGCTCTAGTTGCAACCGTCTTTGTTGCTCTTTCGCATCCTAGCTCCACCACTAGATTAGGCATTACACGATATTGGCAAGACTTCACCTTTGTCCTCTTCTTGGCCATCATGTTTTGGAGGCATCCACTTCTCTCCTCACTGCCTCATGGCTTCGTTGGCATGATCCTCTAAGATCAGGCCCTAGCCCTTCAATGATTCTCTTAATCTCGACAGTGTTCCTTCTAAATTCGTCGGTGTTCTCCTTCCAACCTAACCGTTTCGTGTCATGCTTCCATGAAACAATGGATTACTTTTGATGGTATGGCTACCTTTCATGCTATCCTTTTTTCTCGCACCATGATAATAGTTCTGGAGTTTTAGATGTTGTAACCAAAGGGCAGTCCAAAAGCTCATTTATAGTCACACTCCTACCTCTAGTTTGACCAATCTACCCTTACTACTTGTGTTCTAGGTCAATTATTGCAGCTCAAATAAATAGGAAAACTGCTTCTACACGACTTGCTCACTTTCTCATGTAAATTTCTCTTTTCCCGAGCTTCCCATTACACCTTTACCAATGGTATGGTTTTGGAACATAGCCTCTATTCCTTCCAGTCAGCTTACCCAAAGTGTCGAGAAATTGGTAGAAAGTGGGCAATTTTGGTCAGTCTATCTATGATCACCCAAATTGCATTCTTACCGCTAGGGGTTCAGGGTAATCTGACAACAAAGTTCATAGCTTTGTTCTCCCACTTCCATTCTGGAATGGGTAAGGGATGCAAGTTCCTGGCAGGTATTCGATGCTCAACCTTTACTTACCTTTACATGGCACACTTCTCAATGAAGTGGACAATATCCCGTTTCATTCCTTCCCACTTGAAGTTTTGCTTAAGATCCTGATACATATTTATACTCCTCAGATGTATCAAATATAGCAACAAGTGGGCTACAACGAGTATTCTTTCCATAATATTTGAATTCGTCAAAACCGCTCTTTGTCCTTTGTATGACAAGTTTCTGTTCTCACCCAAACTAATTTAGAAGTGCTTTTCCTCTTTGGATTCTTCGCTAGATCTCTAATAACTTTAGATCTTTCCTCTTCTGATCATTTCATTCGTCGTAATCTTTCACCCTTAATTCTTGTACCGTGCCGAGGATTTCCTCTTGTTGCAAACTCCCTACCAATAGCTATCTCATTCCTTCAAGAAGTGAGTCCATTTCTATAGGACCTCCTACATCTCTCGATCTAGACTTTCGACTTAGCGCATTGGAGACCAAGTTGGCCTTGATTTCACATCGACAATTGCTTATAGTATCTAGCCATCCCTTTTGTCTCATGTTGATGTTCTTCTACGGTAGAGATGTCTCAAACTCATGTGCTCTGCTTACATTTCACAAGCTTCTTCATATAGTATTGTCGAGTATATTGCTTGGGGGAGCACCGCTACTATTTTTCAAGAAGAAAGATGAGACACTTAGGATGTGCATAGATTACCGGAAGATGAATAAAGTATCTGTAAAAAATAGATATCCCTTGCCTAGAAGAGATGACTTCTTTGATCAGTTGCGAGGAGTCACAATATTTTCTAAGATTGGACTTAGATCCGGTTAACACCAATTAAGGATCAAAGAGGATAACATACCAAAAACTGCATTTCAAATGAGGTATGGCCATTTCAAATTTATGGTGATGCCATTTGGATTAGCTAATGCCCCAGTGACATTCATGGACATAATGAACAGGGTGTTCAACTATTGTTGGATAGGTTTGTGGTAGTATTCATAGATGATATTCTAATATACTCCAAGAATCTCGAAGACCATGGAAGCTACCCAAGGTTGGTATTGGGGGAACTTAAGGAGCATTGGTTTTCGCCAAACTCAACAATTGTAAATTCTGGCTAGTGGAAGTAAAGCTCCTCGGTCGTGTGATATCCAAGGAAGGAGTCGTGTTAGATCCTAGTAAGATTGAAGCAGTCGTGGATTGGCAATGTCCTAACATGGTACACAAAGTTAGGAGTTTCTTGAGATTATTGGCTATTAGCTAATCGAAATGGCATCACCATTTGGACCTCTCACGACGTTGGCTAGGAAGAATGCCAAATTCAACTAGACCAAATTGTGTGAGCAAAGCTTTGAGGAACTAAAGAGAAGGCTGGCCACAGCCCCTGTGTTGACTTTACATGAATCCCACAAACCATTTGTGGTATATAGTGATGCATCAGAATATAGATTATGATGTGTTCTAATGCAAGAAGAAATAGTAGTGGCTTATGCGTCGAGACAATTGAATGATCATGAAAAGAACTACCCCACCCATGATATGGAATTAGCAGCTATAGTGTTTGTCTTGAAGTGGCCAATCAATTAAAAGCACTAAGTTAAGAATAAATCAAACAAACATAGTAGAGAATTACTTCAAATTAGCATAGAAAAGCAAGTATAGTTTGAAACTAGATTACATCGTTTTCCTAGAATGAAGAAAACTTAGTTCATGCTTGAAATTAAATTCAACATCAACGAATTCACCATAATTTTTCTAAGAATAAAGAAACTTCCAATTGTCTCTGTAGTCTTTAGCCTTCCATGTCGTCTCTTTGTTTTTTTTTTCAGCCTCTCTTTTTTCCTTTCACACGTCAATGTCTCTTTTTTTTTTTTTTTGGTTTTTTTTCCTTCGTCATTTAGCCTCCTTTGATTTTTCAGCGTCTTCAAATTTCTTTCTATCTTTTTTGTCTGCTTCAATTTCCCCAAAACAAATCTCGTTTAGCCTTTCTATTTTTTCAATTTCATCCTCTCCCCAAAATTTTGCCATTATTTTGTATTTGAAACTCTGCTTCCATTTATGAAAATCTCGTTTCTCCACTTCCAAATCCTGCCCTTTTTCTTATCCTTAAGAATCTGCACTTTTATTCAAATTTTTGAATACGAAGAATTCGAATATGACATAAATCTTTTATGATTGACGTTGGAATACGACAAAAATTCGAATACAAGGAAGCGGATTTTTCGTGTCTTCAACTTTTCCACAATCTTCAACCTTTAAAAATTCAACTTGATCTTTATCTCCAAAACAACCTTGATGACCAGCCCTTATATTCGGATAAATCTTCATTTAAATGAGAGAGAGTCCCTAGACGATAGGTTAATAAAATTTGGTCTTCTTTTTCTTCAAATCAGAAATAAAATTTAAATGACAACAATGAAGCCTAAAACCAACAAAAAACAAAATAAAATTGGACTAAAGTAAAGTTAAGAAGTGATAAAATATAGGAAATTATGCAAGGCATCAATAACCACATTACAAACTTCACATTTAACCCCGTCACTTCATAATATACCACCATATCACAACTACATCACACATTGCACAATAACCCTGTCCCTTCACACTACTTACAACCACAACACAACTACACAACGATCTCTATCACTTCACACTCCACAACCAAATCACAACTACGCCATTCACAATCCACAGTTCACAATTCACAATTACCAACAATAGTGCACCATTCACAACACCAATTAAGCTTCACAAACATAACAGTTCTAAAGGTAAAGGATGGACAATATACCATAAATCGGGGTTGAAATTGTTGTATCGCTTGCTGTCCGGCATTGTCTCACAGTGCTAGCTATAGATGTGCAAGGAGGGCTGGGTTGAGGCTTGGTGGTCATTGTCGTGACCTTAAAAATAGGGGCTGGGTGTGGAGGTGCACGGTGGAGAGTTTCGTGTGTTTGGTGATCTGACTGTGCGTGGAGTGGAGGAGAGAACATGGGATGGGCAGAGCTGCCAAGATTAAGGGGAGCCAAATGGTGGGGAGGTGGCTGTTTGTGGCGAAGCTTGGCAGAGGAGTAAGGAAACTTGCTCTGTTTCGACTGGGGAATAGAGGGTTTCCTCAGCTTGCATCTATGTAGCATGGTGGCGAGGGTGTGATGGGGCTAGGTTGAGATTTAGATGGAGCTGCGTCAGCTATTGATGGTAATAGAGAATAGAAGAGGGAAAGATAGAGGGCATGCAAGGGAGAAGAGAGACCTAAGAGAGGGAGAGTGAAACCGAAATGGGTGAGAGGAGGGGGTGGTTATGGCAAGGCTTGGTGGCAGAGGTGGCGGCACGGGAAGAGCAATGGCGGAGGTGGTGGGTTGAGAGAGAGAGAGAGAGAGACGTGGGGGCTGGGGTGCACGACGGTGGGCTGCAGGGCAGTTGTGGCTTGCTACGCCGATAGCTTGTAGTGATGCGGCGTCCTCCGTGGTGGTTGAGCTAGGTTACCAAGAGAGAGGAGAGAAATTGGGGGAATGAGACGTAGAGGGGAATAGAGGGAATAGGAAGGGAAGAAGTCGAGTGGAAGAAAGGGTTGTCACCGACGAGAAGCAGTGGTGCTATTGACGGCGACGGTGACGGCACGATGGTTGGCAAGGAGGCACAATGGGAAGTTTCTGTTATTTTTTTTTTGGGGGGGGGGGGATGACGCTGGTAGGAGGTGAGAGAGAAAAGAGAGGAAATTAGGGCTTTTGGGGGACTTAATCCTAGCCCTACATCTTGGGATCCCTACCCTAGATCCAACGGTAGAGATAAATCTAAATAAAATAACAGAAAAATAAAAATAAAGAATAGAAGTAATTGCAAGGGAAATACACTGAGTTTTAAACCAACTTTTATTCTTGATCTGAAAATAAGAATCTTCATGATAAAATAAAATGATGAGTTTAATAAATAATAAATATTTCTAAGAGAAATAAAAGCATCTAAATAAATAGAGTTTTTAACCTAAAATAAAATGGTGAATATTACATAATATTCTAAAAGAAATAAAATCATGTAAATAAAATGATTTTCTTAAATTAGATTATTTTCGGGGCTCTAAAATATAAAAAGGCTTACTTTAAAAATAGGCTTGGTTCAATAATACTAAAAATACCTCATTTAAAATAATTTTAGACATTTAAAATATTTCGAGGATTTTAAAATACTCGGCTTGCTTTAAAAATTTTCTGCTAAATTTAAAATACAAATTTAAGATTTAAAATGCAAAGGTGAGACTTGTGACAAATCGAGAGAAAAAGGAGCGGATGGTCACAACAGTAGGAGAAGTGAAACTAGCAGTCTTCCAAATGGCATTGCATAAATCTTTTAGCTCGAAAGGATTTCTAGCTTGTATTTGTTCAACAACTGACCTGTGGTGGAGGATGAGATTTTTTAGACATTACTCGATTGTTTGCATTCTTGAAGGCTTTTGGGTTCAATAAACGTAAACTATATCGTCTTAATTCCAATGGTGAAAGAGCCAACATGAGTGATAGAGTTTAGATCTACCAACTTGTGTAATGTGTTATACATAGGTAAAATTGCAAATAGACTCGAGCTTCGTTTATTTGACATCACCTGAATAGTTGGTTGCAGTGCCACTTCCCTAAATGTGGCAAAAGAAAGCACACTAAAAAAAAATCCACTAGTTGGACTATACAACAGCTTCTTTAGTGGTCCCCTCATTGTTTCACTAATAAAAGGTTGATTCAGTCAATTTTGAACTCTATAATTGTTATTTCTTTTTCTATCATATTCAATGGTGAGCCATATAGAAAGTCTCATCCTACAAGAAATTAAGACAAGGTAATCCTCTATCCCCATACCTTTTGACCATCTCTGTTGATCATTTTAGGTTCTTTGTGATCAAATGTGTCACACGCACCCAGAAATAGAAGAGAGAGAAGATGTAATAGAAAGGATTAGAGAGAGGATAAGAGAGAAATTGAGATTTGATATGATTTTCTTGTATTATTTTGCATCCTGGTCATCGTCTCTTTTTACACTTCTTAGGTCTATTACATAAGCCATTATGGGCTCAATTACAAATGTGGGCTTTGTAACCCAAAAGTAATTACAATACATTTCCTCATTTAAAGGCTTAGCGCATTGACCCATCACTACTTTAGCCCATCAGACCCACAATAGTCATATGTTGCCCTAATCTTATGTATGAGTCTTCACGCCTTGTCTGATTTCATGTTGCCCTAGTCGCCACCCTCGATATGTGACAATACCTCCTCCCTTCAAAATAGCTCGTCCACAAGGTGTGGGAAGGTCGCCGTGAGAGAATGAAACTCTTCCCAAGTAGCATCTTTAGGTGTTTGTCCCTGCCACTGTGCCAATAACTCAGGTGCTTACGAAGTTACCTATTAAGAACCTCAGTTGGTTCTGGTTTAATGACACCGCTTGCATCAACTGGAGGTAACTGTGGTAGAACCATCACGTCAGATTCCAGCTTGCGTTTCAGCTGAGACACATGGAAGACTAGATGGATTTGAGATGACATGGGTAGCTAGACTCAGTAAACAACTTCTCCACTCCTTTGGGTTACTTGGAAATGGCTATAGAAACGTGGATCTAGCTTGAGAGATCGACACTGTGATACTGACATATGACGGTACGGTTGTAATTAAAGGTAAACCCAATCACATTCGTTAAAAGTTTGCTCCTTCTTTTCAGATTTGTAAACTTTTTCATACAATCTTGTGCACGGTGCAAGTTGTCTTTCTGTAGATGTAGCATCTAATATCTAGTCAACAATTTCTGATCTACCTCTACAACTTGAGTGGTATCAGGCATGTAGGACATGAGCTGAGGTGGAGGAAATCCATACCCAGCCTGGAAAGGGGTCATCTTAGTCTAGCTGTGCACTAAGGTATTGGACCACCACTCTGCTAATGAAATCCATTGCACCCAATAGTTTAGCAGGATTAGCTTAACTCCATTTACAGAAACCAAATGACCTAAGTAGTCCACCCATTACACCCAAACTTGCATTTACTCATTTTTGCAAACAATTGGTTCTGCCTGAATAGCTCCACTGCAATTTGCAAGTGTTGGACATGTTCAACATCTTTTCTATACACTAGGATATCATCAAAGAATACCAAAATAAAGTTTCTCAAATAGGGCTTAAAAATGGTATTCATTAATGACTGAAATGTAGAGGGTGCATTAGTCAAGCCAAAAGGCAAGACTAAAAATTCGTAGTGACCCTCATGGGCCCTAAAAGCTATTTTGGGGATATCTTTAGATTTGACCCTAATTTGATGGTAACCATATTGTAGATCCAGCTTAGAATAAATCTGTGACCAAAATAATTCGTCAAGAAACTCTTCCACTATTACATCCATCCTTATGGTGGGACTTTAGAAAATGAGACGGGAATTATTGAGCCTTTTAAAACTTTTCCCTTTCCTTCCCAGGATATGAAAGATTCTAATTTAAAACTAAAACATACCCTATAAATATAACAGAGAGTTTTTCAGTGGAAATCATTAAGTTAAATTAAAAAGTCCTTTTACAAAACTTATTTTCATACATTACGTAAAACTGCTTAGGCTTCTGTCACACTTCCCTTGGGCCTTGTTTGTCCTGATGCTTCTCCCTCGTTTTGTCCCTGAGAGGGGGAGGTATATACATAAAAACTAAAGTGAGTCGAATACTCAGTAAATATTACTTCATACTGTAAAAATATACTAACATAAGTTTTCATTCATGCATTCATAATTCCTGTACATACTTTACATAAATATTCATTTCCTTCGAAAACATTACAAGGTGGAGTTTTTCTTCAAAAATGATTTTCTTTTCATAAAAAATTTTCCACACCTTGTACACTCATTCAAAAAGAAACTAAAGTATTTATACATTCAGTTTACTCTTTTCACATTTTCTCTAGCTGGTACACACTTTATGCCCCATGTGTTGGGGTTAGCGGTCTTCTGGACTCAGATTCCGCTCGTGACCATAGGTTGGGAATCCCTTTTAGTTAGGGGAGAACACTGGGTGCACTACTAGTACTACTTACCCATCATTGTAATTTGCCCAGTCTATTGATACCATCATTCATTCATTCAGTCACGGTCGTTACGTATTTTCAGACATTAAAACATTCATTCATTTCCTTTCCTTTCATTCATTCAGTCCTTTCAGTTCTTTCTTTTTCATTTCCTTTCATTCATCAGTCCATTCATTTAATAAATATTATTTAAAAGCCTAAGCTTAAGCATCATCATAAGCATCATTTTATAGCATTCCTTGAACATCCTTTCATAGCATCATTTAACACTCATTTCATAGCCTTATTTAAATAGACTTTCATCGCATCATATAAACATCATTTAAAAGCATTAAGCATAAACCTCAACGTTTCATTTCATGAAAATAAGGACAATAGCTACTAAGTATAATATCCATTCACATGCATATAACTATTACTTTGGGTTCATAAATAGGGGCTGTCAAAGGAGACCTTTACATACATATACCTTTAAACATTAATACTTAGCATACTTTTGTAAAGCATCATGAAGAGAACATTTCTTTTCATTTTCATATCAATGGAAAACTCCATAAGAGTATGAACATAATACTTACCTGGACTCCATGCTATTTACATTTCATGCAATCCATTCATGTGCATGTCAGATGACAACCTAGATTCATACATAACCTTAACATCATTTTCTTCCTCAAGTGCATTAGCAACTAAAACTTAGAAAATGCATAAACTATCCTTCACTTGGACTTCCTTTACTCAGACATACTCTTCTATTCAAGTCCATCCTCTATGCTTTCCTTTATCACGTTTTCCAAATTCTCAAACCCATAGCTTGGGACCCACTTGAGGTCACCTTTCCAACATATATCATTCTACTTTAAATTCTTATATTTTAAAGTGAACCCGATTCATTTTAAGGGTTAAGACACACTATCACCTTCATCATACTTTTCCTACCAAATCATCACTTCTGATGCATAACTCGGGCCAACCAAGTTATACAACCCAATCCTAGTTAATACATACACCCCTTCCTTCATTCATGTATAACCTAACCAACACTTCACCGTACTCTTGACCATGCAGAATACACAACTTTAAGCCAACCTTGAGGTTTAAACATCGTGTACCCATGCTTAAGATAGATTATCCATTACATATGGTAAACGTGTCTGGCACATGTGTCCAACCATTTTACACATGTACCATACCCATTTTTATCACTTAAGATCAACATATAATCCACTAAACACACTCTTGTGTAAACAAGCTTCATACACCTGACACTAGCGTCAAACTCAAACACATGCAATCATTTCACTTCATAGTCTTTCCCAACCTTCAGAATCCCAACACTTTACACAATTCCCAACCACTTCCAAATTGCACCATGATCACATCACTTCACATGGCATCTGGCCACTGCACAACTACTCAATCACCCCATTCTTCTCACATCACAACTCTACATTTAATCCAACACTTAACAACATCACTCCATACCACCACTATGTCACAACTGCACAACTCCTCCACTTCATACTTCTTACAGCCACAACACGATTACACAATAACACCCGTCCAACTATAGATCTTGTCCCGACACTTCACATCACAATCCACACAAATATTCTGTCCATAGTTCACAACATAGCGCACTCCACAACAACAACACAATTCACATTAATGTCTAGCTTCATAAACATGCTAAATTATCAAGGGAAAAGAGAGAGATTACACCATACGTCGGGGCAGAAACGTTGCATCGCTTGCTATCCGGCAAGGCCCTGTGGCATCAAAAGCCTTTGGTTTAGGTGGTGAATGGTCACTGCTGTGACCTTAAAATATAGGCTGTTTGGGTGGGTTGTAGCTAGAGTTTGGCGGCTAGGGGGGTTACCGTGGTTGTTCGACTGCCATGAGAGGGTTTGGGGTGGTGCTACAGGGCTGTGCAGGTGGTGGCAAGGGCCACGAGGTGGCTAAGCAGTGGTGGTTATGGGTGGTGTGACCAGGTCATGGCTGACCAGAAGGGAGATAGAGAGGGGTGGTCGTGGGGTGGCGTGGTGATAGAGGGGGCTAACGGTGGTGGGGACAGAGCCATGGGTGGAGGGAGAAGTTGAGAGGAAGATAGAGGCCTTGAGCTGGCTAGGGTATGATGGTGACATAGGGGTGCGGCTGAGGGTTAGCTGTGGGTGCCGATTGTCATGGCTGGAGGCAGCGGTAGCGTAGGAGATCGAGTGAGATCTAAGAGGCAAAGAGAGAGAGAGAGCTTCGGTGGAGGGGTTGGGTGCACGAAGATGGTTTGGGGGCCACTGGATGGGGGTGATCAACTAGGCTCGGTGGAGGAGGGCTACTCAAGGTGGTGGCGTGCGGCACCGTGGAGAGGAACCGAGGGGGAAAGGGAGAGATGGGCTATGAGTGTGCTTCAAGGGGGAGAGAGAGAGAGAGAGAGAGAGAGAGAGAGATTCGTGATGAGGGGAGGGAATCAGAGGTTGAGGGAGGTCATGGTGAGGTGGTGCCTTCGGCGTGAGGCGGCGATGAGGGGTTGGCCATTGTGAGGCGTGAAGGAGAAGGGAAGGACTGAGGAGAGAGAAGGGGGACGATGTGGAGGGAGGGGAGGAGAGAGAGGGAAGAGGGAAAGTGAGGGGGAAACGTTAGGATTTTTGGGATTTAATCCCAACCCTTCATCTAGGGGTCTGTAACCTAGATCTGACGATGGAGATTTAAACACTTAAAAATAACTAACTAAGATAAGTAGAAAGATGAAATGAGACTATGTTTAAGACTCAACTTTGTTTTCTTAATCTAAAATAATATTCTTTATCATAATTTAAAATGATGAGTTTTATAAATATTTCTAAGAGAAATAAAATCATCTAATAAATAGAGTTTTTAACATAAAATAAAAAGATGAATATTGACTAATATTCGTAAAGAAATAAAATCATCTAAATAAAATTATTTGCTAAACTAGATTATTTTCGGGGCTTCACAATATAAAAAGGCTTACTTGAAAATATGGGCTTGGTTCAATACTACTAAAAATACCCCATTTAAAATATTTCGAAAACTTTGAAACACTGGAGTCCATTTAAAAATCATATGCTAAATTTAAAAGCATAGACGAGATTCATGACCAATCGAGATCAAAAGAGCAATTGGTCACATCCATAACCGAAATAGGAAAGTTATTCTTAATAGTTTCATTATTCGAAGCTCTGCAGTCTATACAAATTCTCTAGCTACGATATGCTTTCCTCACTAATAAAACTAGAGAAGAGTATGGACTTTGACTAGTATGAATTACCCCATTCTATAATAGCTCCCTTATGATCTTTTCAATTTCCTCTTTCTAAAAATAAGGGTATATGTAGGGTCTTATAGATACTACCTTAGATCCAGACATAAGATGTATGGAATGGTCATGAGACCTACTAGGGGGTAACCCCTTCAATTCAACAAAACTATCTTGATATGTAGATAAGAGAGTTTCAATCACCTCAGGAATGTCAACATTTTTTATTTGTTTCTCATTCAGTTGTAGTACTACCCATTTTTTCTCCAAATCTTTCACCTTGAAATTTGAAGTTGCTTTTACCCATGTTGATTGTTTCAAAACCTTTAGTGCAATTGTTTTTCCCAAATAGCCAAATTGCATATTCAACTTTTCCAAATTCCACAACATATTGGCTAGTGTTTGCAATCACTGTACACCCAGAACAACATCACAACTTGCCAACACTAAGACAAATGCATCTATGAAAAAAAATTTTCCTTGTATCTACATTGGTACTTTCCCAAAACTTCCTTCACTGACAATTTGATCACCATTTGCCACTTTAACACACTTTTTCTTCAATATTGATTGTAAATTGCCCCTTTTTTTATAACAGTTGGGTCCACAAAATTGTGATTGCTCCCAGTGTCTATCAAAATCACCACCCACTGCATACCAATTCTGCCCTTCACCCTCATGGTCTTAGGTCCCATTGCTCTAATAATTGCATTCAATGATATCTTTGGTCTGTTGATCTCATCCAAGTAACACAAAGATTGGCTAGGCCTACTCTTATCAATCACCTCACTGTTACGCACTTAAGGAAACTCATCAATAATTTCCTCAATTAAGAACAACTTAGGACCCTTGCACTTGTCCCCTGGCACCCACCTCGAGTCACAGTAATAACAGAGGCCCTTCTCCCTTCTATCTTTCATTTGAGCTTGAGAAGTGTTCTGTACAGGTAGACTATTCTTGCTACTATCCACCCCAAAACTCGATGGATTCTTAGTATGTCCTCTTGCTCCATAACTACTATTAATCATCTGTGAATTCTTGCTAATATGAACATGTTCTTTTTGAATTTTAGCAAGACCAATAAGCTAATAAAAGATTCATAGGGTTCAACATTCTAACAGGTAATCTTATCTCATCTTTAAGATCACTCAGAAAACAACTCAATTTATATAGTTTCTGATAACCCCCTTAAACTGTTAGATAAAACTTCAAACTTAACTTTATATTTTTTCCGCAGAGTTAGTCTGCCTCAGACTTGTTAATGCTTCCATCAGATCATCATAGGAGGAAGCCCTAAACCGTAGCTATAAAATAAAGCCTTGAGAAACACATTCCAATCTGTCAACAGTCCTAAATCTTCCAGGTCTTGAAACCAAATAAGGGCTCTGCTCTCCATATAAAATGATGCAAGAGACTATCTTTGTTGATGAGAAATGTTGTAGTAAGTAAAGAAAAGGTTCACTTTATACAACCAGCTTGCAGGATCCCCATTACTACCTTCTTACGAATCTGGTATGTTACCCAATACTCACTTCAATTATAGTATCCCCATTATTATTGCTTGTTGATGATGTTTCCCCATTTTTATCCAAATTCATCCTCTGCTTTTCTATAGTGAGCCCTTTCAACTGCATCACCAAGGACTCCAAAGTTCTCTATTGCGCATCAAAGGACCTCTTCAAGGAGCCAACTTCCATCTCCAAAGCCTTCTGATGGGATTCTGAAGACTTATTGAAAGTAGAAAAAGAATATTGCAACTGGTTCAATCTTGTTCCTCCAGCCATGGAGAACGATGGATCATCAATTCTTTGATACCAAACTTTCAAACACACCTAGAAAAAGAAGAGAGAGAAGATGTAATAGAGATAATTAGAGAGAGGATAAGAGAGAAATTGAGTATTGATATGTATTTTCTTGTATTATTCCGCATTATGATCATCGTCTATTTATGCACTTGTTAGGTCCACTATTTGTAAAACCCCAAATTTTTGCTAAGTTTCTATTCGTAATTCTTGTGGATATTATTTATCTATCTATTTCTTTAATTGGGTTATTGGCTAAGTGTTAGAAGAATTCTTTAGGCCACTTTCTATTTTTGATTGGATTGGATCTTGGAGTTCTAAGTTAAAAAGTCCAAAAGAAAAAAATAGAAGAAAAGGCCCATAGGAATTCAGCCCATTAAGGAATTTGGCTTCGGAAGGCTCAAGTTTACCCTCTAGGTAGGAGATGGCACCACTTGTCTTCAAGAAGGAGTTTTTGGTCATTTTAGGAAAATCACTTCTCATTTGGAATTTTGGGAAAAGGTAAGGATGACACTTGTTAAGCATGCATTGGAATTCTAGAAGAAAAAGTGGAAGAAGCAAGGGATTCAGTTTCTAGAAGAATTGGCCAAGTGTCATGCATGCAAATGGAAGGTGAAGAGTTTTGTCTTGGAAAATGGCAAAATCTTGCTTGGGAAGAGAAGGACCTACATGCCTATAAGGATTCTAGAAGAATCTTGTGAGGGCACACTTGAGGTGGATGGCAAGGGGCAAAGGGGATTTGTGCATTTTGCCACCCACAATGACCAATCACACAATATCCAAGACATTGGTAGAAGGAAGATCTTCTTGGGAAGAGATGAGCTTTTCGGCGACCCACCCATGTGCCTACACCATGCCACTTGGCATGAGTTTGAAGTTCCAAGATAGATTGCATAGGAAAGTGGAACCCAGGGAATAAGCACCTAGGTTAGCACATTGGTGCCACTTGGCAAACATGTTTGAAGGTTTCTAGAAGAAGCTAAGGAGATGGAGGAGGATGTAGGGTTCGGCACACACCTAGGGCACACGCCCATTTCACCTACCCACATGCCACATGTTTCACATGCACACCATACATATAGATACATTGAACTTGGATGTAAAAATAGATGACAAAAATGAAGGGGCATGGTCTTGGGAACCTTAATGGACTACACAAGCACCTCCACCTCACGCCACTTGTACTTAGTGAGGAGTTCCAAGAAGATTTTGTATAGGGAAGATAAATGTGAGATTTTCTAAAGGATTTACATTGGAACACTAAGAGACTTTTGGATCCCTAAGCCACACACCCACCCAAGTTATTTTATGACATTTTACCATTTGTCATTCATACATAAGTAGAGGAGAAAGTTCTAGAAGGGAGTGGAAGCGACTATGCACGAAAATTACCCATGTACCCCTAGGGTTTTGGCCATCACATTGCCACATGTCATGTTTTGAGTTTTTGAGAAGCATAAGGAAGTGGTGGAGTCACCTAGGGAACATGTATAGGAATAAAAAGCTTCTTGCTTAAGGAAGAGGGAAAGACATGCATGGGAAAAGGAAAAGACATGTATGGGAAAAAGTAAAGACATGCATGGGAAAAGGCAAAGATGCATGGGGACAGGGATGGACGCATGGGGAACACGCACCCACGTCCTACATGCTTTTTGCCACTTGGCAAGCATGCACTAGTCTACAAGGTTCAAGCCTAGGGTTAGGATTTATCAAATGGAAATTTTGCCCTAGAGATTCATTGAGTCTGGACCATATGGGAGAGCATGCCCAAGGAGCCTCTTAGGATTTCAAATTTTGACAAGATACCATGCCACATGTCACTCACGCAGATGATCTTTTGGATTTCCCAAAGAGAGACAATGGAGGGGCTTTGACACATGGCGCCCATGCAAGGAAATTCTTCGATTTCCTAAGAAAGTGAAGAGGATTTCGAATTTCTAAGGAGCCACACCACTTGGCAAGATTATTATTTTCAAGAATATTTTGTGTTTCTTATAGCCTAGCAAAGGCGCCACCTGTCCCACATGCACTAGCTACGGCACTTGTCCAACTTGCAGTCCTACCATATGCCACTGTAAAACATGAAATAGCCAAAAATCTAAAGCCATCCACTTGGCAATAAAGCTTAAGCAAGAAGAAAGAGAGTTTAGGCTATTTTTAGTATACAAACACCCATTAATCTTCTAATTTGAGGGTTTTACACGAAATTCTTACCCTATTCTCTTCTTTTCCTCTCCATTCACATACACACCCAAAGCTCTAGCTACACCACATTCAAATAAAGAGCCTAACTTACTACAATGGTGAAAACTAAGAGCAGTTGGTTAGAACAGTGCAAACCGAGCCTCCTCTTCAAGATTTTCGACTTACCCATGAAGATTATACTCTTTGTAAGTAAGTAAAAGTTTGTAAGTAGACCCTCAACCTACCTCGGTTAATATTTGTATATTAACTCTTGGTCGCTATTGTATATACTTGTTATTCCACAATTAAATGTATATGTTGTTTTGGTTTTGCTTAAGGTTATGTTGGTATTTCATATATCATTATGATTTAGTTGTAACATGGTTAAATGTTTTGGATATTTGTGTTATTATCATGATTTTATGCTTTGATTTGTTTCGCTATCTTTCTTATTCAATAGGCTTCAAGTTTGGAACATGTTAGAGTGAAATTTCTCCATGATTATATGCTTATATGTTTTGGCCAAGGCATGTTCTTTTAAGGTTCATGCGTTTGTTTTGATATCTCATATGTGCTATGTTATCATGCCATGATTTGAAGATGTTACACTTGATTATCTCATAACATCTTAAGTGTCTCATGTCAAGTGTAGGAACGTATGTCTTAAATCTCATGCACATGCATTTAGAAAAAAATGTTTCCAAAAAGTGTTTTCAAATAAAAGAGTTTAAAAGTTTTATCATGATCCCAAATGTTAGGACGGGGTAATATCCTAGTGGAATTCCTTTATCCACTCTAGAGTGCTTAAGAATAGAGTGGTAACCCTGGGTCGACAAAGAACCGTCGACGAGCCTCGAATGGATTCTTTACAAAGAATATCGGAGCGAGGAAATGCCTAACGCTAGTGGGTACATACGGCATGTGACTCGACAAAATAAGGTCGAGTTAATATGAAATCTTTGTTTATGACGTATTCATCACGGTGCACGGACCGTTGATGGTGTGAAAACTAGTAGGAACATGTAGTGCTAAGGGGAACCATGTTGTGTCTACCCTCTAGACAAGGATAAGAGTTCATAAGTTAAGGATCACTTGATGAAAATCTAGTGATATGATATGGATCACTTGATGAAAATCTCAGGATATGAAAAGGATCACTCGATGCAAATCTTGTAATATGTTCTGATAAGACAAATTCTGATTAAGATCAACATGAAAAACAAAGTTAAAGAAGTTTTTTGAAAATGTTAAAGTCTCTGTTACAAGTCTTTTAAAGATGGTCAAGTGCAAAAGTCAAGTTCTGGTCAAGTACATAAGTCAAGTTCTGGTCAAGTACATGTCCATGCACGCGTTTCATGGTTTACCATTATATGCTTATGTTATCTGTTGTATGTTATTTGTTTATTTACTGAGATTTCTCAAAATCTCACTGTGGTAATTTCCTCTACCATTCCCAACCCCGAATAGTAGAACCTTTAGCAGGACCAGGAGTAGCGAGTCAGGATGATGATGAAAGCTAAGGATGTGCTCAACCGGGAGGAAAGAACGGATTTAGTCATGATCTACTTGGAGATAGCTGAGATTAGAAAGATGTTGTAATGATCTCTTTGTTAAGGCCTTCTTAGAATACTTGTTATGTTAAAGTGTAAACAAAGAGCTTGATACTCCATTGCTGAGAAGTGTGATTTAAGGCTATGAATGAAGAAGTTGGGATATTAGTTTATTTAGGTACAACATTTATATGACTTATTCCGCTGCGATTTATTGCATAGTGCTAGTATACATGGGTGCATTGCATCTTATCTGCCATGTACGATGGGTATGTAGCCTTGTGCTGCATGTCCCGACATTTCAGTCATTGTCCAGTCCCAAGCGGGGGCTGGGAGCGCCACACTACGTAAGCCATTATGGGCTCAATTACGAATGAGGGCATTGTAACCCAAAAGCAATTACATTACATTTCCTTGTTTAAAGGCCTAATGCACTAACCCATCACTACTTCAACTCATCAAACCCACAATAGTTGTGATGCCCTCAATTCCACGCTAGGAATGTAACAAAGATTTGGAGTATCGGGACATGCAATATAAGGTTACATACCCTCGTTCATGACAGTTAATATACAATGCATCCTATTATGCAACTAGCAGTATGCAATAATCACAGCGGAATAAGGGTGATTACTTATAACTCATGCCAAAATGAACTAAAACATCCCAATAGCAGTAATAACCATCATAAGTTGAAGTTTAAGGATAGCATTTCCTTAATACAAAATACTTAATCCAAGGTACATGGCTCTATTTCATGCACTCTTTTTTTTTTTTGATGGAAACAGACTCATTTCATTAATGAACCACCAAAGTTACAATTGTGACTTATCAACTATAAGCCAAACTACGCATCAGCTCTTGAGCTTCCCCACCACATGAGGTGGACATTGTCTTAACTACAAAAAAACTCTCTCCTTAAGAGAAAGTACTCTGTAAAACAGACTGAGGGCCCCTCTGTCCTCCCAGGGGGGAAAAGTATGGGACACCACTATGGACACTAAATCCACTAGCCTATTTCAAGTTTATTACAAATAAAACACAATAACAACTAAACAAAACTAAACAAAAAACTAAATTGCTAAATAAACAAACTACACAGACAACAACCACAAGCATCGGTGTGACCCCGGACATCCCGCTCATCTCTGCAAGCAGTAGCCTCTCGAGCCATGACGGCACGAGCACCCGGCTCACGCATGGAAACACACAGCCTCTACTACGCAGGCAGCACGTACGCACTAGCACTGGTCGTGCGGTCTCACCAGTTATAACATCACCCATCATTCTCGAATATCTCCTACCCCAGATCGCGATCGATCCAAAGGCCCAAAACACAGCACTCGGGCCAACGAAAAAACACTGAAACAAAAAAACCACAAAAATGAAAAACAGAATCGGGTGGACAGTATACGAGACGGCGACAATGGGGCGTGCACGGCCCTGGTCACTCGGAGGGGAACGCTGATGGTCGGTCTTAGAAGCCACGGGGATAGGAAGTCCAGAGACGCCGATTGTGTCATCAGCAGAGGGCTCCACTGTGGCGCGTGGTGGACACGCGCCGACGAGACCCGAAAACTTCGTCCCGCGCGTGCGGGCTACGTGCCACTCCGATGAACGCTAGATTTGGTGGTCTTGAAGATCGGTGGCTAGGCTTCATTGTGGTGGGGCGCGTGTAGACTAGAAACGGCCGGAAAGACCCGAATGACGCTCCTCTCTTATTTGGCCTGAAAAAATGAAAAACAAAACAAAAAACATAAAAATGAACAGAAAAACATAAGAGAAAATGAGGGGGGAGGAGCCGAAGCTCCCACTCCCTTTCGTGTGATCTGAGGTTTGTGGAAGTTTTAGAGAGAAGGGACTGAAGTATTCTGGATTATTTCATGCACTCTTAAGTATGAAGAGTCAATGCTTATGACCTTCAGAATGCATGAAGGACTTGGGCTATATACATAAGGATCAAATCTAGTCTCCTCTCAAGGTCTGGCTCCTCTTCAACCATCTACATCCAGCGATCCAACATGTTCATCTTCTATCGGTCTTGACACAACTTTTATCATTTTAAGGGGAATGATAGTGGATCCATCATAAGTTTTATCACTCCAGCGTTCTTTAAAAGAACTTATTCGAAACCTGTTGGCTGTTCTTTGTCAACCTAGGGGTTACCACTCCATTCTTAAACATTCTAAAGTGGACAGAGGAGTTCCACTAGGATAATTCCACATCCTAACCTTTGGGGCCGTGACAAAATTTATTTTCATGCAATTTTTTAAAATATATATTTCATGACATGTGCATAGTAAACTTCATGAAAAATGATATTTATATATGCAATATTCTAAAATGGTGAGAATTTTACATGTCATGTAAACAAGTAATCAAATGCCCAATGATGCATATGATGTTTCATGCTCAAAATGACATTTAATATGAATGTGGCATTTACACAAGAATCATAAATAAATTATCTAAGAGTAAGTTAGATGCTAATTTACAAATTTGGAAAGTTTGGAAATATCGTAGCAGCTGAAATCAAATTCGTACTAAGTTAGGATTAATTTTACTATGGATGAGGTTTATAAACAAAGGCTTCAATAATAGAAATTTACAAAAATACCCTAGACTTTCAAGAATTGCCATTAAGGCCCTAATTTTTGGCTAATTGCAAATGAACTCCAAAATTTACCAACATAGACCTCATATTTTTGGCATTCTAAAACTATCCTTGAAATTTTAAAAATCAAAGTGGAACTATCTCAAACAGTCCCAACCCGTGGCATCTATACTAGTTGATGCCTAAGTGTGTTTTCAACTATTGATTCCTATGAATGCATGCATATGGAATCTCCTCTAATAAAAAAAATACTAAAGTCTTTAATGATAAGATAAAGGATAATTCTTGGATAATTAAACTCATCCCAATACTTAATCATGGCTAAGAATCCTTAATCTCCAACTTACTAAAAATCGATGCATACTTTGATGATCAAAACAAGATAGAATTACAGCCATCATGACATGCGTTTAATCAAAAATCAAATCTCCCATAATCATTCTAAGACAATGTAATCATATCAAAGCATACTTAAGACATGCCATAGCTAAATTTTCACTTAAAATCATTTAAACACATAAACCATCATTTGATGTCCCGATTTTCAGCTAAGCATGATAATCTTTTCTAAACTCAACAAAATCTCATTTCAACACTTGAAGACAAAGCTTGACATGTAAACTAAGATCAAGAGAAACAAAACTTACAAATTCCATAGCCCTTAAAGCTCCCAAGACAACTTTGCGCAAGAACTCTCAAGAACCTACTCGATTTCACTTTATTGCTCTCTAAGGGGGAGAAATGCTTTCAAGACTCAAGAGAAGGCTTGAAGCTGAGGTGTGGAGGAAATGAGGAGGTGAAGGGGCCTTTTATAGGTGGCCACAGGGGTGGAGACGTTGGCCTTGGTCAATGGTGATTGGTGGAAGTGGGCGGTGGTGTAAGAAGCTGAATTTCTAGCTTGTTTTCATCATCTTGTGTCACCTTGTGCATAGGGAATAGTGGCTTGAGACCACCATGATTTCCTCCCTACTGGAAATTATTTTCGTCTCATCTTGAAGATGGCCTCTGACTCTCTACCTCCTCCTTTTCCCAATGCTCCTTCTCATCACCATGAGGATTACTCTAATCCTTTCTATCTTCAACATGGTGACCATCCCGGTGCCGTTCTCGTCTCTCAACCGCTCAACGGCGATAACTACCTTACTTGGAACCAGTCTATGTCCATGGCCCTTATTTTTTAACCATTGTAGATAATTTTAGTAGGTGTATTTGGATATACTTACTTAAATCAAAATTTGAAACTCAATCTTATATATAAGCATTCTTTTCTTTTGTTGAGACTCAGCTTAATTCAAAAATCAAAATTGTTCATACTGATAATGCTTTGGAGTTTGATATGAAATACTTTTTTGCTGATATAGGGGTTATACATCAACGTAGTTGTGTATATAGTCCTCAACAGAATGCTATTGTTGAAAGAAAGCATCAGCATATATTAAAAGTTGCTCGAGCCATCAGATTTCAATCTCATATACCTTTAAATTTTTGGAGTGATTGTGTTGTAACTGCTGTTTATCTCATAAATAGAATTCGAACTCCTATTCTTTCTCATAAATCACCATATGAGGTATTATTTTCTGTTAAACCTCAATATAATCATCTTAAAGTTTTGGTTGCCTTTGTTATGCATCCATTCTTGGTGGTTCTTCAACCAAATTTTCTCCTTGAGCTCGAGCTTGTATATTACTTGGATATCCAGCTGGCATAAAAGAATATAAACTGTATAATATCCATACTCACAAGATTTTAATTTCAAGATATGTTGTCTTTCATGAGACTATTTTTCATTTCAAATCAGATTCTATAACTCCATTAGATTCTGTTTCCATTCCAGATCTTGTTTTACTAGGCTCTTTATCAGACACTGTTCTGAATCCCTCTCAATCTCAATCTCACTCTCAATTAGATACTCTCACCTCATCCAATATTCCATCCACATCATCCAATCTAGAAAATGATTTTGTTTCAATTCCTACCCAAAAATCCACAAGAAATAGAAGACCACATGATTACTTGCAACATACCATTGTTCCTTGATCAATACTATTGTCTATCCTATTTCTTCATTCTTAACATATTCCAAATTTTCCAATTCCTACAAACATTTTTGTTCTTCTGTTGATTCTCTATATGAGCATAAATTTTTTCTTCAAGCCATAAGACATCCTCATTGGAGGGATGCAATGGCAACTGAAATCAATGCTCTTGAAGCTAATAATACTTGGGTTTTAACTGACTTACCTACTGGCAAGCAGTCAATTGGTTGTAAATGGGTATTTAAGTGCGAGTTGAAATCTGATGACACTTTAGAGAGATATAAGGCTCGTTTAGTGGCCAAGGGTTATACTCAACGTGGAGGCATTGATTATATGAAATTACCACCTGGTTTTTCAAAACCTGGAGACACTCGAGTATGCAAGTTACTTAAGTCCCTATATGGCTTAAAACAAGCTTCTCGTCAGTGGTTCTCTAAGTTCTCTTCCACTTTGATTACTTATGGTTTTATTCAGTCTAAATCTGATTATTCTTTGTTTACAAAGTATTCTGGTGGTTCTTTTATGGCACTGTTGGTGTATGTTGATTATATTGTCATTGCCTCTAATAATTCCACATATGTTGTTGACCTTAAGTATTTGCAACATTTACATTTCAAGCTGAAAGATCTGGGCAATTTGAGATTTTTTTGGGTCTTGAGGTGACAAGATCTACTAAAGGTATTTCTCTTTCTCAGAGAAAATATGCATTAGAGATTGTTACTGATTTTGGTCTTCTTGCTGGTAAGCCAGCCACTTCTCCTATGGATCAAAATTTACTATCATCGAAAACTGAATCTTCTGGCACTTTACTTGATGATCCAGCATCTTATAGAAGGTTGATTGGTAGACTTCTTTATTTGACACTCACTAGACTTGACATTTCTTATTCTGTGAATACTTTGAGTCAATTTTTGGACCACCCATGCCAATCTCATCATGATGCTACTCTCAGAGTTGTAAGATATGTTAAGGCTACTGCTGGTCAAGGGCTGTTTTTTCCCAGTTCATCTTCTCTGTAGTTGAAAGGTTTTTGTGACTCAAACTGGGCCACATGTCTTGATTCCAAAAGATCAGTCACTGGTTTATGCATCTTCCTTGGTAATTCATTGATTTTATGGAAGTCCAAGAAACAAGTGACTATTTCTAGATCCTCAGTTGAAGCTGAGTATCGCTCAATGGTTTCTGCTTGTTGTGAAATAAAATGGCTCATTGCTTTACTTGTTGATTTTGAATTAATTTTTCCTCTCCATCTATTTTGTATTGTGATAGTCAAGCATCATTACATATTGTTCCTAATCCTGTTTTTCATGAAAGAACCAAAACATATTGTGATTGTGATTTAGTTAGGTACTTGATTCAAAATGGCACTGTAATTACTTTACATGTTTCTTCTGAACATCAATTAGGTGATTTTTTTTACTAAGCCTTTAGGAAAAGATAGATTTCATAGTCTTCTATCTAAACTGGGTGTTCTTAATTTACACACTTCAGCTTGAGGGGGCTATTAGTGTATTAAATTTATTTTTAATCACATGTATGAACGTGCACCTTAGTTAGTGTGTTACTCACTTTTACTATATATTGTTTTCTTTATTGATTGATGAAATACAGGGAAGTATTCCAGATTCTTCTATTTTGTGCCCTAGTTCTCTCTATCTCCCATCACAAAAGGCAAAACACACCAATACTATCAAATTCCTCATCCACATTCAGTACAACCAGCAATAGTAGATGATACAATATATGCTTAGCAAAACCAGGCCCAAAGACCACCTTCCTAATCCAATTCGAGTATCAGGATCAATTCCTCAAATTCCCGCATCCAAGTCAAACCATTCTATCATTACGGTGCAAGCCTAACACTTGTGATTGAGATTGGTTTCAATATCATTTATAATAATTTAATAGAAGCATAAGTTATATTTGGGCCTATACTCCAAAATAACTATTCAATATTACAATTAGAACTCATTGAAATCATTTATAAAGGGCATGATCAAGCTTCTCTTTTAAAGCTTTGGGGGAATCATTCATCGCCTTCTATTCGCAAATGACCGTTATAGAATTTGGTATAACAATTAACAGGAATTTGAAAGTTCATAGAGGAAAAACCATTCTACCATCATCATGAACATAATCTAGTATAACAGAAATTTGAAAGATCATAAAGGAAAAATACTAGAGGTTGAGTTTGGCTAGAACTGTTAAAATCTATTGGGGAACATCTACATGCATGCATGGAAAGAAGCACTAGGAGAAGGAACAACGAGCTGGAGTCCACCAGAAGAAGGATGCTCGAAGATCAACTTTGATGCTGCTGTTAGAACAAATATTTATGTTGTGGTGGCAGTCTGTAGAGATCACAAAGACCACCTTTCGACAAGTATATCACTTTCCAATGTGCCAAGCTTCGCTCTGTCTCCTCGATCACACCATCCTAAATAGCCTTTGCCTTATATGTATCCCCCTCGGGAAGACTGAAGTACTTCATGGGCAAGGAACATGCCTTACATCCCACCGTTCTTGCCAAGCTTCGTAATTTACAAATATGTCCCAAGTTTGGACTTTACAAGGTTCACGCCAAGCAAGTAAGATGGAAGTTTCTAATATACATGGTTATAAGCTTTCTCGATATCTAACTAGCAATGAGCAACAAGTTTTATATTTGCCTCCCTTTGAAGAAAGCATTATGAGGCTTTGATATAATCTTCCTAATTACCATATTCATTTGATTGGCAAGAACTTCGAAAAATTCATTCATAAGACTAATAGGGTGATAATCCTTCACACATATAAGTGTCAGCCCTCTTTGGGATAAGTGCAATGAAAGTCGCATTAAAACTTTTCTCGATCAAACTTCCCAAATGCATAAAACTCCTTGAAAACCCTCATGATATATCCTCCTTTGCCACATCCCAACGAGCTTGAAAAAATGCCATGGGAAAGCCATTCAGTTCAAGAGCTTTGTCTTCCGCCATTTTTCTTACCACTTGATGAACCTCCTCCCTTCTCTTCAAAAAGCCTTTCCAACCATTTAGCACATAGAATATCCACAGACTCAAAACTTAATATTCAAATTTGGGCCTCCAAACGAATTGTTCGATGTGGGAGTCTTTCGTGATAACAGGCCACAATGTGGTCCTTGGTCTAGAGTAATCCGAGAGTACAAGATCACTATCTATGTGGAGCAACTAACGGCATTGTTCCTTCAATGTCAATTTGCCACATGATGGACAAGTTAGCACAATTACCCCTTCCCTTGGCAAAAAAGCCCGATAATCATGCCTTACCGATATCTACTCAATCGAAGTCACCTTTTAAAGGCAACTGATCTTTCCTTCAATTCTCCTCATCCGAAAGTGCTCCAATCTGTTCCTTGTCCTCCAAGCCATGCAACTCCTCAACTGGAGAGCTTCTTTTGACCATCTACATTCTGAAAAACTTACGCATTTCACGTCTTTAGGTCATTCTCCAAGGCTTTTCATTTGCCTACCAATATAAAACTCTTAAGAGTGTCGAGAATCTGATATGATGACAACTATTGTCTCAACTTGTCCACAAATACTTAATCCAAAACTTGAGAAAAATACATTTGATCTCAATAAGTGTTGTAAACCCTATTCCATGTATCTATCTCTTCCACTTGATCCCGAGAAATAACCCAACCCGATAGATCCAATGGTGATCTATAATGGTAAAGATGGTGCAGAGGAAAGCTGAGATAAAACCTAAACAAAAGGGGTAATTTTTTTTTTTTCAGGTAAACAAGGTACTCTCGAATCAAAGGCAGTCACTATCATAAAGAGACTAGCAACAGGAGGAACATCGGCCTCCAACCAAGAGTAGCAACATTGTAAGGTTCCCTCCAATATCTATTGCAAATCGAGATAACTCCAACTACAATGCAAAGTTCTACTGCAGATCATAGTAAGCATACAGAACAAAGAACACACTTAGGTCATGAATGAGCAAGATTCCATTATGAAACTTGCAGAGAATTCTTCGAGGGATTCTCAACCTCCAAAATCAAATGCATCCAATGATCAATGTTCAGCCAGATTAAGGAACCACAACACTGCTTATATACTCGCAGGCTGTGATGAAAGAAACAAAACGCAAACAACACTGAATAAAACGCAACTACAAAATATTACAATTACAAAACGACTCGTTTCATTAAACCCAGTCCACCAAAATGCAGCTACACTACACTCCGAATGACACTCAATACTTCAGCTCCAAAACTCCCCGTTTTATTAAAAGGCCCAATTCTGTTAATTCCGTTATTCCACTTCCCACGAATACCTTCCTCCCAACACTAACCCTTCCACCTTCATAACGATACTGCTCTTCACATCTTCAAGGCTAGCTACAAGGCACCCGTGACAATCCCTCCATCTTCAAGGCCTTGCCCACAAGGCACCCGTGACAATGAATTAAAGGATTGTACCCAGTAAATGTGGATACCTAGATCTGAGATGCCATAAGGATTCCCAAGAGCTATCTTCCAAGGAAGCACCTAACCACTTCACCAAAACTTTAGTGGTGGCATGATTGCCCAGCTTCTTCATCCGTCTATCTAAGATCATCTCAGGTTCAGGCTACACACTGCCCTCACTGTCCACTGGAGGTAAGGTTGACAAAGGAGAAATCTGATCACCCAACTTTTTCTTTAAACAAGAAACATGAAAAACAAGATGTATTTTGGAGGAAGAAGGTAAATTCAGCTTATATGCTACTATCTCGATCTTCTGAATGACCTGGAAAGGCCCATAGTACCTCGTAGCCAATTTCATATTGTGCCTCATAGCCACAGATTTCTGTCTGTAAGGCTGCAACTTCAGAAAAACCCAATCCCCCACTTGAAAAACTCTCTCAGACCTCTTCCTGTCAGCATATAGTTTCATCCTTTCTTGAGCCTTCCTCAAATTCTCCTTCAAAAGGGACAGAACCTCTTCTCTAGTTCTCAACTGGTGATCCACTTCAGCATTTGCAGTGGTGCCTGGAATGTAAGAAATCAACCGAGGTGGTGGAATACCATACAAGGCCTGAAAAGGTGAAAACCAGTAAAGGAATGTATAGTAGTGTTATAACACCACTCGACCATTGGCAGCCACTTACTCCAGCTCTTTGGCCTAGATCCTATGTAAGATCTCAAATAACCTTCCAGAAATTTATTCAAGGCTTCAGCTTGGCCATTGGATTGTGGATGATAGACTGAGCTCAAAGCCAAAGTGGTACCTTGTAGTTTAAACAATTCTGTCCAAAAAAGACTAGTAAAGATAGTATCCCTATCAGACACAATAGTCTTTGGTAGGCCATGGAGCTTGAAGACACCAGCAAAAAAAACCTCAGCTACTTTACTAGCTGTATAAGGGTGAGTCAGTGGAAAAAAATGCCCAAACTTTGTCAATTTGTCCACCACAGTCAAAATAACAGTAAAACCATTCGAAGAGGGAAGACCATCAATAAAATCCATGGCAATGTAGAGCCAAGGACTCTGGGGAATAGGCAAGGGTTGAAGTAACCTTGCAGGAAGAACAGTTTCATGTTTATTCACTTGACAGATTTGACACTCCCGAACCAGTTTTTTAATATCCTTTCTCATGCCTGGCCAGAAAAAATCCATCTTAGCCTTTTGTAAGGTTTTATGGTAGCCCACATGACCTGCCTTAGGGCTGTAATGAATATGTTGCAATACTTTAGCATGGAATGGGGATGAAGGAACTATCACCAACTTCCCTTTTTGAAAAAGAAGACCCTGCTGCAAAGAGAATTCCTTCGAAACCTGTTGCCCTTGCTGTAAGGCAACCACCAGATCAGCAATGTCACTAGAAAGGGCATAACTTTGCTTAAGTTCTTCTAACCATAAGGGAGTGGGAAATGAAAGAAGAGCCAATGTAGCCAATTTCTCCTCAGACTTCCTGGAGAGTGCATCATTAACCTTATTCTCTCAGCCCTTTTTATATTCCACACGAAAATCATAACCCATGAGCTTTGAAATCCACTTATGTTGAGCCTCAGTGGCCACTTTTTGCTCCAACAAGTGTTTCAAGCCCTGTTGGTCAGTTTTAATCTTGAAGGACTGCCCCAAAAGATATGGTCTCCATTTCCCCACTGCACTTACCAAAGCCAAGAACTCCTTTTCATAGGTAGACAAAAGTAATGCTCTTCCTTTCAAAGCTTTACTAAAGAAAGCTATTGGTTGGCTATCTTGCATCAATACAGCTCCCAAACCTACCCTCGAAGCATCACACTCAATAGTGAACTCCTTAGAAAAATCAGGAAGTCTTAACACTGGGGGCTTTGTAACAGTAGCCTTTAATTCCTTAAAAGCTTCTTCAGCTTCAATAGACCACTTAAAAGAGTTCTTTTTCAATAGCATTGTTAATGGAGCAACTATAGAACCATAGTTCTTGATAAATTTTCGATAATAACCTGTAAGGCCCAAAAATCCTCTCAATGCTTTCACTGTTTTAGGAGTAGGCTAGTCCAACATGGAAGCAATCTTTGTGGGATCCGCCCTCACTCCCTTTTCAGAAATAATGTGTCCCAAGTAGTCTATCTCAGTAACTCCAAATCTACATTTAGATTTCTTTGCATATAAACTGTGTTGCTGTAAAACAGATAACACTTCCTTCAAATGCTGAAGATGCTGACCAAAATCTTGGCTGTATACCAAGATATCATCAAAGAAGACCAAAACAAATCTTTGAAGAAAGGGCTTGAAAACATGATTCATCAACCCTTGAAAAGTAGCAGGTGCGTTGGTAAGCCCAAAAGGCATTACCAAGAACTCATAGTGACCCTCATGAGTTCTAAATGCTGTTTTGGGAATGTCCTCTTCACTTACCCGTATTTGATGATAACCTAATCTAAGATCAAGCTTAGAAAAGAATTTAGCTCCATAAAATTCATCCAGCAACTCGTCAATAACAGGGATTGGAAACTTGTCTTTTATAGTTTCTTGATTAAGAGCTCGATAATCCATACACATCCTCCAAGTGCCATCAACTTTTTTAACAAGCAACACAGGTGAGGAAAATGGACTTTGGCTTGGCCTTATAACACCATTTGTTAACAAATCATGCACAATTTTTTCAATTTCAGATTTTTGATAATGAGGATACCTATAAGGCCTCACTGAAACTGGTGCACTGCCATCCTTCAACAGAATTCGATGGTCAAAAACTCTAGGAGGAGGCAACCCCACAGTTTCATCAAATACTGAACTGAACTGCTGTAGAACCTCTTCCAACTCAGACTGAACTTCCACCTGCTCAACCCCTGAATCAAGTGCTACTAATTGTAATAACCATCCTTGCTGGCTAATAGAGGAAGATTTAAGCACATTAATACCAACCTCCCATTCCGTAGCATGAGATGTAACACCTTGTAATAACAGCTTCTGCCCACAGACTTCAAACTGCATGGACATGTTAGTAAAGTTCCACTGAATGTTCCCCAATGTTTTGAGCCATTGCACACCCTAGACAACGTCACAACCTCCCAAAGTAAGAACATGGAAAGGAACTCGAAACTTTGTTCCTTGAATATTAATCAGCTCTTCACATCTGCCCTGACTAGTTATCATAGTACCATCTGGTACTTTCACCTGAAGAGCCCATCCTTGACTACCTTCAACTTGGCAGCTTCGACTACCATTGGATCTAGGAAGTTATGAGTGCTTCTTGAATCTACAAGAATCTTAACTGAAGAGGAGCCAATTTTCCCAAACAATTTCATAGCATTAATACTAACACATCCAGAGATGGCATTAAGTGAAACTTCTAAGTCCTTAGTCCCTTGCACACATTGTTCTTCCAATTCTAGAGGCTCTTGCAGCTCAGTACTATCATGTAAGTCTTGTTCAGAACTATCAGCCCCTTGTAAGTAATAAACTTTTGGATTTTTGCAAACATCGTTGGGATTCCACTTTTCATCACAGTGGTAACACAATCCCTTTCTTCTTTTTTCATCTATATGAGAAGAGTTTACCTTCTTCAAAGGAAACAAACTCTTTGGGCCCTTATTAGCCAAGTCAGTCAGGGCTTCTTTATCGACTGGCCATTTATCAGCATAATGACTACCTTGCCTCCAAGGTCTTCTTAAAGTCAGTACATGCTCTTCCTGCAACTTAGCCAAGCTGAAAGCAGCTCCTAGGTTTAGTGGATTAAACATCTTCACTGGTATGCGAATTTCATCTTTTAAGTCACTAATAAAACAACTCATTCTATGTCTTTCGGATAAGCCAGTTAACCGATTAGACAAAGCCTCAAATTGAGATGTGTACAAACTGACTCACGAAGTTTGTTTCAACCTAGTTAAAGCTTCCATTGGATCATCAAATGCTGATGGTCCAAACCTTCCTTGCAAAGCCATCACCAATGACTCCCAAGAATTAAATTGTCCAGCATCCAAGGCATCTTGATACCAAACTAATGCCTCCCCTTCCATATGGTGCGATGCCACCATTAACTTTTGATGGAAAGGAACTTGAAAACAATCAAAATACTGGTTAGCCTTAAAAGTCCAACCAGCAGGATCAGTTCCACTAAAATGTGGAAAATCCAACCTAATATTCCTTTGAAAAGTACCTTTCTCCTCATTATTTCTAGGTTCATGAGATGTTTCTCCCTCTCTACGAGCATTGTTATTCATAGAATCAACTAAAGATGACAACATCTCTGAAACGTGATCTAACCTCTGTGTTATACTAGCAATTGCCTGGTGATGATGCTCTAACTCCTGCTACATCATCTCTTGCTGTTGTTGAGAACCTTCAATCTGACTTTTCAATGCTGCACGCGTCATGATAATCACCGTTGTAAGGATCGACTACTACTGATACCACTTGTAAGGTTCCCTCCAATATCTATTGCAAATCGAGATAACTCCTACTGCAATGCAAAGTTCTACTGCAGATCACAGTAAGCATACAGAACAAAGAATTCACTTAGGTCATGAATGAGCAAGATTCCATTATGAAACTTGCAGAGAATTCTTCGAGGGATTCTCAACCTTCAAAATCAAATGCATCCAATGATCAATGTTCAGCCGGATTAAGGAACCACAGCACTGCTTATATACTCGCAGGCTGTGATGAAAGAAACAAAATGCAAACAACACTGAATAAAACGCAACTACAAAATATTACAATTACAAAACGACTCGTTTCATTAAACCCAGTCCACCAAAATGCAGCTGCACTACACTCCGAATGACACTCAATACTTCAGCTCCAAAACTCCCTGTTTTATTAAAAGGCCCAATTCTGTTAATTCCGTTATTCCACTTCCCACGAATATCTTCCTCCCAATACTAACCCTTCCACCTTCATAACGATACTGCTCTGCACATCTTCAAGGCCAGCCACAAGGCACCCATGACATAGACATGCTGATGTAGAATTTTGGTCTAACCATCATTAATAATGAATTAATGAGATAACGGAAAGGATTACTGCGAACCATCCCCAGTGAGATAACTGTTCGGATTACTCGCCTAGGATATTAATTCTGCCCGGCATGGCATCAGATTTGAAGTACTAATAACCCGCAAACCCATCAGAATCGAAGTGGATCAAGTCATTAGGCAAGTTATACCAATTAAACATTTAGTCTATATATATGGGGTCAAAGCACACGCCAAAGGTAACAACTGAACCATCCCTGAATTGGAATATCCTAAACATTTTTGTTGACTTAGATATCGAAAGTATCTCATACTACACTGAACCCTACCCCCTTGTTGTTTTGTCTTGGTACAAGTTATTGAAAGCCGTTGGTAGGAGTGCGAAACACGTTCGTAACACATACAATTAAAATATGTAAAATAAGTACATCAACAATTAAATGAAAGAAACAGAACGGGATAAATCCTCGTGTGCTAAAGTTGATCATTGTGGTAAAAAGATTCCGATCGAAATTGCTCTATTGAATAAATTTCGTGTAACAAATTAATACCTCCATTCACGTAAAATTGGAACAATGGCAGAACGTGGTAACTTTAAGAAATACCTCTACATATGTTGATTCTTGCCAATAAACAAATATAATTCAGAGCTTTGAAGAAATATATCTGCAACGGGGCGGAAATAATACCTTTTCATTTCAAAAAGCATACCCGAAAGAACCCAAAATAAATTGGATTTATTTACCTGAACTCTAGGGTATAGGTTAGGAGATCAGAGACACGTAAAATGGGACCAACATCATTTATGGCTGACTGAATATATTTTTGAATATGTCAATTTAAATACTAAATAAATATAGTGGGACCAATTGCTTACCTCTATCCGACTCGGCCTAGCTTGGAATTCAAGAAAAAGCTTTAAAAGCCCCAAATCCAAATAAAGTTAATAAGCAACAGCATGAGCAAATCATCATGGCTAACTATGCTAGCTAAATTAAACAGGACCAGCAATATTGCACAAACCCAAATCAAAACAACTTTCAACAAGACTGGCATAAAGGAATATGATTTGGCCAATCACTATTTAGCAGAGTCAGACTAAAGATATCAAAAATACCTTGTATTAATGGCTGAAACTCTCCAAAACAAAATGCCACTACCGGGTCCATCCAAGTATCCAGCAATTATTGAGACTATGCGAATCAACATTGGATTGATGAGGGATTCTGATTCTAAGTTTAGAATTTATCTCATAAGCTTAAACTAATGGGAATGGCTAAATTTATTTATTTATATTATTTTTTTACTCTAAACTCCCTCTCAATAAATAGGTCTAACATAGATAATATTATTTTAAATAGGGGTGAGGTATAGATTTGGAGTTCAAATTTAATATCTCTACTTTGATGTTATGTGAAATCATTACTTATTCCAAAAATGTAATCTGGTGAAAAGATGTAAATTTTATTATCTATATTATATCATTAACAAATATATCTATGTGGCTGTGAAAAAACTCCAAACGCTTTAGTCTACACGGAGCTAAAATATTCAAAGTTTAGAGTAGGAGTTTGAGTTAGAATTCAATTGAGTCCTTCTACGGATAGTCTACATGCGTAACCGTGGTGCAATCGACAATGCCACATCAGTTGATTTAATTATAAAAAAACAAGGAAAATAGAAATAGAAAACAAGAAGAGAAATACACAGATGCAAAGCTTCTTCTTCTTTGTAGGTGGATTCTCTTTTCGTCTTCATGGGTGTCATGGGTGGAGCTTCTCCTACATAACCGAGTTACATTCTCTTCATGGGTTCTCTTCATGCATAACGAGCGGTGGGTTCTCTTCGATCTGTTCACTATGGGTTCTCTTCGTGGGTTGGAGCTTCTTTGCTTCTTCATGGATTTTGAAGCTGACTAACAACTAAGCAATGTACTTCTTTGGAGCACGAAACGGTAAGGGCAAAGACAGGTAAGTTGAAATCTAATGGTGTGATGCTTTAAAAGGAAAATTGAATGGGCGAGTTGACACGGTGAGTCACTAACGGCCTGGATCTACACCACACTTGTTTACAAAATTACAAGGGAAGAGAGTATCAGAATGTTGGAGAGATAGGGAAGAAGAAACTTTAGCAAGGATACTGAAAAATGGAATATAAATGGGTGGAAGAAGTTGGCAGCCTCTATTTGTTCAATCCCACTACCTCTTATCCCATTACAACATTTGGCATAAGCAATTGAGACACCCATCTCATGAACGACTCCAGTGTCTCGAGTATTTCTTGAAGTTAGTTTTGATGCAGCCTTATTTTGAGAATTTTGTCCAATGGTAAACAAGACTCGCCTTCCTTTTTCTAGCAGCTCAATAACTTTTACTAAACCTTTTGAGTTGATTCACTGTGATATATGGGGAGGCCATTCTTTTGCTTCTTTATTAGGAGCAAACAATTTCTCACTATAGTAGATGATTTTTACCATCATACATGGGTTTACCTTATGTGTTTTTAATCTGAAATGAGTTTTCTTCTTAAATATTTCTTTCGCATGGTTAAAACATAATTTGGATGCCAAATCAAAAGCATTAGATAATGGTAATGAACTTTTCTCAAATGATTTAAAATCAATCCTTCTTGTTTATGGTGTGCTTCAAGAGCACAGTTGTGTATCCACCCCTACAATAAAATTCTATGGTTAAATGAAAACATTACAATATCCTTCATGTTGTGCATGCTCTTCATTTTCATGCATCTTTACCCCTCATATTTTGGGAAAAAATGCATTCTTACATCTACTTACTTGATAAATAGAATGCTAACGTCTCTTCTTTCAGGAAAAACACCATATGAGATTCTATTTCACCGTCCATCCATATGGCCACCATCGAGTATTTGGTCATTTTTGTTTTGCCACTAATGTTCCTCCTAAAGGAAAGTTTACTAGTTGTGCTCGTGGTGCTGTCTTTTTTGGCTATCCTCGTGTATAAAAAACCTATTTTCTTTATGATCTTGAGTCTAAATAGATTTTTACTAGTTGAGATGTGGTTTTTCATGAGCTAGTATTTCCCTTTGCTGACAATAATGCTCACACCTTTTTTTCAAGCAACCAATCCTACCCATCCTTGATCTTGATCTACCATCAACTAACGTTGCAGTCCCATCTTCAGCCGAAAGTTCCCACACAGACATCGCATATATACAACACACCTTCTTCTCCAGTCCTTTAAAGATCCATGCGACATCATCAATACCCCATTCATCTTCAAGACTACAACTGTCCAATGCCATCAATCCCTTCTCTCACTCAATCCATGGACTCCTTGAAAGTTTATACTAAAGGTACATGTTTTCCTTTCTCCAATTTTCTTTCTTATGATCGTTTGAGTCCTACTCATCATTCCTTTTTTCTGTCATGTCTGCACAATAAGAACCTACAACGTTTGCTCAAGCTAAGTAGGATCCTCATTGGTGTAAAATCATAGATATTGAACTTGCTGCTTTGGAAGCTAATGGGATGTGAGGTTGGTTGATTTACCCACTGGACATGCATTGATTGGTTGTCGTTGGGTCTACAAGATTAAGTACAAGTTTGATGGCTCAATCAAACATTACAAAGCTCATCTTGTTCCTAAAGGTTATACTGAAAAGGCCCAGTTAAACTATCATGAAACATTTGCTCCCGTGTCATAATTAACTATGGTGCGATTTGAATGAAGAGGTTTGTGTAGTTTTTCCACCTGCCCTTGTCAAATAGGAGGAGAATCATGTTTGTTGTTTGAATAAGTCTCTATATGGCCTTAAGTAAGCTTCAGGAAATTGGTTTGCCAAACTCTCATTTTCTCTTTAAGATGCAAGTTTCACCCCTTCCAAAATTGAATATTCTTTATTAACTAGTCTACGTGGATGATATAATCATTGCAAGAAATGATCCTATAGTTATCATCCATTTTAAGATTTTTCTATAGGATTGTTTTCACATAAAGGATCTTGGAACACTTAAGTATTTCCTACGAATTATAGTGGCATGTCCTACAGATTCTCCTATAAAGCAACAATTTAAACTATCCAACGAGGAAGTTCAACTTCTTCAAGACCAATCTACTTATTGTCATTTAGTGGGGTTTCTCATTTACCTTACAATCACTCATTCGGATATCATGTTTGCAGTTCATACTTTAAGTCAGTTTATACATGCACCTTGGAAATCTCACCTAGACACAACTATGCGAATGGTTCGATATCTTAAGAATTGTCCTAGTCAAGGTCTCCTGTACTCGACCACATGCTCTCCTTTCGTATGGCTTATTATGATTCAGATTGGGAAAGTTACCCCATGAAAAGATGTTCCACCACAGGTTTTTCCACCATGCTTGGAGACTCCCAACTTTCATGGGAAACTAAGAAACAAACAACAGTCGGTTGTGAACTTACATGGATTCATTATCTTTTTATTGACTTACGTGTTTCTCATTCACAACCAGTGACTTTATTTTGTGAGAAAAAATTAGCCTTACATATTGTTGCTAACCCTGTTTTCCACGAGCATACAAAACACATATAATTGGATTGCCATTTTGTCCATTGCACATGTTTCTACCACGCATAAGCTTGCATACATTTTTACCAAACCATTGGGATGCCTATAGTTCACTTACCTTCATCACAAGTTGAGCATGCACGATGTTTATAATCCATGTTGAGGGGGAGTGTAAATAATTACACATTCATGGGAGATTCCTTCTCCAAATTTATCTTCCAATAAATTCCTCTGTCCAAAACCATTTTCCTCTATTATGGAAAGTTTGTATAGAATTTTATTGTATAGTTTTGTTTATTATTTCCTTTTTTTGACCTGTTCATATGGGATTGGTTCCTCCTCTTGTATATACATTACCCTTTGATTATCAATGAAGTAGTGTGAAATATGTAGATAAGCACGCAAATGAAACTTAAAGTGAAAACATTTGTATTTAGGTAGGTGGGCCCCACACAAAAAATTCTAGCCCCTGCATGTAACCCTTCCACAGCTTCAAGAATGATGAAATGTCTGTTTAATTTTTTTTATAGCTCACCCAAATCCTTTAATCTATGAATTTCTTGAAACTTCTCATGTGAATTTTTGGGCAGGCATAATTAGTGCCACCAAGGTAAGGTGGTAAAGCCAAGGACTGAGATCAATCCATCTGTGTTCATTGCGGCCTATGATCACATTAGGACAATTAATTCCAAAATGAAGTGTACCCACTCATATGTTAACTGAAAAATTTATAGGTGTTAAGGATGTGGTCCATGATCTACCAAAAGTCTGTACCTGCAACAAATAAAGATTGTGGCCCAGTGTGCCTAATTCACCTCCGATGCTTAAGTCAGTGATATGTGGAAAGAGTTATCACCCGAAACTTTGAGAATGTATCCCTTACCTTTGTTGTCACCTTCTTATCATGTATATATAGGTGTGGTAGATTACCGATAAGTATCGGCTATAGGTTTGACCATCTAGTTGTTCTTATCAACTTGTATCTTTGATATGATAACCATCCCAAAGATATTGGGTTTATCCCAACTATTTGGGTTGATCATCTAACCAATCATACTTGGTGGTCAATGAATAGAGTCGTATTGGTCCCCAACACCTAGTCAACTACTTAATTTTGCCTTTGGTCTCGCATCGGCTGGGCCTCTATTCTGACTACTAGTTAGGCCTCTAGGATGGGCCCATTTCCTATTAAGGACTGTAAGGACTCTCTCCAATAGGACACAGATTCCAAACACATTATAGGGTAAATGGAAATCACTGTGGGTACTCAGCCACCACCTATAAATCTGTTATATACCTCAACACCAAAATGTAAACTTGACGAGTGCTTACTTGATCACTATCCACAATAGTCCTATCTAGAACTCTTGAATTCTTCTAAAGCAACTCCACGAATGAGCCTCGTTGGATTTATTAGAACTCTAGCAAAGCTATGAACTTCTCAATTTTCCAAAAACAAGACAACCAAATAATCAATAGGGTGATGGTATATATATATATATATATATATAAAGTGATGGCTTAGACTTTTTGGCTCAATATGTGTCAATAATGTATTCTCTCAATGAAGGCAGTAAAGAGTTCTTCTGTGACCTTTCACAAACCTCAAAATGGCATATAATAGAGCTTATACCTGTTAAGGGTTATAATACCGTTGTCTCCAAGAAATATTCTTCCAAAAAATAATTAGACACTAATAAATATAACGAAGACTCCACAGAATAATATCAATAACTTTGCTACGAACAAAATCCTCTCAAGTCATTATAAACTCTACTGGTGCCTATTGGCACGTATTCTACTTCGATGTACCCTTTGGCACTTATTTTACTCTACTCATCTATCCCATCCCAACACTCTCTACTCATGATCCCCAACATGTAGCTCCAAATCATTTGGAGAAAAGACAATAAACGGGTTAGTCCATTGACTTAATAAGAAGCAAACATATACTAGTATAGAACATGCATGAGCAATTAGTATGTAAGCAATGCAGTGATGAACAAAAACTAATAGTAGTGCAATTTAAAAAAATTTTACCCCAAGGACATAAGTAGTAACAATATCAGCAACAGTAGCCACAATTTTATGTCAATGGTTGGTCTAGTAATGGAGTAGCATCAATATTAGTAATCAGTAGTCACATTAATTATGCCTATGCCAGGAACAGTAACAATAACGATGGCTGAGTAGAAGCAATAACAGATATCTCATGTCTTAGGAGATTTAAGATGCAGGATAGTAGTATTATCCATGCAATAATAGGAAAATATATTGTGATTGTAAAGTTAGTACAAAAATCAATTTCTCCATTGATGTAGTAGGAACACATGGTCATGTAAAAGTAGCTCATTCTTACACTAGCCACGGAAAAAACATCTAGTACAACATTCAAGCCAGAGAATACTATAGAAAATAACTGAGGTAGTTTTCATTGCAAGGCAAATTTCTTGGAACCAAACTCAGTTAGCGTTAGGCAAAATCTAGCATAGGAGCACAATGACCTAAGATTTTCTGTGAACTATTTAAGCATTGAAACTGAACAGTAGCAATGTCACAAACTAAACAAAAACTATCACAAGTGTGTTAATCGTGCCAACATGTGCGATTGTCATTGCAAAATGTGCAACTTTCACAGAAAAATTATCACTAGTGTGTTAATAATCATGCCAACATGTGCAATTTTCATTACAAAATGTGCAACTTTCACAGAACCAAACTCAGTTAGCTTTAGGTAAAATCTACCATAAGGGGCACCACCAACTTGACTTTTGATGTGAACTATTTAAGCGTTAAAACTAAATAATAGCAATGTTACATCCTAAACAAAACAAAATTATCAATAGTGTGTTAATAATCATACCAACATAAGGCCCTACTTAGTAACCAAAACTCACGTAAAAAAAAACTATAAAAGTATAGGATGCCACCACCATTGTCTAGATACATACTTCTCTATTCGATATATAATCGATATTCTTAGAAACCGTTGAGGAAATAAACCACTTGGATTATTATGGTCCTATTGATGAGGTAAAAATGCTCAACAGGCCGAAGGGGAGAAAGAGTCATTCTCGACCCACTAGGATGAGTTGGGCCTCGTATGGTGTTGTTTGGAGCCCCTGGTAGTGTTTTGGTGTTGTTGTATGGTGGAGATATGTACGTCCATGGCAGTGAATGAAAAACATAAGTGCAGAGGAATAAAAGAGATGAACACATAGATTTATGTGGTTCGGCATAATGCCTTTGTCCACGAGAGTTTGGAGAGGAGAAATCCACTAAATTATTATTGTTTACAACCTCTCATGGTCTCTCATATCTCACTATACAATGGTAATGCTGTATATAAATTTACTGAAGAAAGGCATTAGCTGGAGCTCTCTGTTATCTGGTTGGAGGAGAGGTCGAAGACGAAGAAGGAGAACTGAAGACGAAGAAGAAGCAAAAAAAGAAGAAGATCCAGACTTAGAAGGGAGAGCCTCTATTTATCTTTATTTTATTTTCCTGCGTGTGCCCCCTGTAGGTAAGGCCACGCCTTTGCACCTCTATCCCCTATCCTGACAACCCATGAGCCTTCGTCCCCCATGACCCCCCAGGACCCTTCTGACCCCCTGACACCCCAAGACCCTTCTGACCCCCTAAAACCCCATGTCCCTTCTGTCCTCCTGACACCCCATGTCCCCTTCCCCCCTCCTCTTGTCTCCTTGTCTCTAATCCTAGTGGGCTAGGCCTGGTGGCTGGGCCCCGTATGGGCTTCTTTATTTTCCTCCCTCACAGGTTCCATATAGCAAAGTTCTTTATCGATCATTACAACCCGAGACCTTCCATAATACTTCCCAAGAGACTAACTGTAACCATCCAAATACGCAAGTCCAAACTCCATCAATATAAATCCCCACAATCTGAGACTGAAGTGTGAAGTAGTGCAAAATTTACCTTGGTTTGAATCAATCTGAGATTTAGGCACGGTTAGGCACTGTGAATCAAGGACGGACTGTGAACAATGGGGAAGGTGTTAGGTTAGGAAAATAATCATCTAAAGAGGGTGAGAATTTGAATAGAGCAATAGAAAGAGAGAGTATTGAGAGAGATAGAGACTGAGAGAAAGAGACGAATGGGCTTACTGGAATGGGGTGGCGCGGTGTGATTAGGCGTGTGGTGCAACAGCCTCCACTAATCACATCATTTGGCCTAAACTAAGGGGAGAGAGAGAGACGAAATGAGAGATAGAGAGAGGAGAGAATTACAGGAAGAGAGAGACTAAGAGAGACTAGACAGAGAAAGATGGAACTGTGAGGGGACTTACTGGCGCCAGCATCTTCTCTCTGGAATGAAGTGTTCAGCGAAGAGGAGTGGGGGAGGCAACAACTATACTGGATGATGGAGGCTGGAAGAGTAGAGGAAGTGAGGGGTATCGACTTTCGAGAGGCTTGGGGGAAATCATAGCAGCCTGGTCCAATATTAAGAATAATTTTACTTATCATCCTCATACACCACACACTATATCTATTTTAATCTCTCTTTTTTTCCTATAACAAATATGTGGTGTATGGATGATAAGTAAACTCAATTAGTTTAACAAGAATAAAATAAAATAAAAAATAAAAAAATATTAATAAGACCAGAATAAGGATAATCTTATTAAGACTAAATCAGGTTTAATACGTTATTTTGAATAAGCCTACATACCATCAAGTTAGGGACCTTGTGTCAAGAATTATGTTGATTTTAGAAAACAAGAGCTAGAATGCTATGCGCCTTTAAAACTTTTTCTTCTTTAACAGAGTGCAAGGCACAAAAGAATCCATTTCACAAAAATAAAGCGTTTCTATATAAAAATTAAAAGAGAGTATGTGGAAGCTCTTATAAAAATGAATAATTCTATTTGAAAGGCTTTACACCACACACCATCCACGTGGCATAATCTCATTTGGAAGATATATTTTAAATTTAAATATTACAAATCAAATTATGTCATATGGATGATGTGCGGTATAAACGCTTTCAAATGGCATTCTCTATAAAAATTTCTCAAAATCTTGTACAATAAAATCATAAGTTAAAACCTCTGTACATAATCTAGGCTTCTGCTTCTTCTCCTTGGACCAAATCTAGTCCTTTAGCTTCGAAGCTCAGCTTAAACATTTCTTGAGACACTTACACGTTAAACAAAAATGAGTTGAATACATAATAAAAACTACTTCTTATATGTTTATAGTTAGCAAGTACTACTTATTGTAAACATATGAGAATGTAGGTTCATGCATTTAAGTCCATTCTTTTTATTTTAGTTCATTTAGCCTTAATGTGAGTTGCTTGAAGCTGGATGTGAGAGGTTGTTTCTAGCAGCAACCCTAGGGATTGAAGTAGAGGCTAGAGGGATCAAAAGGGGTAGCGGCAACCCTGTGGGGTGAAATGTGTGTTGACTGTTTGTGGTAAAATTTAAAAAAGGGTCATGATAGTGACGATGATACCATGATGTTAAAGGGTTGGTTGCAACATTGGAACGCATCATTGACAGTCCATTTAGTGATGCCCATTCCCGAGGAGGAGTGGGTTCTTTGCCAACAGTTCTGAGAAGAGCTAAAACTAAGGGTCGCTAATTTTGATACACGAGGGTTAACAGTGTGTATCGGCTATGAGGCTAAAAGTGGAAAGATTGTAAATGTGACTGAAAGGGATGATGAAATTGTATGACTAAGACACTGAGAAATCAAGAATAATGTATTTATACATATTAATGATGCTAAATGTGATGAACGTGACTGTGAAGTTATTGCATAATTGAAATTGTAAGTTCTTATATGTTTACATTATGAATTAATTATTATTGAGTATTCGATTCATTCTTATATTCATTTGTGACTACCTCATAAAACGTTTAAGCTGAGGTTTGAAGCTATAGAACCCTTAGCTTAGGAGAAGAACCAAAGGCCTAGATCATATTTAGAGATTATAAGTTATGATCTTTTAAGTATAAGAATTTGAAATTTTTTTATAAAAGCTTTTGAAGACTCTCTTCTAATTTTTATAAAATACATTTTAATTTTATAAGATAGAATCTTTATACCCAACACTTAAAAAGAAAATTTTTGTAACTGTGAAAAGCATTCCAATCCCTCTTTTTTTATAAAAGTAATATTATCCTTCATCCTAGGGGAATGTAATATTACAAAAAGAGAGAAGGTTAAAAAGTCGGAAGTTCTTATTATTAGAATTTACATATTTAGTCTGTATTACTTAGCATTTTAGATATGTTGGTTATTCCTTTTATACCCTTGCATGTGTCTATAAACCCATTCCATTGGATTTTCTCTTTTACGGCAATAATATCATAAAACAGTTTCTTTCCTCAACTTTACTCTCTTCTAGAATGGTATAAGGAGAAACCCTCCACTTCGCCCCTCTTCGTCCATGGCTAACACAATCAATGATCCTATAAACCCTTACTTTCTTCATCAAGGTGATAGTTGACTCACTAAAAAATGAGCAGCACAAAGACTATCCCAAGTGCAGGAGCATGTCGTGTAATAATTAGGAATAAATTCTTAGATCGTCTTCTCAGGGAAAGTGCTTAAAAATCAAACTCGTGTAAAATAGGGAAATAGTTACAATGAGAGAATAAAAATAAAACTGGTGATATGTACAATGAATATGGGACTGCAATGGAAATGAAAATTTACTAGTCATAGACTAGATTCATGTTTGTTGGTTTTGAGTGGATGATGAAAAGTAAGAAATTAAAATGCAAGACAGTAAATTAAAATTGCTGAAAATTAAATAACTGAAATGTAAAGGGACAATAAAATTTAAATGACATAAAAGTAAATTGCAAAAATTAAAGGTGCAGAAAAATTAAATGACAGTAATTTAAATTGCAGGAAATTAAAAGTGCGAGAAAATTAAATGACATAAATTTAAATTGCAAGAAATTAAAAGTGCGAGGAAATTAACTGACATAAATTAAATTGCAGAAAATTAAAAGTGCGAGAAAATTAAATGACAGTAATTTAAATTGCAAGAAATTAAAATTGCGAGGAAATTAAATGACATAAATTCGAAATTAAATAAAAACAGGAATTGTAAGAAATAAACTTGATGTTTGGAAATGGAGACTGTGTTCTCCAACCCAAAAATATGAACTTCCAATTAAAATAAACTCTCAAAAATAAAATGGACTCTCAACATTTATCAAAGAGAACTGAAAACTTACTCACTAAACAAACTCAAAAATGGAAATAAAGACTTACAAAGATAAAGTTGATTGAGCCATAAACTAAAACTGATGAATGAATTACACATAACTAAAAACTGAATAAAAAATAAAGACTGACTACAAACTCACTGACTGTTTTATTCTAAGAACTCTAGATTCTCACTCTAACATCTAATTCTAACTTAACACTAAAATCTATTCTAACTCTCTCCCCCTTCACCGTCCATTTACAAGCCCTTATATAGGCTTCAAAAGCTTTTGCATTGAATACACCCGTGCTGTCCATGTCCCATGTCCCCTGCTCATAGCCGAAAGTTTGCATCCGTGTGTTAAAGCCAAAAAATATTTTTTTCTCTCATTCTTTTTGGCTGGTTGACCATGTGCATCTGTCTTTGTTCCCACATGCAAAGAAATTTCGACTCTTTCCAATTCATTGTCCGCAAGTCCTCTGCCCTTTTCTTTTCTTGGCGTGCATCCCTTCAAGTCTTCGCGTGCGTCCAGACCGAAAAGGAAGCAACAGACTATTTGTTTTTCGTCTGTTGCCTTTCTTTGTGTCCTCGCATCTGTCCAAATGAAAAAGTTCCGCATGAGTTTTCATCCTTCATTTATGTCCAGAGTGCGTCCCAGCTTGAACATTTTATTTTATTTTTCTTCTATCTTCAACTCGCATGCCACTCCGTCTCACTTTCTTTTCTTTTTTCTTCTTTCCTCTTCCCAGCTTTCTTTCTGTCCACATGAGCATTTCAGATGGTGGTGCATCGTGGGGTAGGAGTTCGAGGCTGAACAGCGGCAGGGTGGAATGTGGTGGTTGGGCATGGAGTTTCAGACGGTGGCGACATGGGCACTGCTGTGGATGAACGTTGGCAGCGAGGTGGAGGTGCTCTGTTTTGAGGATGTAGAATAGAGGCTTCTCGATGATGGCTGATTCACATGACTGTGCATGCTGGGCAGTGGCACACGGTTGTATGCGCGCAGTGGACGTGCGGTGATGCTATGCATGCGGAGGAGTGCTGTGTGCAGGAAGAGGTTCTGCCATGGTTGTACTGCTACGGTGGCAGTGCACTGCAGCTGCATGGAGGTGGAGGTGTAGCTTGCATGGGAGCTTCGGTTATGGCTCTGGGCTTCACTGGGCGGTGGATACTTGGTCTCCGGAGTCTTCTATTGCTGCTGGCGGTGAAGGTGCTTCGCTGCAGGATGTCCATGGTGATGGTGCAGCGAGGCACTGGAGTTGGCCGGGCATGGTGCCATGTAGGTGCAGTGTTGCTGCGTAGAGTGGTGCTGCCGTGCTTTTGGTGTTTCTGTGGATGTGCGGCAATGTAAGAGATGGCTCACGGTGGTGGCTCGAAGTGGCTGGGCAATGCGGAAAACTGCAGCGTGAAGATGCAGGCGTGAGGTTGAAGACGAGAAAAATGACTTGTCGTTTTTGTCTATGGACAAAACGGCAAGTCGTTTTTCAGAAGGACGTTTTTAATTCAGTGATAAACGACATGTCATTTTTCTGTTTAAGAAAAACTACATGTCGTTTAGAAGAACCTGTAAAACAGAAAAATAAAAAATAAAATAAAATAAAATAAAACTTAGACAAGTAAAATAAATAATAATCAAAGAAACAAAAAAAAATAAAACTAGACAAAGAAAATAAAATAAAATTAGACAAAAGATGGAAAATAAAATATTAAAAGTGTTATGCAAATGAATAAATATTGCCCAATTAAATCACAAGCTATAAAATTAAGCATAAATTATACTTTTAATCAATTTAAATCATAACTTGGATTTATGCCTCTGAATCAATTTTTTCATCTAAAACCAATGATAAAATAATAAAATAATTAAAAATATATTGGTTTTAAATGTATAAAATATGCAATAATGTAGCTCAATCAATAGTCTAAGAGCCTCCTTGTTTCACAGCCACTCATCAGTGAAAATTTTCACACCTGGATCGGGTCAATGACCATGGTGTTGATTACAAAGAAACAATTTGCCTTTGTTGATGGAAGTCTGCCTCAAGCCCCTGAGGCTGATTCTCTGTATGTTCCCTGGATTCGCGCAAATACTATGGTTTTATCTTGGATTATTAACTCTTTGTCCAAAGAAGTTGCATCTATTTCTATTTACATTGATTTAGCTGAAGCTATGTTGAAAGATCTTAAAGAAAGATTTTTTCAGGCTAATGGTCCTCATGTTTTTCAATTAAGAAAGATGTTTCTAGTTGGATTGAAGATCAAGAATCTGTTAGTTCATATTTTACTCATTTGAAAAGTTACTGGGATGAAATGCAAAATTAATGTCCAATGCCTAAATGTACTAGTGGAGCATTGCAAACAATTCTTGATTATCAACGACGGGAATATGTTCTATTGTTCTTGATGGGATGAAATGAACCTTTTGCTAGTGTTCGTGGTCAGATATTGCTTACGGACCCTTTACCCCACATAAACAAAGTTTTTTCACTTGTTCTTCAAGAAGAACGTCAACTTTCCATCACTATTTCGGCCAACATTCCAGAACCTATTGTGATGTTTAGCAAGAATGGTTCCACTAAAACATTTCCAAGAATTGGTGATTCTAGTCATACACATGGCAAAGACTGACCTCGCTGTCAACATTGTGGTAAAGAGGGCCATACTATTGATAAGTGCTACAGGCTCCATGGATTCCCACCAAGTTTCAAGTTTACTTGAAACAAGTCTTCCTCAGCTAACAGTATTTCGTTTCCAGTTGCTCAAGATCTTGTTAAGACTCTAGTGTTACCTATAACACAAGAGTAGTGCCAGTAAATTCTTGCTTTTATTCAATCTCAACCAAATCAACCTATGGGTACCCCATCAACTGAACCTCCCTCAAATGATCAATCCATAGCAAGTCATGTTAGCAGTTCTCTTTCAGATTCTTCTATTGAACATTCAATTCCACATTTTTCAGGTATATCCAATTCTTTCAATCATTCTATATTCTATTCATCTCAACCAATCAATCATTCTATATGATCAGTTGTCCTTCCTTGTATACATCATCCCATTTATTCTTAATTCCCTTGTCAAACTATCAAATGGATATTTTGTCCCTGTGACACATAGAGGCACAGTTCGAATCTCTGCTTCCTTAATATTCAAGAATGTATTATGTGTCCTGATTACGCCTAAAACATAACGCGGTAATTGTAGCACAGCTTTGGGGTGTTGATTCCTCAGGGAGACAGATTAAAAAAAAACACAACAAATAATAAAAAGAACTAAATGAAAATATTTAATGATCAATAAGAAAGAACTGGTTTTAATGCGATTTAGAAACTAAAATTACAATGATAAAAATAAGGATTACTCAAATTATAAATAGTAAAGCATCAGGAATTCCTTGTACAAATCGGGTATTTATATTTATTCTTGATTCAATAAATTACTCAATTGGGGATTCATCTCCAGAGTCCCCAATTGGAAGATATAGAACTACAAACCATTTTAATCGAAAGATAACTCTTTGATAAATTATTCACTACTTTTTAAAGATCTGTGAATTATCATCCTTATTGAAAAAACCTAGCAATGACAATATACCCAGGGGCAATACTGCAGCAAAGAATTAAATCAATAAAAACAATGAATTAATCCAAACATAATTAAGGATCTTAACCATTCTATAGAAAAAGCATAACTGAATCTATGAAATGAATCAATTCCAAAATTATTTGGAGATAAGAAAATACTATTGATAATTAGAGAATGACAAATAAGAGTTTGCATTAATAAAGAACAATCACATGAATAAAAAATAAACTAAAAACACCATCAATTGTGCAAGTTCATCCCTAGCTTTACTTGTCTCTCAAAAACTCTCTCGAATTAATTGTGTCCTTGAACTCTCTTCTTTAGCCCTTTATATAGAACTGAAAAGACTGAAGCTTGTCTTCGTGTAACCCACTCTCAATTCATTATGAAATATTCGCATGAGTTGCGTCCAGCTGAGAGTCAAGAATGCACAGCTCAAATTAATTCTTCTTGTCTATCTCCGCTTCATCCATTCTTTCCTTTCTTTATTTTATTCTACCTTATTTGCCGCACCTACCGATTCTTGTCCCTGATTAATTGTTTCTTTTCCTTATTTTATTTTTTTCTTTTCTTCTGCATCTTTCGTCCACTTCTTTCTCCATTTCTTTATTTTATCCCTCCAGCCTTTTGTCTGCCAATATGCCTTTCCTCTCAGCATCTAACCCAATATTCCTTCTGTGTTTTACATTGGTCTCATCTTCATTCTTTTTTCTTCCTTTTCCATCTTCCGTCGCTACTGCGTGGGAGACAGTATGAGTCCCAGCATGCATTTTATTTCTTTGTGAGTTGGCCATCACGTGAATACATAGCTCACGGGTGTGGAAGGCTGAGTTACTCTTCTCGTGGTTCGTCCAGGTGCAGAGACGGGTGACAGTGATGCATGGGGGCTTCGATCGTGGGTGCTGGCTTCACTGGGCAGTGGAGATTTGATCTCCAGCATCTTCTATTGCTGCTGGCGGCCAGTGGAGGTGCATCGGGTCTACATGTGAGCTGCAGCAAGTTGAGGAGATTGGAAACAGGGCGCTGCATAGCTCGGTGGTTTCAGCATGTGGTTCGTCTAGGTGTAGCGTGGTAGCTTCGGAGGAGACTAGGCAGTCGAGGCAAAGGTTCTTGGCCGCGTATGGAGTTGCTGCTACTAGAGTGGTGGTTCCGTGGAGAAGCCTGAACGCATGCATGGAGTCTGCGTGCTGGAGGTTGAAGATGACAAAAACGACTCTATTGACTGAACGACAAGTCGTTTAGCATATAGGAGTTTTAAATTCAACAGACAAATTAATATCAAATTAAATCACAAGTATTAAAATCAAGCATAAATTATGCTGTTAATCAATTTGAATTACAACTTGGATTTATGCCTCTTAATCATTTTTTCATCTAAAAATCAATAATAAAATAGTAAAACAATTACAAATGTATTGATTTTAACTGTATAAAATATGTAATAATGCAGCTCAATCATGTCCCTTATTTCAGATTCCTCATTTCTATCAACAAACTATCCTCAAATTCACTTTGTTGTTTGCTTTTCTTTTCTCAATATTGTTTTGTGCAGGACCTCTCCATCTGGAAGATGATTGGAGTGGCTAAATCTTTTCAAGGCTTATACAACTTGTTGCAAGATTCGGCTCCTTCTGCAAGAACAGTACCTTCACATTCTTTGGTGTCTTCATGTACTTTTAATTCTATTAATAATACTCAGCATATGTGGCATTGTATACTTGGCCACCTTTCTCCTTCTAGAATGCAGCTTTTAAATTCTATTTTTCCAGCAATTAGATTCTCAAATAATACCCATTGTACTGTCTGTCCTCTTGCTAAACAAAAATGACTTTCATTTCTAAATAGTATTACAAAATCTACTTCCATCTTTGATCTAATTCATTGTGAGATATGAGGTCCCTTTTACATCCTCTCATACCAAGGTTTTCGTTATTTTCTTTCTCTTGTAGATTGTTTTAGTCGTTGCACTTGGGTGTATCTCATGAAACAAAAATTTGAAACCAAACGGTATATCCAATCTTTTCTTTAGCCTATAGAAAAATAGTGCAATTCCAAAATCAAAGTCCTACAATCTAATAATGGCAATGAAATCAATATGATAGAATTCTACAATAGTAGAGGTGCTATACACCACAAAAATTGTGTATATACACCTCAATAGAATGGTGCTGTTAAACGAAAGCATTAGCAGATCTTAAATGTTGCCAGAGCTCTCAAATTTCAATCAAATATTTCACTTTCTTTTTGGTCTGATTGTATCCTTACTTCAATTTACATCATAAATAGATTACCCACTTCATTATTGTCAAATAAATCACCTTAAGGTTTTTGGATGCCTCTATTATGCATCTATACCTGCTGCTCATCCTTCAAAATTTAATGCAAGGGAAAAACCTTGTCTTTCTTGGTTATCCTCCTGGAATAAAAGGATATAAAGTACTTAGTCTTTCTACCAAATTAGTTTTCAATTTTAGAGACATTATTTTTCATTAGGATTATTTCCTTTTTCAATCCTCATTACCACATTCATCTATAGAAGATATTCATTTTTAGTCATTCCCATTTGACAATAATAATGATCCTTCTCCTACTCAAAGAAGATCTATTCGACATAGAAGACAGCCTGTCTACTTGCAAGATTATCACTGTTCAATAGCCTCTAATGATTCTACCAATCCATCTGATTCCATAGGAGATTTTTCACATAACACACGTACACTCTTCTACCCTCTCCTTGTAACATACGGATCACGAAATAATAATAATAATAATAATAATAAATATATAAATAAAACAATAAAATAGTTTGATTTTAGTCTAGTGATTATTTAATTATTAAACATTTTATTTTTGAATAGTGTTATTATTAATTGATAAATATAGTAAAATTCGGATTGGAATGTTCCTCATTTAAATTATTAGTTTTTTTCTTTTACAAAGTTTCAAATCCTACTTCGTTGACCGAGTCCCTGTCGAAGTAAACTACCGATCTTCGTATAGAGTTCTTCCGCTTATTGGAACCTTAGCCTCTGACCGAGTTTCATCCTCCAGTGATCGACTTCGAGTTGAACTCGTCCAACCATTCCTCCCATCTATATATATCCCTTCTCCTTTACAAAATTGAAAACACAACACCGTAGTCTTTCCTTGCCTCAACCCAAGTTACACCTCAAGCCAACACTCTACCGTCAACCACCACAGGGAACATCGGATCACCTCTCAGTAGCCACTGAAACCGCAGACAAGGCACACCCTGCGACCTTGCGTCATTCCAGTAAGCCTCTTCTCTATCGCCCACATATTTCTACACTTCTCAATTTTCTTCATTCCTCCAGAGGAGGCTCTGTTTCTCTACAAAATATAAAGTTGCTTCAAGTCTTTTAGCCCCTGTTAGTTATACCCATTGGTAGCTTTTTAGTATTTACGGAAATTTCCACTAAAAGTTAGCCATGAACCCTCACTTTTCCATTTTCTCAATCCCTCTAATTTTTCTCTCCGCTACCCTCTTAGTAAATGATTTATTACCTTGTTACCTTATCAGAGTTTTACAAGCAAGAGGATAGCTTTTCTTGTTTCCAATAAAGTAAAACTTTTCAACTCTACATGATGTAGGTACGTGTCACTTTTAAAATTGTTATGGTATTACCCTTCCCTCCAAATCATGGAAGCATGTGATTATAGTAATAATTTATGAGAGTTGAAGTATTATGAAGGAATCAAGTATTTACCACAATAGAGCATTTTCAGGATAAAGTATATTACAAGCTTTAAATAAAATTAGTAATTATTAGATTTAGAACATGGTGGGATAATGACTAAATTGCCTTCCGTAGTATGTATTTAATAGAATATTATGACATGTGCTTCTAGAAATTTAGTGACGTTCAATACTTCATATAGGGACGAACTACGATGAGAGATTCCGAAAATTAGCACTGTGAGCTAAGTAGTTTGATCATAAATTAGGATTAGCATAAGTTAGCAAGTTATATATATCATTATTAAAGCTAGTACTTTTGAAGCCAATGTTTACGTACCATATATGTCATGATATTTGCAAGCACGTCATTCATTATATTTTATTCCACATATTATAGTTATGTATATATTATGCATATCACGTTGCATTAAACACATAAGCTTTCATAAGATTAAGTGTAAGATAAGCTCATGACAATTAATCAGATGGTCATTTTAATGCATGGTACCAATGCGATTTTAGGATGGGCGTGCAAGCCACGGACTCAAGCGTGGTCCACCGTAGCATACCAAAGTACTACACATTCGGCCTCATTTGCTACAGCAAGGGGAGTTAGTGCACAACATAGCATACAGGGTTTAAGTGTGTTAGCCAACCTAATAAGTGAGATCAGTCAGTTAAATTAGATAAATCAGTCATATGCATAGCATAAACATCAGCATGAATTATCATGATTTTAAGTTCTCAACATAAAATATTTTATGGAAAATCTTATATTAAGTATGTTTACGTTATGATGGGTTCTTACTGAGTCATCGACTCATTTTAATTTATTTTATATTTTTAAACCACCTTAGGTAAGCATGATGATGAGAACGAGCAGGCAGACAAGCTTAGATGGAGCAATTGATTAAATTCCAAACTTTATAGAATAAACTATTTTTTTATGACATAAATTTTATTTAGTTTATTTTATTTAATATTGTTTGGAGACATGTTTTTATTAAATAAATTTTTTTAGGAAATAAATATAAATTTTTATTTTATTAGAAAAATAAAATCTCTTACCGGGATATTTTTATGAAAACACGTGACATCTCCATCTCTATGAGAAAGGGGTGTTACATTCCTATTCAAAGCTATCTACTATTAATTGTGCTTTTACCTTTTCAATTTTCTCTCATTCTAAACCCAAAACTTTTTGCCAAGCTATTAAACAAATCACATTGGGAAAAAAACAATGGTTGTTGAAATAAATGCTCTTGAAGAAAATCAAACCTGGTTTTTAACTAATCTACCACGGTAAGAAAGCAATTGGTTGTAAGTTGGTGTACAAAGGCAAATTTAATTTAGATGGGACTCTATAACATTATAAAGCTCAATTAGTTGCAAAGAGGTACACTCAACAAGAAGTTATTGATTACTTTGATATCTTCTCCCATGTTGCAAAAATTGTTACCATTTGATGTCTTCTAGCTTTGGCAAATGTACATAACTGGTATTTACATAAACTTGATGTAAATAATGCATTTTTTCATGGAGAATTGAATAAGGAAGTATATATGCAAGTGCCACCAGGTTTTGCAAAACCAGAAGATACAGGGGTTTGCAAGCTAAACAAATCCATTTATGGATTAAAATAAGCTTCCAGGCAGTGGTTTTCAAAGTTTACATCAACCTTGCTAGAATATGGATTTACTCAATCAAAGTGAGATTATTCTTTGTTTATAAAATCCTATTCTTCCATATTCATAGCTCTTCTTGTATATGTGGATGATATTGTCATTGCTTGTTATGATTTAAATGCTGTGAATTCTTTGAAACTGTTTCTACAATCCAAATTCAAGCTCAAGGATCTCGGACACCTTAAGTACTTTCTTAGTCTTGAAGTGACTAGATCCACTACTGGCATTTCCATTTACCAACGCAAATATACCTTGGAGATTCTTGACGATTTGTTAGCCACCAAGCCTTCCACATTTCCTATGGAGCAGAATTTAAAACTCTCCAAATCAGATGGAGAGTTAATTGTAAATCCCAAATCTTGTAGGAGACTTATAGGCAGACTATTATACTTGACTACTACCAGACCTGACATAGCATACTTAGTTAACACTTTGAGTCAGTTTCCTGCTCAGCCACTTCAACCTCATTTTACTACAGTTCAAAGGATCTTGAGGTATCTTAAATCCACACCTGGACAAGGCTTTTTCTTTCCTAATTCATCTAAGTTGCAACTACGAGCTTTCTGTGATTCGAATTCAGCTGGTTGCCTAGATACTCGTCGATTAGTCCCTGGTTTTTTCATTTTTCTTGGAGATTCTTTAGTTTCTTGGAAATCTAAGAAACAAGTTACTGTGTCTCATCAGCGGAAGTAGAGTACAAGTCAATGGTATCAACCTGTTTGGACTATTATGGCTCTCAACTCTTTTCAAAGATTTAACAGTCGAGATTCCATCTCCTTATTTGCTCTTTTGTGACAACAATGCTGCCTTTCACATTACCACCAATCCAATCTTCCATGAGCGTACAAAGCATATAGATATTGACTGTCACTTTGTTTGAGACTTCAATTTGGTTGAGTCAAAACACTACATGTTTCTTATTCACTCAATTGGCTGACATCCTTACAAAAGCCCTTCGGTTTGACTAATTATCCAAGCATCTCCACAAGATGGATGTCATTAACATACACACTCCATCTTGAGGGAGCGTATCATTAGACCTTACATATTTATTCTATATTACTTAGCATTTTAGATATGTTGGTTATTCCTTTTATACCCTTGCATGTGTATATAAACTCATTTCATGGTATTTTCTGTTTTACAGAAATAATATCAGAAAATAGATCAACTTTAGAGCCTATTCGGGATTGAGTTTGAAAGCTTAAAATGTGCTTTTAACAGTTTCGAAACTCTTTTAAAGAAAAAATTATATGTTTGGTAAATTTATAAAAAGTACTTTAATCACTTAAAAAAATTAAAAATCTGCTTTTTTAAAAAGGACCAAATTGAAACTTTTATCGAAAAGCTCCTGCAGATAACTGTATATTTTTAAAAAACTTATGTAACTAACTTTAAAAGTACTTTCGATACATGTTTATCAAACAGTAAATAAGGTTTGAAGTATAGAGCTTATTATTTAAGTTATAAGCTATAAGTCCTAAAGTTATAAATTATATTTTCTACCACAATCCCAAACATGCACTTACTCTCTTCTAGAAGTACTCAAACCGCACTATTGGTGTTTTATTTATTTTATTTTGTAATCTGGCAGGCTGGGTTAATCTCTTGGGTTTGGGCTTAACGGTGGGCTTGGGTATTACTTACATGGACCATTCTAGTTACTTTATGGGCCGGAGCTGCTTCGCTTATTACGTGCTTTTGAAATCTGAAGTGGTCGTCTCTACTGGTGGCTATTTGTACATGGGTTTTGTTTTGATTTTCCATGAACAATGGACGTAATCCGTGATTTCCACTTTTAGAGAGCTCCAGCTCTGCTGTGCTTGTAGTTCTTGCCACAGTTTCTCGGCTTCGTTTTCCCCTCCCAATTTCCCGCAATTACATTCTCGTCCTCGTGCTGTCATTTTTAAAAATGCATTTTATGTCATTTGTATTTTTGGACAGAGACGTGAGTATGAAGCGTTGGAGTATTGTTGAGTCCAAATATAGCATTGAGGTGTGTTAAAAGAAGATAACAAATTAAGCTTTGTCTTTAGTTAAATCTGAATAAGGAAATTCAATACTTGAAAATCTTCTCTCTCTTCACTTTTTTTTTTCTTTTTAATAATATATATTTCGACCCTTGTTTAAGGCATACTTTCAAGCAATGTATTCTCATCGCTTTGTACGTTATTAATTAATGTGTATTATCAATTTTGTTGCTGTTCTTATGATTTTTCTAGCTATGTTTTTGGATGCTGAATCGTAGCAACTTGTAGCTTAAATAGCATAAACATAGAAATCATAGCGAATTCGTGACTTGATTTGGGATTTCAGATTGTGAAATTCTTTATTTTGGTATTTTTTTAATAAATAGAATATTTGTAACCTTTTTACGTTAATTAATGTCTATTAATGGTGGACTTTCAAAAAAAAAAATTCCCTTCTTCCAACCCATTATGCACTCCGAAAGCAACTTTTCCACTAGACAAGAGGAGAAGACTTTGAATAAACCATTTTCTTTCCAAAAGCGGGTTTTTATTTTCCTTTTGTTGAAAAGAAGGACATCTGAGATGATAGGCACGTAGAAGAGGAAAGGCAGAGATGATAGGGATGCATGTGCTTACAAATTAAGGCATGAACTTTTCCACTAGATCACAAACGATAGAGAATGATAGGGATGCATGTACTTTTCCACTAGACAATGGTATTTTTTAATAAATAGAATATTTGTAACCTTTTTTATGTTAATTAATGTCTATTAATGGTGGATTTTGAAATTCATTAATTTAGTCATTAAGTTTGGGAGTTACGTTGGATTGATTGTTGCTCTTTAAGTTGTGTAAAGGACGTGTTTCATACCACCAGCCACTCGAACGACCTACAAAGAACAACCCGACGGCATTGATTGTCCAAGATAAACTTTGATACCTAAGTTAGAGAAGTGGTTTCAATATATAATATCTCAATAATACTCAGGAGAACATTTGTTACCTTCATGTACCATTTATAGAAATGTAGGAGTGTGTCCAAGAAGTCAATAATCATTCGTTCCCTGCATTTATCTCCCACTATCCCTTAACAAAGGAGGAGGGGATAATTGCTCTGATTAAGAAGGGTTGTCCATCTCAGGATAACTCCCTTCATCTTGGGATGTTATCACCTTGCGAATGATTTTGCCCTCTTGTTGATATCATGCTCTCGTGGACCCTTGGGCCGTGGGCCTTGCAGGTCAAAATGGTAAGCTAGGCCTGCTTATCAGTCATGGGCTTGGTAGCAAAATAACCCAAATATCTCCTCCAAGTTGTTGCATTTTTTTTAATATTAAAAAGATCCTCCTGTTTAATCCGAGCAAGAAAAACACTTGCATTTCTTTGATTTGAAAAGGTAAACCGTCTCTTTCTTAGGTCCAAGGTTCAAGCGGTTTGTGTTTTCTGTATTAACGTTGTTAATAGCTGCCTCAATTCTTTTAATTGCCCGTTGATTCTTTTGTCAAAATCGCATACAGAGAAAAGGAAGCCCCAAAGTCTTTACCTCCGTTAGTTTTCTCTTTTGATTTTTGGAGCGAGGCTTGAATATATACTACATTTATTGTTGGGATTCAAGTCATGTTGTAAAGGAAGGAGGGTCCTTCAACATTTATTTTTCCTTCTCTCTAGAAAATTCCATTTTAGTGAGAGCCATTGCCAGAGAGGAGGGTGGAGCTGTGCCCTCCTTCTCCTTTCCATTTCCACATTGTGTATACACTTTCAAGGTAGTGTTTAGAAAAAAAATAAAAATCTGAAGATACTTTACGAAAGAAACCCAAGAAGCGATAGGCTGATAGCACATCAAAAAATAAAATAGTTACAAAGCAACAGAGTGAAGCAAGATAGCAATAATACTGCCAGGGTCATGTAGAAGATCATGTTGTTATTCATATTCAATTCTATCATCTTTAGGGCCTGTCTGGAATATATCTGTTCTGAGATATTCTCAAATTATTTTACTACTATTTACAAATTATTTTACTACTATTCGCAGATCATCTGAGATACTCTAAGGCCTGGATAGAGAGATATTTATATCTCATCTTATCTCATCTCAATATCTAAACACTATAAATACAAATATTTTTCAATTTTAAATTTTAAAATTTTCAATTTTTTCATCTAATCATTACCTAATTATTATAACTTTCCTAAACTTCCAAAAAAAACAAAAAAAATAATTCAAGTTTTTCAAATATGAAAACGAAAATAATATACAAAAATAATATTTTAACAATATTTTAACTTTATAATATTTTTATTCAACTTTTTCTCTTTTATTTTCCAAAACTCCATTAAACATTTTAACTCAAATTATTTCTAACTCATCTCATTTCAACTCAAGTATCTCACTATTATTCACAAACTATCTCAACTCATATTATCTCGTATTTTCAACTCACATGAGGGTAGAAGACTTATCATGTGACATATCTTGAGGGTTGAAGATTTTGGTGTCACTCGTCACCAATACATTTATAAGCCCTAGTACTTCCTTTAGGACTGTGCTACAAGGATCGAGATAGAACTCGACCGATAAGTGCAAATGTAGTTTTTTTTTCTAATCATTTTTTATACATTTTAAAACATTTTAAAAAAAATATAAAATACCAATTCATTAATATTCAATTCCTTAACCATTAAGTAAAAAAAAAATTTTAAATTCTATTGATCACTTTTATCAATTCAACTAGTATTTTCCCTTCTTCCAACCCGTTATGCACTCCGAAAGCTACTTTTCCACTAGACAATGGAGCAGACTTTGAATAAACCATTTTCTTTCCAAAAGCGCGTTTTTATTTTCCTTACCTTAAAAAGACAGCCAACTGAGATGATAGGCACGTAGAAGAGGAAAGGCAGAAAGGATAGGGATATTGCATGTGCTTATAAATTAAGGCATTAACTATCAGGCATTAAACAAACAACTAAGAATGATAGGGATGCATGTACTTTTCCACTAGACAAGGGTATTTTTTAAGAGTAGTACTACATGTAATTGTGGAGTGTACAAGCACCCTGCAATTCCTTTGAAAAAGAATGTGGTCAACTATTAAAAAATTATTATTTTTTCATATGAGTCTCATATTTATTCATATTTTTTCAAGTGATTGCATTGCACTTGCGCACTCATGATTGCAACTATCATTTCTCATTTGTTAATAAATAGAATATCTGTAACCTGTTTATGTTAATTAATGTCTATTAATGGTGGATTTTGAAATTCAATAATTTAGTCATTAAGTTTGGGAGTTACGTTGGATTGAATCATTGATTGTTGCTCTTTAAGTTGTGTAAAATGCGTGTTTCACACCACCAACCATTCGAATGACCTGCAAAGAACAATCCAACGGCACTAGTTGCCTAAGATAAACTTTGATGCCTAAATTAGAGAAGTAGTATCAAAATATGATATCTCAATAGAAAAATACTACTTTGTCCACTCAACTTGTCTCCTCATTTTGACACATCATGTATTTTAATTTTTTTTTTACATAATAATTAAGGAAATGATTATTAGTATATTGATATTGTTTTTATATTTTTTTTAAACTGTTTTAAAATGATAAAAACATATGAATAAAAAAATTAAAAAAAAAATGAAAATGTGATTTTGGCATATCGGTTACTTGGAGCAGGCTACTCTGAGTGGCAGAGTAGCACCACTCATCTCAATAATACTCAAGAGAACATTTGTTTGTTACCTTCATGTACCATTTATAGAAATGCAGAGTATGTCCAAAAAGTCGATAACCATCCGTTCCCTGCATTTATCTCTCACTATTCCTTAATAAAGGAGGAGGAGATAACTGTTTTGATTTATAAGAATTATCCATCTCATGATAACTGCCTTCATCTTGGGACGTCATCACTTTGTGAATGATGTTGCCCCCATATTAATATCATGCTCCCGTGGGCCTTGCAAGTCAAAATGGTAAGTTGGGCTTGCTTATCAGTCATGGGCCGGGTGGCAAGAGGACCCAAATATCCCCGTCAAATTGTTTCATTTTTTTTAAAATATTAAAATGATCCCCCTGTTTAGTCCGAGCAAGAAAAACACTTGCATTTCTTTGATTTGGAAAGAAAAACCGTCTCTTTCTAATTAGTCCATGGTTCAAGCGGTTTGTGTTTTCTGTACGTCTTTACCTCCATCAGTTTTCTCTCTTGATTTTTGGACCGAGGCTTGAATATATACTACATTTATTTTTTGGGATTCAAGTCATGTTTTAACGGAGGAGTGTCCTTCAACGCTTATTTTTCTTAAAACAAAAAACGTTGCACCAAAAAAGTGTTATAACGTTTATTTAATCTGAAGATGCTTTACGGAAGAAATCCAAGAAGCCGCAGGCTGATAGCACATCAAAAAATAAAACCGTTACAAAGCAACAGAGTGAAGCAAGATAGGAATAATACCGCCAGGCTCATGTAGAAGATCAAGTTGTTATTCATCTTCAATTCTATCATCTTTAGGGCCTATTTGCAACATATCTGTTCTCAGATATTCTCAAACTATTTTATCACTGTGCACAAATTATTTATTACTATTTACACTTTTATTCATAAATTATTTCACTATTATTCGCAGATTATCTGAGATACTCTAAGTCTTGGTTTGGATAGAGAGATGCTTCTATTTCATCCCATCTCATCTCAATATCTAAACACTATAAATACAAATACTTTTCAATTTTAAATATTCAACTTTTTCATATAATCATTACCTAATTATTATAACTTTTCCAAACTTCCAAATAAAACATAAAAAAATAATTCAATTTTTTCAAATATCAAAACGAAAATAATATACAAAAATAATATTATAGCGATATTTTAACATTATATTTATTCAATTTTTTCTCTTTTATTTTCTAAAACTCTATAAAACATTTTAACTCATCTCATTTTAACTCAAATATCTCATTACTATTTACAAACCATCTCAACTCATCTCATCTCGTATTCTCAACTCACATGAGGGTAGAAGGCTTATCATGTGACATATCTTGCGCTTAAAAACTGTGGTGTCACTCGTCACCAATACATTTATAAGCCCTACTTCTTCTAGACCGTGCTACAAGGACCAAAACTTTAATCAAAGAACTTGACCGATAAGTGTAAATGTATTTTTTTTTTCATCTTTTTCTCTAATAATTTTTTATACATCTTTAAACATTTTTAAAAAATAAAAAAAATACCAATTCATTAATATTCAATTCCTTAACCATTAAGTAAAAAAAAAAAAAATTAAAAGTAAAAAATTCAATCGATCACTTTTATCAGTTTAACTAGCATTTTCCCTTCTTCCAACCCATTGTACACTCCGAAAGCTACTTTTCCACTATACAAGTGGAGAAGACTTTGAATAAACCATTTTCTTTCCAGAAGCGCGTTTTTATTTTCCTTTCCGTGAAAATAAGGACAACTGAGATGATAGGCACGTAGAAGAGGAAAGGCAGAAAGAATAGGGATATTGCATGTGCTTATAAATTAAGGCATGAACTATCAGACATTAAACAAACCATAAAGAATGGCATCATCAATCCTTGTGAAAGTATGCATGCTAATCTCCTTTGTCTTGTATGTTCAGCAGGTTTTTTCATCCTCAAATACCACAGAAGCTGCTGCTCTTCTGAAATGGAAAAACACCCTTCAAAACGAAACCCGGTCCCGCCTATATTCATGGGCTTTCCATCCAAATAGTCAAACTAATTCTTCTGCAAATCGAAACCTGAGTACAATTCCTTGCACCTGGTTTGGTATTTCTTGCGACCCTGCTGGAAGTGTCATCCAAATTAACCTAACCAGCTTTGGTTTACAAGGTACGCTTCATGGATTGTCTTTTTCGTCTTTCTCAAATCTCGCACATATTGAGCTCTCTGTGAACGCTCTCTTTGGGACCATTCCGCATCAAATTAAGTATCTTTCCAAACTCATTTTTCTTGATTTGTCTAGTAACTTGTTGTCTGGGGAAATCCCACCAGAAATTGGCCTACTTGCAAATCTTAAATACCTCGGCCTTTCTAAAAATCAGTTAAATGGCTCGATTCCAAAAGACATTGGTCACTTAAACTCTCTAACTGAGCTTTATCTTTACACAAATCATTTGGATGGTTTCATTCCGACTTCTTTATGTAACTTGGGAAATCTTACATTGTTGTATCTTTACAATAATCAACTTTCTGGCCCCATTCCAAAAGATATAGGCAGCCTAAAGTTTCTAACCGAGCTTTATCTCTCAAGAAATCAGTTAGATGGTTTTATTCCGACTTCTTTTGGCAATATAAAAAATCTTACCATGTTGTACCTTCATCAAAACCAACTTTCAGGCTCTATTCCCAAAGAAATAGGCCACTTAACTTCTTTAATTGATCTTTCTCTTTCTGCAAATCATCTGGAAAGTTTCATTCCTATTTCTTTAAAAAACTTGAGAAATCTTACTTGTCTTTATCTCGACCAGAACCAACTTTCAGGCGCTATTCCCAAAGAGATAGGAAACTTAACTTCTTTAATTGATCTTTCTCTTTCTGAAAATCATCTGGAAGGTTCCATTCCTATTTCGTTAAAAAACTTGAGAAATCTTACTCGTCTTTATCTCTACCAGAACCAACTTTCAGGCTCTATTCCCAAAGAAATAGGTCACTTAACTTCTTTAATTGATCTTTCTCTTTCTAGAAACCGTCTGGAAGGTTCCATTCCTATTTCTTTAAAAAACTTGAGAAATCTTACTCTTCTTTATCTCTACCGGAACAAACTTTCTGGCTCTATTCCTAAAGAGATAGGAAACTTGACGCATTTGACGGCAATAGACTTGAGCATGAACCAACTCCATGGTTCAATTCCAGCATCATTAGGTAGTCTAAGAAATCTTAGCTATCTTTCTCTCTTCCAAAATAAACTTTTTGGCTCCATTCCTAAAGAGATAGGAAACTTGACGCATTTGACGGCAATATCCTTGAGCGAGAACCAACTCCATGATTCAATTCCAACATCATTAGGTAGTCTAAGAAATCTTGGCTATCTTATTCTCGACCAGAACAAACTTTCTGGCTCTATTCCTGAAGAGATAGGAAACTTGACGCAGATGAAGGAAATAAGCTTGAGCATGAACCAACTCCATGGTGTTATTCCAAGTTCATTTTCCAATTTGACCAGTTTAGAAGTTTTATCTCTTTTCCAAAACAGACTTTCTGGTCCCATTCCTCGAGGAATTGGGGATTCCATGAACTTGACGTTGTTGGCACTTGGTGAAAATCAATTTACTGGTTATTTGCCCGAAAATATTTGTTGTTCTGGACTACTTCAAAACTTTTCTATAAACAACAACCATTTCATTGGTTGTGTTCCCCAAAGCTTGAAAAACTGTACAAGCCTAGTAAGAGTCCACATGAATGGAAACCAACTTGTTGGAGATATATCTAAAGACTTTGGTGTCTATCCAAACTTGCAATTCATAGATCTAAGCCACAATTACTTTCATGGAATGATTTCAAGTAATTGGGGACAATGTCCAAAGTTAGGAACCCTACAGATGAGTGGGAATAATATTACTGGTGGCATACCACTCGATATTGGGAATTTGACTCAACTGCATGTACTTGATCTTTCTTCAAATCACATACTTGGGGCGATTCCAAAAGAAGTTGGAAAACTAACTTTTCTAGAGAAATTGTTGTTGAATGGAAATCAACTCTCTAGTGCTCTACCTTCAGAATTTGAATTACTGACCAATCTTGAATTCCTCGATGTGTCCTCAAACAAGTTGACCGACCCAATTCCACATATTCTTGGGAACCTACCAAAATTGAACCACTTGAATTTAAGCCATAACAATTTTAGCGAAGGGATTCCAAAACCGCTCATGAGCTTAATTCATCTATCTGTACTAGATTTAAGCTGGAACTCTTTAAGTGGAGAGATACCATCAGAAATCATCAAAATGCAGAGTTTGGAGGATCTCAACCTCTCTCATAATTATCTTTCCGGTTTCATTCCTACGGCCTTTGAACAAATGCATGGCTTGTTGCATGTTGACGTATCCTACAATGAGTTGCAGGGTCCGATTCCTAATAGCAAAGCATTTGTACAAGCTCCCATGGAAGACTTGCAAGGGAATAAGGGATTGTGCGGGAATGGTAGAGAGCTACGACCATGCAAACATATCTAAAAAAGGTCCAACAAAGGAGTGCTTGTAGTAATTTTCCCTGTCGTTGGATCACTTTTATTTCTTCTTGCTTTCTTCGGAATTCTTCTCGTTTTACAAAGAAGAAAGAAAGATCTACAATCGAAAGAAAGCAACAAGCAAAATGGAGGACTACTTTCGGTATTAACTTTCGATGGAAGAAAGATGTATGAAGAAATCGAAAAAGCAACTGAAGGTTTTAATGAAATATATTGCATTGGAAATGGAGGATGCGGAGTCGTCTATAAAGCAAACTTGCCATCTGGTGAGATAGTAGCAGTGAAGAAACTCAACCCACAACCTGATGGTGATCAGAAAATAATCCAAAAATAGTTCTTAAATGAGATAAAGGCATTAACCGAAATACGACATCGAAACATCGTCAAACTTCATGGATATTGTTCACATATTCGACATTCGCTTTTGATTTACGAGTACATTGAATGTGGTAGTTTGACAACAATTATGGAGAATGAAGAGGCTGCTAAAGAATTAGACTGGCGTAAGAGGTTGAATATTGTTAAAGGAGTGGCTCATGCCTTGTCTTACATGCACCATGACTGCTCACCACCAATAATTCATCGGGACATAAAAAGTAGCAACATCTTGATAGATTCTCAACATGAGGCTCATGTTTCAGACTTTGGCACAGCTAAGCTTCTTGACCTAAACTCATCCAATTGGACATCCTTTGTAGGCACATATGGATATATAGCACCAGGTAATTTATTTTGTTGTTCTCTCAATTTAATTTTAAGGTGAAAATATGAAACACCTTCAAATTAACTACCAATCAAATTTGTGAATCACCCTCATATAAATTCCCCCTCGTTACAAATTTGCAAATACCCCCTTCTCCATAAATTTTATTTCTTTTTATAACTTTATTTAGTTTAATGTAGTTTCATTGCCATTTTAAGCATCTTTAAGAATAATTTTGTTTTTCTTGGCAGAGCTTGCTTATACAATGAAGGTGTCTGAGAAATGCGATGTATATAGCTTTGGGGTGTTGTCATTGGAAGTCATAAAAGGAAAGCATCCAGGTGATTCCATCTCCTCACTTTCATCTCCATCAACTAAGGAAAATATACACCTGAAGGATGTTTTGGACCAGCGCCTTCCATTTCCAGAATGTCAAATTTTGGATGATCTTGTAGTTGTTGTAAACCTTGCAACTGAGTGCTTGAATGCTGATCCACAATCTAGGCCTACTATGCTTATAATTTCTCAAGTTTTATCTTCCAAAACTTCACGGTCCTAGAGACGATTTTTTTTTTTTTTTTCCAGTTGCATAAGGAAAGTCATGCGTATTTTGCCATAAGAGTATTGGCATAGAGTCTTTTCGTTTCATTGCAAGTAGATCTAGATGTTTTGTTTTTACATAGTGCTATTCTCTCAGACAAACCGGAAGGTTTGTTAGGAGAGAGTTTATAGAAGTTAAAACAATATCCGTTACAAAGAAATTTGTGTGCGGGGATGCCCCAGAGCAGATACGTAATTTGGCTTGTAGTCTGGGTCTTTTCCTTTATTGATAAGTCACAGTTGTAACTTCGGTTTCATTGAATGGAATAAAGTCTATTTCTATCAAAAAATAAAAATAATAGATCTAGATGTAATTTCGATCCTTCGGCAATCATTCACGAAGGAAAATCATGATTTGTATAGTTCCACGATCTGCGAGCCTCGCATTCTAAAAAAATTGACAAATCTGAAACCTTTATGAAAAAAACCAACTTTTTAATTTTGGGTCCTACTTTTTTTTTAAAGGAAATTTTCAAAGTTTACATACCCTAAAATTGTATTTAACATTACTTTTAATGGAAAGTGTATATATCTTTGAAGGTAAAAACTTAGAAATAAAATATATATTTTTTTTAAAAAAGAAGAAATTTGTACAAATTTCTCGTCTTTGTCTCCGTTGATGTGCCACTCTTGACTTCATTTCATAGTCTTCGAATGTCAAGTCCTACTTGCTTCTATAATCAAAATTTAATATCACACCCTCCACCATTTTTTTGAGGAAATCAAACCTTACAGTGAAGTTCATTAGCAATTTTATGAATGAATGCATTACAAAGTATTCCCAATATTACATGCATGACAACTCATGCCACAGAACAATTGCTTATGCTCCACTGAAGAAGCCTAGACTTTTATCTCACAACCTAGTAACTTTACCGCTGAGAAAGGATCATGAGCCACAAGAATGAAATTAGCATATCCACAGGAACAATTAACCTTTCCGGCGACTATTGGTTGACGCAATTACACCTATAATCGCTGCGATTGGCTATACAGATCTCACACTTACATTGTTAGAAAAAGTTATTTGCGGCAGAAATTTTCCTCGCAATAAGTTAACTCTTTGCCGCAAATAGTGGATCATTTTCTCAACCAATCTCTAAAATCACTGCAATAGTTATTTTTCAATGAATACATATCGCCATAATACGCTAATATTTCACTCCTAATGTATTTTCGTGATGATCTATAAATAGCCGCAAATGCTTACTCCGAAATATATTTCGGCTTCCCGTCGTTCGTATATCACCATAATTGGTTTCTATCAAAATTTTTTGTTTCGACGCAATTGGGTTTCATATGCAGTAGATGGTTGTTGCGGCACCAATAATTTTGCCGCAATAGGAGATTTCACAGCGGCTTGATGTTCGACGCAATTGACTCCACTGTTCTGGTAGCATTCTCGCCTACTGTAAATTTCGCCGCAATAGATAACATTTGCAGCAATTTTTTACTGTTTTGATGGTAAAATGGCTGTTGATATACTGAAATGAGCGTCTAAAAAAAATTCCCCGCAATTGATGATCTAAGTCCCATGTAATAAAATATTCATTTTTTCTTGGTTGGCATCTGCGAGGCACATAGGCTCTAAACACATAATTGTACTACTACTTTTGGTTGCATTTTTTGTGCACAACTATATATTGCAAAAATAATACTCATGCTTATTTAAATAAGCATGATGGGATGCATAAAATCTGTGGGTTGGAAATAATTACTTCTATTGTTTTCGAACAAATTTGGGACCAATACCCCAAATTTGTTTCCATCCATATGCATTTGGTAGTTAAACAAATGCTGTATTCAAATGCAGTCATATACACAAGCATTAATTTATAACCCAATCTTCATCAAGTATAAATAGAATACATTTCATCAAGTTGACATAAATAGAATACATTTCATCAAGTATATGGCTGTATGTGCACACCCATGCTGAATCTATATTGTACATCTCATCTCAACACCAACCTGTAGTCCACAGATAATTAAGTACCATCATCATGCTAAGACAGAGTGCTCATTTATTCCTCATGTACATAAACCAGTCATTTGGGTGCCCCCCAAGTCACTTACATCATGTAGTTTTCACTTCCTAAGACACTATATACAACGGTGCATTCAGTGAATAAACATGTAGAAAGATGTTTACATCGAGCAATTAGATATGATACCCTATTTGAGTCTTACACATGGACTAAATGAACTGCAACTTTCTCTTTCAGTAATAGACGCCCTTCGCAGCAACACCTGCTACTCCTACTGGCAAGATTGTTAAAAATTATCTAACGGACATCTACTGTCCATCAAAATCCAGCAAGGGACTTCGCCCAACATTTACCAAACATTAGTCTGGAAAGCTTCTTGTAAAAATTCAGCAAACCATGCAAAAAAAACTTCATTACATAAAGTTTTCTCTGTTCCTCTGTGAAGCATCAAACCACTTGTCACAATGTGTTCTTTAAGATATTGGCCAGGCATGCATTAGCACATGCCTGCTCAAATAACAGTGCCAAAGATAGCTTTCTAACTCAGTCCCATTATTTTGCCACCTCTAAATCACTGCTGCTGCAATTTAACTTTATTAAGTCATCCTTCTTTCTTATTCTTGTTAAGCACCATTACAGTGTGTGTTTTCAATTTGCTACATAACTTAGACTATAGTACCCTAATACTATATATATATATATAGTGAACTACTATATATATATAGTAACTTTATGAACTGTACAGTCATGCATAAGGGTATCATTTCCTACAAATGGCACCACGATTTCATCAACTTTGGTATATGAATATGACCCTAAGAGTATACTTTTATGCCAAAATCTCAGACACTAGGAAATTTATACGGTTCTCTACAATGTGCATCTATGTTTATAAGCTGATATATGCATCACGAACCATTTTTCTTGACAATATCTGCTCCAAAAACTTGTGTTAAAGATGAGGAGTATCTAAACACCCCATTTCATGACCATAGGTACATATAAAAGTCCTATGGCAGAGTAGTTACTGCTTCTATCTAAATTTCACATGCAAGATTTTCCTAATTACAACACACTGCATGTACATTCAAAAATACCCAAGAAACTTTCCAACCAACATCAACTAGCCAAAGATCCAAGACAAACCATGATGATCAAACATCTAAATTATGTTACAAAATCGCTTTTGCTTTTCACTTGCCATTGTATTATCTTTTTCCCATGTATATGTAGATTACATGCCACCAACCATAATGCATGAACAGCTTTAAAGTTTAACCATCCATTTGATGTAGTGTGGAAGAGATTTGAAATCTAATCAAAATGGAAACTCTTAAAAAAAACACAACTCTATAGGAGGCAAGCAGTTATATCTTATAATTTCACCCCCTGCTCTATATATATTCCAGACTAGCTATCACCAGGCCATGATAATGACCTGAACTAAAGGAATAATTATTACCTTTAAGCGGTCAGCCATCTGCGAATACCAGTTTGCCTACAGCCTTGCCTCCCATGTTCAATTGTTACCGTCGTTGTTATCTCTAAGTAATATGAAATCTGCCCTTTGTTGATGTATAACAATATTGTTATAGTTAGGGTGCATCCCTCCTGTCACAAGAAAATCTCAAAATATGTGTAGGAAAAGTTGTGGATCAATTTCTCCTATTTACCTCATTACCCCCCCCCCCCAATATTTGACTGTAGTTTGGATTGATCCTTTTTATGAACAAGTGACTCTCTACTGTAAATATAGGCAGGAAGAGATTATTAAAACATATCTGGCATGGACACTGAATACGATTACTTCCCATGGCGATGGCATGGTTTCATGCCATGTCAAGGAAATTCTTTACGCCTTCAGCATAAGCATGTGATCGAAGTCAATTGGAAAGGTTCATCAGCTTTTGTCCAACTAAAAGAATGATACATTGAAATTATTAGTTAACTGACAAATCTCGTCCTAACGTAGCCATTTCTGACCAAGTCATATCAAGCTATGAACCAGTGGATGAGAAAAGAAGCCCAGAAAAAATCACTTCGAAGGAGAAGAAACGTTCCTATTATGACAATATATATAGAAAGATGGATCCTTAAACTGTTTGAAGTTGGAATCTGGCGTGAGTGGGAGAGATTTGAAAGTTGGTTTGCTAGCAATTAAAGACAAACAACTCTATATATTTCTAGTGCTATAGATCTAGGAAAAGGGGAAGTTGGCAGTGACAGGATTGGATTGTTGTTCTTGGAATGAGAGGGAAGACGCGTTGAAAAGAAGGGATCGAGAGATGTGAACTAGGACTTGTTCATGGCTGCTTGTGCTGGAAATCGGTATTGGATAGGTATTTAAGTGGCCTTCAAATGGGTGAAATAACAAAAGATAAGAAGAGCATAGCTATGAACATTTGCACTAGTCTGTCTGTCAACAACAACAATGGAATAAAATATTCATCAAGTAAAATTTATCCTCTGCTATCTAGAGAGAGAGAGAGAGAGAGAGAGACTTAAATTTGTGAAGGTCATCATGGGTCAGAAGAACATAAACATAAATGAAAACATCTTCAATAAACAAGATGATCAGATATCTACAACTGAGTATCTAAACAGAGAGGCATTTTACATTAGATATAAGTAATGGTATATAGGGGGTTACATTGTCCAAGAGATATAGTGGTTGGAATATAGACAAGGGGTTGATATTCGTGGGTTTGCTGCGAATAGTGTCTTAGCTTCGATATTACAGACAACACCCGAGTGCTAGACAATCAAATTTAATAAATAATTCAAACATTGATGTAGTTTCATAGCATCTATTGGATCGTATTTTACAATAAATACCTTTTTATAATCTAATGGGCATGATTAAATGTAACGATCCGACCCGATCTTATATTTTTTAAGAATAAATTATGGATAATTTTATTAGGCTCAATAAATGAGTTTAAGCGTATAAAAGAATTTATCAAACTTATTTTTTTTTTAAACTTAGAATTAAGCCTCTATTATTATTATTATTATTATTCTATTATTATTATTTTTTTTATTATTATTATTGATTGTTTTAATAGAATTTTAGTGTGAACCGATTCGTGTAAGCTCTAGAAATCCTTCAGTTTTTTTTTCTCCTTCCATCTTCACCCATAGACCCGAAGTGCTTATCCCCTATCTAGTCGATTAAACTCCTAATGGGAAACCAACTCCCAACTCCAAACTAAACCAGCTCAGACACGTTCGGCTTCCCCACACCGCACGTCTCACACTCACATGCATGCACATCACGTACACCTCTTGTACCGATCGACTTAATGTTTGTATCCTCATAGGATTGGGTCTTCTTTGTGCAGCCAACTTCCTCTTTCCCCCTTGCCTATATATGCCAACCGAAACCTCCTGTAAAACACACACAAAAACTCACCCCGAAACCAGTTTCTGGAGTGTAAACCGAGAGGCCAATTGCAGTGCAATCCGAGCCCTCTTGTTGCCAACCCGTGAGCTCCATTCATCACCATCACCGCTGCCCATCAAGCCACGACCACCACCTTGCTGAAGCCGTCGCCCAGCCGCCAAAAACCACCCCAGAAAATACTCTGTTTTGCTGCACCGAAACAGGGGAAGTGCTTTCCACCGTAAGCCTCTCTCGGCCTAGCCATTACCAACCATCCTGGGTCATCGGACCACCACCAAGAAGCCAGAAACCACCGACCAACCCAACCCCGGCGTCTCCACTTCACCTTTCTCTCGGTGCCCTTCTCCTTTCTCTCGGTCATTCCCAGCTTCACCGAACTTTCCCTCCCCTCTCGGCTTCGCACCACTGCAGTGAAGTCTCCAGCTGCACCAACTCCACTTCCAGCCACCTTGAGCCACCGTCCAGCCCATCCCCCGTCGCACACACCTCCTTCGGTGAGCCTCCATTCCCTTGCACAACACTCGGTTCTCTTCAAATGCAGTACGTAGGCTGGTTAGATTAATTGCATGCATAAGTGTTTGTTTACAAAACTACCCTTGGCTGCCTCTAGCACTTGCCGTGTAGCCTGCTCTTATTTTGCACTGTAAATCACTTGGTATAATATGTTTGGGTCGGTTTGATACACTGCTTATGATAGCTATGTTTTTTTACTTTGAACCGAGCCCTCTATATGTTTTGAACCTCTCTTAAGTTTTTAAATGAACTTGTATTTTAAATTGGATTTGATCTTATATTATTGTTTTAGTAATTTTTGTTGGGCTTAAGTAAATGATGATGGGTTGAACTTAATACTTTAAGTTGTGTTTAATTTTATAAGTATTAATCATAGACTTTTTCCTTATAATAAGGTGTTGAAGGAAAATGAAATTATTTTAAATATACTATCAAGTTCAATATTTTGTTAATATTCTTTTAAAAGCTTAATAATAATTTATTGTGTTATACTTTAAATAAAATAAAGAAATATGTTAAGAGTATTTAAATAATATTGATAATTAATATATTTCTTATAAGATTAAATAATTATGTTAAGAAAGTAAATCTATTTTAAGAATTTAGATTTTTATGACTTATTTTAAAATAGCCCAAGTGTTTTACTAAGTTATAATATGTTATTAGTACTTTCTAACTAATTTAAGATATTAAGATTTATTGTTATTAGCGATAAGTAGAATATTTATTTAACTACTTTCTAGATTATGAATTTTAATTAAGTAGGATATTAGGATACGGGTTCCTAGACAAGTTTAGTGACTTTTAAATACGTGTTCGATTGGAATATTTACGGATATTACACGCTCATTGTATAGGTGATCGATTACGTGCGGAAAAAAGTGGATTAGCGCTGCAAGGTAAGTAACATGATCATACCCTTACACGTATATACGGTAAACGACATGTCTTTTATAAAATATTATGCATGTATACCCTTTATTGGAAGCCCCTTTTTACATACCCAAGACATGATAAAAATATGGAAATCTATGATTTTATGTAAATAATTATGTATCAAGATATTTATGAAAACTCATGATTTTATGAAAGAAATTATGCATCAAAAGATTTATGAAAAGTTATGATTTTATGTGAGAGTTATGCATTAAAATAATTTATGAAAAGCCATGCATGATTTTATGTGAAGATTTAAGTATTAAAGTATTCATGAAAAATCATAATTTTATGTGAGAAGTCATGCATCACGACATGTTATGAAAGAATGTGATTTCATTTGAAATCTATGATATGATATGACAAGTATGAATGTGATTTCTTTGGAAATCTATGATATGACAAGTATGCAAGTATGATTATGATGAAATATAAATGATAAGATACGTAACGGCCTATGTTATGATATGAAGACAGTACCTATGTTATGGGCATATTGCATTGCCAGGTCGTACATGCTGGTAGTGCACCCAGTATGTCTTCTTTATGTATGGATTCCACAACCCGCAGCCACGGGTGGAATTAGAATCTATTTAGATTCGTTAACCCTAACTTACGGGGGGTCAACAGTGAGTAACGGCCTATGACAAGTGAAAGATAAGCTCATGTTCATGTTCATGTTATTTACGTATGTATTTATAAGTAAGCACGTTTTTCAAGAAACCTTATGTTTATTATGTTTATTGTATGATGTGTGCTTATTGAGTATTCGACTCATTTTAGTTTGTTTTCATATTTTTAAACCACCCCAGGTGATGAAATTTATGAAGATGAGACTGCAGGATTGGACTTGACCCCGGGAGGCGAGACAGAGGCCTAGACAGATTATGATATGATTAGCTTTTATAGTTTAAGATTTAAGTAAATTATTTTGATAAGCACATGAGACTTCCATATTTTTTTAAAATAAGTGCTTCCGCAGACTCTATGTTGGATTTTAAGTATTAATTAAATTATATTTTATTTATGAAATCTTTTGCATCTGGCTCGTTATTTAAAAGAAAAAGTTTTAGTCAAGTTCAGTAGTAGCACACTGGCTCTCCGAAAAATTCTAAAATGTCTTTATTGGGGAGCGGGGTGTTACATTAAATCATATCAGTTTGCACATAGATTACTTTTGTATAATCTCTTTACGAGCAAAATATTTCTCTAATAAGAAAGGAAGGAAAAAGTGAGCCGTTGAGTTTCCATACACAGTAGTTTAGGGAATATTGTAGTTTCCATGGAGCACTTTACAATTTCAATGGAGTCCCCCACAAACCTTTGTCATTGCCCATGTATGCACAAAACCATCCAAACTCCCAACTTACTCTTTTAAACAGTGTCGTAACTGCAGCCTTTTTTTAGGCACAGTATTTTTGGGTATCCTATTGGGTTAAGTTAAGCACCCAAATCTTGGTGCTGTTTTGTGGCCCTTAAACTGTTCAACAGGTTGCATGTAGCCCTATTGCCTACTCCAAGATGAAATAGTTTTCTGTTTTGCCCACTCCATTATGGAATTCTCTGCAAAATAAACTCCTGGATGTTTCTTTGTACTGAAATTAGTGGGCTTGTCTATAACAGTATGAAGTTGGGGACTGTAGAGAATTCTATGAGGAATTCTCTGGACATTGTGAAGACTAAAGCAAGCCTTTGTAATATGTAATGGGACTTGAGTTCTTCAAGTGCATCTGCAGCAGCAATATTGTTAGTCATCATTTTCGGTTTATGTTTTGTTTTATCTTAATACTTGCTTTTGCCACAGTTGTAGACAGTCTTTATACACAACTATTTAAGTGGTCGTACCCCTACATTGTTATTATCTCTTATCGAGTTAGAACCAGACTTAGATTATGTAGAACTGAGTTGCAGCTGATCCACTGACTGAGGTGGTGCCAGGTTTAACAAATAAACTGATTTACAGGCATCCTGTGAACGACATATTATTATTTTGTCCACTCAGGTTTACTCCATGTGTTCTCGCAGCAGGCAAACTTTTAGATAATGATTGTATTAGCGAAAATATCAACCTGTTTTTATGTAGCAATATGAAGAGAATAGACTTGATGCAAATCAAGTAGCCAAAGATTCATCTAGTGGATCGATTGAAGTTAAAGATGTCAGTAATAGATGAGGACCATGCTGATGAAGACAAGGAGGACACAGTGGCAGATGGAACAATAGATGAAGTTGCAGGTGGGAAAGGCTAGCATCAGATGAACTGGAGCTTCTTAAAGATCGGTTAAGAGATCAAGATAGTATTGATTGGGGTGGTCAAAATATGGACAAAACAAAAAGAAAAAAAAATAGAAACAGGTAAGGGCATTGTAGACTTTTCCCAGGTTTCTAGACAGTGGTTGAGCCAGCTTTGGTCGACTATAGGTCGAGGTTAGCCAATTTGAGAGCAGGGATGTTTGTTTAAATTGCAAGTGCCACAATGTGTTTTTGTCAATATTCTAACTGAATTGTGTAAACATAATAGTTCACTTATTAGTTGCTTAAAAAGGACATTATTTACTACTTGGTAAGCCAAACTCTTGATATATAATAGTTCTTAAACATGATTTTATACTGTACCACAAATTATGTCATTGCAATGGCTGATTTACACAAGTTGCAAAGGCATTGCAATTTATAGATGAAAGGGAATTATGCACTAAGATGTCAAACCTGATAACAGTTCTATACAGAGAGAGAATGGTGTTTTTTTACAAGTATTCAGGGAAACTCTAGGGCAACACCTGATGCATGCATCTGCTGTTGAGGAAATGGATATATGAAGCAGTTATATTTATAGGCAGAGCTATGTTTATATTGACATGTTTGTGTTGGCTCTGTTTCAGCAAACAGAGAGATAGAAGGTGGGAACCTATGTGGGCTAGATGGAACTTAAGAATCCAACTTACAAAAATTAGAATTCTACCCTAGCTTGTTACTCACAGATATTGTGGCTTCATCCTTCCTTTTTCACCTTTCCTCAATAATACAAAGCTTAACAAATCTCGATTGTTATACCACGATGTCAGTATATACACTTTAGTAAGTCATAGAGCACCATGTAACATCAAGGCATGCAATAATTGAAACCACAATGCACCGGGACGCTCACAACAACATGTATTTTCTGACCAAGTAATACATTGTGGGGAATAATGTTGCACGGGGGTCCATGCATTAACCATAATGTAGTTACTGCTTATTTAAGTCAGATTTCTTATAGTGCATATATATACAGTCGTTGCTAATAATTTAGTAAATTTGGTTGCATATAATGCTAATCATTTGTCCAATTGCCTATGGTCAATTTTCCAAGTTGGCCGTACTAAAACACATGTCAAAAGGGCTGACAATTGGGATGGATGGTCGTAGATGCCATTGGCCAACATATGAAGCTAATGCTTCTGTGCTATGTGAACAAAGCTTATCAACAATAGGAAAATTCCTCAACATGTAATACAAACATCATAAGAATGGCACGAAGCACACAAAAGGCATATATATAAAATTAATTAATCACGAAAATGACAAAGATTCAAGGCCCCGACTAAAAGCCATATTCTACAAGAATATGGCAAGGCAATATCAGGAATTGCAAGGGTGAAGGGGAGAGATTTTCCAACAAGATACAGAGTTACCTGTAGGGCACCAAACTGTCGGGCCTTCGCGTTGATTGAAAGATGTGCACCTCTGATATGGGATGCCGATCACTCAATCGGCGTCCGAAAAGTGGCCAAATCCGGAATGGAACTCGGGGAGGAATTGGAAAAGTGGAGGACGGGGAGGAGGTGAGTTGGAAGTGTGTTTGCCGGAATCACAATAGAGGTATCACATGCAAGATCTCTTGTACCGGGTTTTTCACTGAAAATGGTAGAAGATGGAGACTGCCACCGACGACTTTGAATGAGGAGGAGCCAAACCTATGGATGAGGCAACGAATCGAAGGGATAATCGCCGAAGGTTCTGTCTAGTGGAGGAGAAATGGAGTGGATGAGGAATCGAATATGTGGATGAGGAGTCAAAGCCAAGGAGAAGGTGAGAATCAGTAGGTTGCGCCAATGGAGTAAATTTAACGAATCGAGGTTTGGGAAGATGGAGAAGGGGATCGAGATTTCGGTCTGAGCACTGTGAGGTGTGCGGGAATGGAAGAAAATCTTCAGTGCCTTCAATTTGCGTTTTGGCTGTCGACGGCTTGAGAAAAAACATTGAGAAACGCTGCAGGACGGTCGGGCTGTTAAAGGTGGAAAAGCAGCCCTCCATTGAGACGATGACACGTAAGAGAAAATACAATAGATTAATTAAAACTCATCACACAGAATCATTACATGCTAGTTCAAGCCCTTCCTCATTTCGTCACTCCAAGCCTCTTTGTCATTTTGTCTCCGTCTGGGTCGCCTTGCAGCCACTTCCAGAGCCTGTCGTAGACTTTTGAATCTTCTTCTTCACAAATCCCTCATTTCCTTCACAAAGTTGCAGCCTCTCTGATCTCCAGCCGACATGATGCCAGCATAAATTTAAAATGCTTTAAATTTGGAAGAGCACTTTTATCATTGTCTTTAGAATATGCTGCATAAACTAGGGCATAATACAGGCAGATGCCCCTGTGGCCACTCAAAACACAAAACTTTAATTTAGAGACCCTTTTTTTGGGATTAGAGTGATAGCCTTTGTGATGGATTTTTTCCTTTTCTTTTTGCCTTTTTGACCGTCCATATGCATCACAACAATTCTGGGTGGAGGACTTTATTGTAGGAGAAATGCATCTTGAGCCATGGAGTATATAAAGGAGAATTAAGAAATTGAAAGATGATTATTCACAAGAGAGAAGGGGGCACGCATGAGGCATTCGGGAGGAGGGAGAAGAAGATGAGAGAGAGAGATGACATATCCACAAAGAGAGAGAGAGAAAGGGAGGGGGATGCATGTCTCTCATCAGGTGTATACAAGTCTATAATAAACACTATAAAATATTTACCTGGTGCATAATTATTGGAGGGCTGCTTAATGAAGGAGAGCAGCCGGACCGCTCCTCAGCTTTTCTCAAAGAGTACTACTACGGGTCACACTTTGCACATCCTACGTGGTTGCTTATATATATATATATATATATATATATATATATATATATATATTTTACCCGAAAATAAAACGTGCGCTTTCCTCTGCTGTTTTCTTCTTCCCCATTTCATCGAATTTCCCCTGCGCGAAAAAGCTCCTCCCTCGCTAGTGGCACGTTGTTCCTCTGCCCACTGCCACCGGCAATGCCGTCTCTGTCCAATGACACCGAGCGACGTTCCTACGTCTGCACAGCTCGGCCTCTCCCCGAGAGATTATTGAACAGAGCAAACCAGAGAGAATCCCGCGAAGACCCCCCTCCTCCCTCACCAAGCAACCCGCATCGTGTTTCTTCATCTCTCCCTATAGGCGCTTCATTTCAGATCTTTTTTTGGGCGCCCCTCTACCCAGAGAAGCAGGTAACTTTGCAGTTCCCAATTTCTCTTGAGATCGATTTATTTGTCTATTGCTTGTGCACTCTCGTTTGTGCGAGTCTGGTTGTTGTTATGGTGCAACCGCTAGAGCTCCAGACAAGCAATCCCTTTTGCTCCAAACCATATGTATAGAGACCTCAAATACCAACCCCACTAGCCCTATTTCAACTGCGATTTCCAAAGATTTCAATTTATTTTGAATCCAAGGCTCACCTGTCTCCTGGAAGATCTCCATGAAAAGGACTGGGTCTTGATTCCCAAAGATAGAGGGGGGTTTTAAGGGGAGGTTGTTGATTTTATTTGGGTGAGATTTGTCGTACAAGAATGATATAGAACTTGGCTTGTTTGTTGTAGAGGGGGAAAGATGAATTGGGCTGTGTAGGTTCTTGTTTTTGTGTCCCTAACTTGAGGAGGATAATGAAAGTTTTTAGAGAGGAGTTTTATGGGTTTGAATTCGGGGGAGAGAATGTTGTATGGGGTTGAGTGAAGTTATACAAGGGTCATAACAGTGGTTTTTAACTCTCCTATTTCTATTACATTGCATAAAGGCTTTAAGATATATATAAGACCAGCTTCATAGCAGAGAGAACGAAGCAATGAAAAAAAAGGACGAAGAAAAACAGCAAGATGGTAAATGGATACATCGAGTAAAGGAACATGTATATAAAGATAATTAAATATTTGGAGACGTGGATTTAAGCTTTTTGACACCTAGCATGTGTACTACTTGTCTCTCTCTATATATTTTTCATGAGATTTGTATATGGCTTAACAAGTCATACCTGTATTAGAAGGATGTGCAAAGAAAAAAGTGTTAGGGTAAGAATAAGGTAAGAACTAAATTGAATAATCACTGTTTCATAAATGAAACTGAAATCTGATACATAACTCAAGGAGTAAGCTTGTATTCTGATATGGTATTTACAATCTGAATGACTTGCTGTTTGGATTTACCTTTCCCTTCATTGAGTTTTTTCCTTCACAAGAGAGCTTACTTTAACATCAATCTTTACTCTTATTAAACTTCTTTCCTCGATATCATCTTTTGAATGTTATTGCTACTGCAGAACAAGACATAATATGTTAACTATGGCACATTGTTTAACATAGATTCATGACCCATGACATATTAATAACTAGTATTCAAAATGAGTATTGTAGGATTCCCATATAAGAGAAATCAAAACCTCCACCTAGATAGTTGACTATGTATAATATTGTACCCTTAAAAGACATTAGAATAGAACAACAAAAAGTGCAGGGAAATTTCTCTTTATTCTAAAAGTTGATTTGTCTTCGGTCTTTCTGTTGAGAATATGTCCTTTATAAATTTTTTAACTTTTCTGTTCACGTTCTTCTGTATCGGTGTTAAACCTTGGCATCAATGCCAATACTTCAACCTAGCTGTTAAAGACCAAACTCTGTTTTCCATGGGTACAGCGTGGTTTTCTGATGAATTGGTTTTATGCAGTGGAATACTTCTTTTATCAATCATTTATTGGAAGACATATTAGTTTCGCAAGATTTTATATATATATAAATATAAATGAACCTTCATAAGAAAAACGTCCAAATAGATGTTTTGGTATTCATGAGTTCAATTTTTGTTAGTTTTTTTAGGTATCGTTTTCCTTCATTTCTTTAGGTATATATATTTATTTTAATTTCTTGGGTTGAGAAGTTCTGGACTTCAAAACAACTCTAGATAGATTCTTGCAGCAATGCCTTCTTGGATTTCGTGAGACAGGATGCAATGAATCTGTGAGGCAACTAATTCTTTTAATTAACACTATTTGTTTCAGAATGGAAAATCCAAAGAGTCTTAACAACAGTAAGTTGGCTTTCATTTTATAACTTGGTGTCTTCGATCTCAAATGGCTGTCTCCGGGTTGCACGCAAGAGGACCAAAGCCTGAAAAGTTACAATATTTATGATGAGGAAACTAGAGATGCATCTGCTTACTCAAGTTTATTTGATATGGATTGGATTCTTCAGCTGGAAATTCTTTTTATGAAGCAAATGAAAGGTTGCTATCATTTATCTTTTATGCCTTCTACTCAGCCACTTCTTTTTTTAAATTATTAATAAACAATTAAAAATTGGTACAATTGGAAAAAAATGGTAAATTATTAATAAACAATTATCTTTTATGCCTTTTACTCAGCAGCAGCCATAAGCTGCTACCTACACAATTATCAACATGTTGCTTTCGTTCTTCTTGATTGCTACAATTGGAAACGAATTCTTACTTCTTTCTCTCTCCTGTCTTAGGGAGTATTGCGTGGTGGATATTCTGAGAGCTTTGTGAAGTGGCTCTTTCATGGGGAGGCACTATTCCTTAGAAGTTGACTTACACCTCAACATTTCTATTCCTTAGTTTTGTTAATGTTGTGTTGGGGATTTAGCTGATTGGTTAAGTTTGTAAGCATTGTAGTTAGACGAATACAATGCTTTCTTGTAATGCTTTCGTGTAAGCATTAGTATTAGTTGTGATGGAATGCTTTCGTATAATGCTGATTGTAATATTTTTTTGTGATGGAATGAGTTTATCATTTTGATTCAGTATTATCTTTAGTGTAATGGTTTTTTGTGATGGAATCAATTTACCATTTCCTACAATTTCCAGTAATAAATGAATGATAGATAGCTACGCCGTTGAGTAGCCTTTTTTTAACCAAGGGTAATTCACCATGTGCTTACCATTTTGATTGATACAAATCAAAATAGGACATCTTCATTTGTTAGCAAAGATAAAAGTACCACGGTGCAAAACTACCACTTGAAGATAAAATGCAAAAATGAAACTGCTTATTCATTCTCAAGTACATAATATTTATTATTTACAATCAAGAGATTAATGTTTACAACCAAGTACTTAAATACATTCCCATTACATTTACTCTCCATAACTCTTGGTTATGGATCCTATATTATAACAGAAGGCTCTTTTGAGAATGCCGAAGTAGTTGTAAATGACTATCGTAATCAATCTTCAGTCCACCTTATAAAGAAGGAAAATGTTATAGAGCAATGACAAAATGAACACTCCATAGATTTCAATATCTTGTCCATTTCTACCTCTTTGGATGACTTGGTCACAAAAGGTTCTCCTGAAGGTGGCTTGGTACTGCATGCTTTAGTAATATCTTTACGTAAAAAGTTGACCAATGAATCAAGCTATGGCTTGGAGCCATATAGATATTCAGCAACATCAGTATCAGAATGTCCCATGACCTGGAAAATCAACAAATAGTGATTTGATCATAATGTGAAGTGTGGTATCCAAAAAAATGTAAAAAGAGCCAAAAACCAAACAGAATCTTCTGGACATTGACAAAATCCACATGAATGCGACAATTTAGAAGATGTTAAACATCCCTTTTAGCTTTACTTGGCAGTATCTTAACCTGCGACCTCACCCAAACACAACATCAAACTCAAGCCCACCTTTTTTTTTTTTTTTTATAAGAGCTCAAGTCCACCTTTTTACCACCTGAGCAAGATCCAGGATCAGACAACTTGGTGCCAAGAATTCCATTAGATTGTAATGTAGGACCTCTCTCATACTATTCAAAACTCTGCCCATTTAAATGGTAAACCAAATAAAAAAAAAATAGCCAATTTTTTCCATATTATAGCAACTTACTTTAAAGAAAAATAACTTCGTTGCCAATATAGAGTTACATTATAATAAGCCAACCAAGAAATCAAATAATGCAAATCAAGTGGTAAAATCTCACCTCTGGGCAAGCCCACTCAATTGTTTTGCACTCTGAATTGCATTGTCCTTCAAAGTCTTGTTCCACCAGCTGAAAACATACGAAAACAAAATGAGCAGCCAATTCAAGGCATTGAAAGTCAAAATTATGTTTTAGGTTGCCCAGAAAAGTAGAAATACATCAATACGAACTGGACTTATCATAAAGAAAATGTAAACCCATTTACAATCCTACCAAACATCAACCCTGTAACTTCTATCAACAGTAATAATTGACAAAACTTAACTCAAAATACAAAATTCCAAATACGCAATTCCTCAAACAGCTCCAAAAATTTTGAATCATAAAGAATGTTGAAATGGCAGAGTAAAAAAAATGTATAGTGTAAACCCTAGAATTATAGAGAACAAATGAGGTATCCTAAAATTTTGAAGAAGATTCATGGGTTAGTAGAATAATTTCGCACCTTTGGTTTCGAGTTTCTGGGTCTGAGGGGGCTTCGTTGAGTGGGAAGGAATCGCTAGGGGTCGGAGGGATCTTTATCAAGTGGGATAGAAGGAGAGATCCGAGGGTGATTCAGGAGGGAAGTGTCTCTGTCGGAGGGGTCTTCGTCGAGTGGGAGAGAAGGAGAGATCTGAGGGGGCTTCGGAGGGGAATCATCTCGCATGGGGTCGGGGACTTCGTCTCTCATTGGGGGGGGGGATTTTCCTAGTCTTCGTCGTGGAATAGAACCAGAGGGAAGGAATGGGGGTTTCGAGGGGGGGGGGGTGTTGAACGAAAGGGAGGGAATGAGAGGGAGGGATTGAGAGAACCAGTTGGGATTTCATTTTCCATCAGGTCTGCGTGAACCCGGCCTGCCACATCACGTGTGCGAAGTGTGTGTTGGTAGACCGGCGGATGCAAAGAATTTCTCTTTCTCAAAAAGAGTTGGTGCGTTATGGCACTTTCTGTTGATATATCTGTCGTTAAAACACAAACTTCCGACATCAAAAAATGTCGCAAAATCTTTTTTTATTGCAACAAACTATTTCGGCGCAATAGAGAAATATATCACTACAAAAAGAGGATGAATACCTATAAAATAAAAAATGTAGAAGTTACTGTAAAAAGCGACCAGCGAATTCAAAGTCGCTGCAAATAGTATGATGTTAGTTTGTGGCCGTCCTCCTTCATAATTTAGAAAGTAGCCCTAACCTTGTGAAGAGATTTCTAAGACTTGGAATGACCTCCAAAGGGGGTTAGAATGGTGTGGCGAGTTGAAGAGATATAGTCTTAAATATTTATCTTATTTCATCCCGATATAACTTTTCTATAAATAGGGACCTGTTTTTTTTTTTTTTTTTCCCAACAGCTAGGGACTTGTTCCTTTTATTCAATTAATACAATAAGAAAATGTGGCTATTAAATGTAGAGGAAATTGTAGACATTCATATTTGACGCATATTGGGTGAAGGATGAGGAATGCAAAGATATATATTGTTTTGAAAGAATGGTAAGTTGATAAAGTAAGGGAAGTTATAAGCAGCTGAGTGCAAGAATTAGTTTATCGCAATGCATAGAAAAACTTCAGCAATTGAGCAAAACTACAAGGGGTAAACATAATCATTTTAAAAACAAAAGGGAAGTGGATTGAACTCACATGTCAAACCCTATAGATATTGGCAGGCAAAATGTTCATAAAGCATTGTTTAGAATTTGCTTACTACATCGGTATCATGCATTGAGGTTGAGGAATATCAAGTTTGAAAAACATAATGAAGAGTTTTGTATTTCTTTGTTAATTTCTCTATTATATATGTAAGATACAACATATATAGGCTTTACAAGAGTTTATACAGTATGGAAATTTGAAAACTATTAATGGGAATGCCCTTGCACCTAAAGCATAGAAATTTTTACAATAGATCTGGTCCAAAAAGGTAAGAGTACTTGCTGATCATACATTCTGCTACCAGTAAACTTTCTACTTTTACACTCCCCTTCAAATTGGAGCGTGGATGTCAAGAATACCTAACTTCCTTAATAAAATTTTGAAAGCAGCATTTCCCAAGGGCTTCGTAAATATGTCAACTGCTTGAAGTGGAGAAGTTATGCGGGTGTGGTGATCAAGCTAGATTGAATCTTCTCGCAAATTAAATGACAATCTAGCTCTATATGTTTCAAAAATCAATAACTATTAAAACCCTTAGACCCGTTTAGGAATTAGTGTACATTTAGGTGTCTACTAATTCCTGAATTGTCCAATGTAGACAGTTTGGTGTTATATTATTTATATTGTACATTCTTGTTAGTCCTACTGAACACGTTTAGTATGAAATTTCGACATCTTCCTCTATTGTTCTTCGGGTATACTATTCGTAAGGTCACAATCCATCTATATAAACATGTATACTTGGAGAACTATGGGGAGGTGTTGTTGAAATTTCTACTGACGTGGAAAGTAGTAAAGTGACGGAATATGTGCAATATGAATAATATAATCTCGAATGGGATAAGACCAACTACCTTATAAAAAAAGCAGTGAGAATTGGAATATGACAAGCATGTGAATTTTCTATGTACGTGTTACTAATAGATAGATGTTTTTAGAAATGGACAAAAGTTATATGTGTCTAGGTGATAGATTTGGAAAGAATTACGCACCCTATGCGCGTGGAGTAAGTAAGAAACTTTATTGATTTTGCTTGGACCTCTACTGATAGTCATGGTTACCTTAATTATCCATGTCGAGAGTGTAAAAATTTGTGTGCGGCAGGGTTGGCTGAAGTTGAAAATCATATATTTGTGAACAGTATGGATCTGGGGTTTACTCGATGGGTACTGCATAGTGAGCCGTATGCACAATCAGTGGATGCATTGTTCGGTCATCCGAATTATTTGTGACACATGGATGATAATTATGAGTGAGATGAGATAGAGGAAATGTTGGGTGACATTGGAGCTGGGATGTTTATGGATGATGGAGACGACAATGCCTTAAGTGGCCCAGGGACTAATTTTGAAAATTTTGCTGCAATATGGGAAGATGCAAAGTGCAAGCTTTTATCCAGGCTGTACAAAACATTCCAAAATGTCGTTTATTGTGCAGTTGCTTCACATTAAGTCATTGTGTGGGATGTCGACAAAAGCAATAAACATGGTATTAGACTTATTTAATAAAGTGCTTCCCAAAGGGTCTGCATTGCCAAAGAACTTTTATGAAGAGAAACGGTTGAGAAATAGATTAGGTTTTGAGTACAATTCCATACATGCATGCAAGAATGATTGTGTTTTGTTATAAAAGGAGAACGATGAGAAACAAGCACGTCTTGCATGCGGAGAGTTGAGGTGGAAAGGTAAGAAAAACATACCGATTAAGGTGTTGCGATATTTTCCCTTGAGACCTAGTTTGCAAAGACTATATGTGTAAGAAAACCGCTGTTGATATGAGATGGCACAAGGAGAAAATAGTTAAGGATGACGCATATATGAGGCACCTAGCTAACTCACTTACGTGGCAATCTTTCAATGATCAATACCTAGAGTTTGAGATAGAAGCTTGGAATCTGCGCTTGGGACTCACAACCAATGGATTCAACCCTTTTGGAAATATGAGTACAAATTATAACACTTGGCTTGTAGTGTTGATTCCGTACAATCTTCCACCATAGAGGTACATGAAGGCTCCCAACTTTTTGTTAACTTTACTTATCCCTAGCCCGAGATCACATGGGAATGACATTGACTTATTCATGCATTCGTTGATTGAAGAGCTGAAAGAGTTATGGGAAACAGGCGCCAGAACTTATGATGCATCCACATCGACATCTTTCCAGATGCATGCTGTAGTAATGTGGATGATAAATAAATTTCCAGCATATGAGAATCTTTCCGGTTGGAGTACTAAAGGGAAGTTAGCATGTCCAACGTGTAATAAATAAACTGCTAGCGAGTGGTTAAAATATTCTCAAAAGTTGTGTTTCATGAGTCATCGACATTATCTACCAGCAATCATGCATGGAGAAGAGAATGCGCTAAGCTTGATGGGAAAGTAGAGGATAAAATTACACCAAATGAGTTATCTGGAGAAGAGATAGTGGAACAATTGGTACATGTTAAAGTGAACAATTTTGGCAAAGGTAGGGGAAAGAACAAGAGAAAACAAGGTGTAGTAGAATTGAATTAGACAAAGTGTAGTATTTTTTTTTACTTATCGTTTTGGTCATCCTATATGTTGCGACATAGTTTGAATGTAATACACCTAGAGAAAAATATCTGTGATACTATACTAGGTACATTGATGAGCATTAACAAAAAGACAAAGGACACGAGCAAGACGAGGAAAGATCTTGAAAGAATGAGAATTAAACATAATCTATATTTGCGGGTGGAAGGCAATAGGGTGGTCATGCCACATGCATGTTTTACGATGATGAGGGAGGAGAAGATGGACTTCTACAAATGGTTGCAAGGTGTGAAGTTGCCAGATGGTTATGTTTCAAATATCGATAGATGCGTGAGCCTGGAATACATTTACCCCGGGAGGTACTGTTGGGTGGACTGGTGTAGTTCCATAATGTATCCAATTGAAAGATATTTGGGTCGATTGAAGCGCATTGTTGGGAATAAAGCCAGAGTTGAGGGTTCAATAGCAGAGGCCTATATATACGATGAATAGTTAACATTTTGCTCTCTATATCTTCATGGTGTTGAGACACGATTTAATCGTCAAGAACGAAATGCTAATCTTGCTACTTTATCTCCTCGTGAGTTATCAGTGTCCTAGAATGTACGACCATTGGGTGCACAAACGGGTTATGATTTAATTGATGGAGAGTTGGATAAAGTTCAGTGGGACGTGCTTAATAACTATCGGAAGATTGATGACTATCTTAGGTATGTCATTGCATGCTTCGAATAATTCTAGTTAAAAAATTTTAACAATAACTTTTGTGCTCAAAATAATATTTTTTTTGCACTTATATACAGTGAGCACATGGACAAACTTAGGACAGAAGGCATAGAAAATATAAGACACAAAGAAGAATTTCTCGGATAAATTGAACAACATGTATGAACTAAAATTACATATATGTTAGATTTTGAAACTTTTAACTTCAGGTAACTTTTAATAAGTATATACTATTTCAATTGATAGATTTTGAAATAATGTGCTCATGATCCCGATCAGTTTCTACTAAATTGTATGCATTGGCCCGTAGTCCCTCAAATTGAGCACTTCGATATATTGCATGCATGGTTCGAGGTTATAGATTTCATACTCTAGATCGTGAACGTAATAGGAGGACTCAGAATTGTGGTTGTTGATTGAGGGGAGTCATGGAACAGATGATATTGACTATTAGGGTGTCATACGTGATATTTTCAGATTGAAATATTTGAGTGGATCTGTAACATATGTCTTTAAATGTGATTGGTGGGATCTAGGCGGTGGTCGGGTTTCGATACATAGGGATAATCACTTTACGAGTGTCAATACTACATCTAAATGGTACGAAGATGATCCATTCTTATTGGCTTGTCAAACTACCCAAGTTTATTACTTGATTGATCCAATGAAAAGCACTGATGAAGATAGTCGAGAGACAACTTGGAGAGTTGTACAAAAATTTGTCCCTCGAAATATATATGAAGTAGGAACGAGTTTGGATTACGTGAATAGTAGAGATGAAGATGACATTTCGATTGTAGCAGCCTACCAGGAAGATGGAGAGGGTATTAACTTATCTGTTGACCTCGGTGCACTCAAGTTGCTCCCTTTGTGTAGAGATGACGTCCCACCCATCCTTCTCGACCCGTCTGTATTAAATAATCATTCAATTCAAGTAAGTGAGGAAGAAGAAGAAGAAGAAGAAGAAGAAAAGTAAGAAGAAGAAGACGAAGAAGAGTCCTGGGAGGAAGTGGATAAGGAGGATGAAGAAGAGGTTGATGATGATGACGAAGATGTTATTGAGAGAGATTCTGAAACAAGCATGAAAAATACATCCGAAGATGAAAAATAAAAGTACTAAATATTTTATTGATATAGGTGACTATAAAATATTATACTTTTCATAATTTCTTCTTATTAATTTTCTTTATCATATTAATCATGCCTCAAGGATGCCGCCAAAATGATGACGAAGAAATGTGTCTCCTCCACCAAGTCCATGTCCTGAACCCGTTGAGGACTCCCCACTCGAGGAATTCACTCCTGAAGAACAAGTTAACACGCAAGAGAACAGCAGCCGGTCGACACCTACTAGTAAGAAAATGTCGTTAATAATTAATTATATATTAATACTTTTGTCTCAATAGCTATATAACTATAATTATACTATTATCTATTAGTTGATGCATCCGCTCATCGCCGTCGTGACTATACACATGGCATATTTCTTAAGAAAAATAGAAGGTACAGAAAACTCAAGATCACCATTCCTGATAATTCCACTGGAGGAGTGAATGATAGTACAGTAGCACTTTCCTACTATATTGACACAGTAGTCCGAACTTATGCTCCATTTTATATGCAATCATGGCGAGATGCTTTGCTCGAAATTACGAAGCACATTCGGAGTTGTGTGCTGGTGAGTTTACTTTGAGAGTACATTTTTTCACCTATATTAGTATATCATATTTTTGACGTAATTCACTTATTAGGATGAATTTGACCTCGACTTTGGCCGTAGCGAAGATTCAAGAACTGTGAATGAGTTGATTGTTGTACTATTCCGACGTCACAAGGGACGATGTCATGACCACTTCAAGAAGTTTGAGACATTGGGAGAGGTTGCGTAGTCTCCTTTCCAGTAGATGAAATTAGATGATTGAGAAAAGTGTTGTAATTTTTTCTCAACTCCAGATTATCAGGTATTCTACATTTATATTCTTTAATTATTTACATTTATATTTGGGCTATATATTATATGTATATATATTATAATTAACATTCTTAATTAATTTTTTAGCACTTTAGTTCCACGAATGCACAAAATAAATCCACTCTAACTGTCCACCATCATGCATGTTCAAGGTCATTCCACCATCTTGCTGATAAAATAGTAATTAATAAATTATAGAATTAATTTATTTTTCTGATACTTTTTTATTTAAGTACTAACATTATCTTTTTAAAAGTGCTAATGTCGCTTTGTTAGAAACGTGATGATCCTGAAAGCTTTTCTCTCATTCATGACTATGCTGCTGCTCACACTAATGAGTGTAGTGAGTGGATGAATCCTGCAGCTGCAGATAATTATATAAGCGGTGTTAATTTTGTTAAATAAATTATACAACATGTGAATAATTTATTTTTTATTTATATTTCTTTTAATATGTTACTTATTGTGTGTTTTCTTTCAAATTACAAGAAAAATTGATGGAGATGCAGTCAGCTTCTGGGAATCCTCTCCGAGTGACAGACATATTCGCATAAGTGGTCGGGCCCAAGTCTAGTATGGCAAGAGATTTGGGATGATCTTTCAAACATTCTAGTTCATCCTCCTCAACCTCATCAACTTCACAAATTAATAATCTTACCAAAGATTTAGAAGCTATACGGCGCGAGAATGAATATATGAGTTCGAGACTGCAAAAGTTGGAGTCCCTCTTAAAGCGATAGTCTCATTTAGAGACGCGTTTGCAGGACCAATAGAGAGACCAGGAGGAAATAATATGCAGTGAAGTCCAAGAGCAAGTGCAGTGAGAGATGATGGTGCAAATGTAGTGTGTTATGTCATTGCAATAGAATCGCAATGGGCAAGAAAAGAAGAAGAAATGAATTTTATCAATTTTATTAGTGTATATAACTTTTAATGTCTAATTTTAAAACTTTATAAGACATTGTTAGTTGTTAAATGATGGTGTGTAATATGATACAATTGGTATGTTTTTTAATTTTATGAAATTAGTATTTCTGATCTGTACGTTCGAATGTAAATAAAAACATTCAAACATTAGTTCACATTCAAACAAACGTTCGAACGTAATTACACAAAATTATAACATAATGATGGAATGTACTCACCCTCAAACGAACAAAACTTCCAAACATTTAAAAGATTAGTGTTCGAAAAGACCTCCGAATGTACCACGTGCGATCGAACCCTTCTTCGTTAACATTCGAATTAATGTCCGAACGTTATACCCGTTATGTTCAAGCATTGGTCCGTCAACATTCGATCGAAAATTCAAACATGTATTGTAGTTAACGTCTGGATGTATAAACGTCCGAACATAAATATGATATGTTCGAACTATAATCAACGAACGTCAACTTTTGTCATTCGAATGTCAATTGGTCGAGTTTACATTCGAACATTATATTTGACGTTCGAACGTTACTTTCTGTGACAGATCTCAACCATCACAAAAAAGGGAACGTTTGAACGTTACTCTAAAAGGAACACCTCTAACCGTCACTAAAAGTATTTTTAGTGACGGTTCAATAGTAAATCATTACCAATTGTTTTTGTGACGCACATTAGGTGACGGTCGTGGTGATGGTTTCAAATCGTCACCAAATGTCTTTAGTGATGTTTGGTTATTTTTTGTGACGGTTTCCTCTGTCACAAAAGACAAATTGTATTGTAGTGCTATTTATATTAGTATTGGAACCATACCGTTAATGAATGCAACACTTGGTGTAATATCATCAAAAGATACAATCCTTTGTCTTTATCTCTCACCCACATCTTAATATAAAAAACTATCTTATACATATGGGCCAAACTAAATCTGTTAATATAATACATCAATCTTACATGAAGTTATCGTAGAAAAGAAGGGAATTAGGTCTTGAAAGAAATTCACATCCACTTAGTATTAATAATATATAAACATGGGAAAACAAACCTTATTTCTGGATAGTATGCCAGTCATGTTGCACTATGCCCTAGTTAAAACCATGCTTCGACTACCTATCAAAGATGCTTCGAAGGTAAGTTGAAACGAACATTTCTACAAGAAGTGGGAACTGGATTAATACGAAGAGGGTGACTGGAATACTCACCAAACAAATAGCTGCAATAATAATCCATGTTGTTCCACAAAACGGGTGTCCATGTAGGATAATTAGAAGAATAGCTTAAAAGGATGTCATCATGGCCACAAGTTAGAAGAAAAGAGTGGAAAGACCTATTATGTGATGTCCCGACTCCCACGTATGAAAATGGGAGAATCGTGACGTCGGGATGATGACAACACGGGTGACGCATCCCAACGATAAGTGCTCAAGTATGTGCAACGTGCAACAAAAGCACCATAAAAGTCGTAGCGGTTGAATAAAAATAGCCAACTAAGTACCATAATTGTTTAATACAAATATCCAAAATAAATTGCTTTTAAAAAGTTATACAATTATCCGTGAAATAAAGTAAAAATCTAATTACATGGACAAACAGGAAAGAATTCTCATATTCCAAAAAGCAACCACATGTCAGTCTTTCCGCGGAGCCGATCCTTAAGGCTCACTGTCCTCATCTGCATCAAAATCTACGGTACCAAAAAAAGGTACCACAGGTAAGTAATAATCCAAACAACCCACGAGATAAAAGCGCATTAATGCAACCAACATGCATGCATATGATGAAATATGCATTAGCCACAAAATATCATTTTTCTCAAAAAGAATATTTTCCAAACATACGCCAAAATCTCATTTTTGGCCCAAAACATTTCCATTAAAACATTTTCCACCATTTTTACAGAAAATGGCCCAAAACAATAATCCATCATTTTTTCAGAAAATCATTCACATAAAAACATTTATTGGACACTATAGGCAAGAATCACAGGCGAGACTCTACTACCATCCCTACTGAATATACCATAGGCAGGAATCACATGCGGGACTATATCACCATCCTTGCTTACCACCATCCCTACAGTTCCTTTCCACACAAGGGGTACCCATCAGAGCAATGTAGGCATCACAGGCGGGACTCTACTACCTTTCCTGCTTACCACCATCCTTATCACGTGCACTATAGGCGGGAATCATAAGCGGGACTCTACCACCATCCTGCTTACCACCATCTCTATCGCGTGCACCGTAGGCGGGAATCACAGGGGGGACTATACCACCATTCCTGCTTACCACCATTCCTACAGTCTCTTTTCCTTTTTCTCACATGAAAATTCAGTTTTCAAATATACACATGAACATGTATGCAATTATGCAAAAATCAGTTTTCATTTACAAACATAAACATGAGTGTAAATATGCAATGTACATGACACGACATCAATATCCAACAACCAACAAATTCCAATATAACCAATCACACAAACAACTTTATCCTCCAATCCAACTGACTCCCTTACTCCTCGGACTCAGTCCGGCACAACCAACCAATTCACAGTTAATGAGTGTTAGTGCAAAAATACATTTAAATTTCAAAAGTTATTTAGAAAAATACTTACAGCATTATAAAATAATTTCTAAAGGATCACGAAGGTGCTAGAAGCGGCATCACAACAACCAAACAATACAAAATGCATTAGGCCGTGGGTCTCAAAAACTCACTTTTGAACGGGGACAAACTAAGACTCGAGATTACTAGGGAAGGGTTTAGGGATGTCGTGAAGTTAATGGTGGTGGTGGTTGGCTATGGTTGGCAGCGAGGGAGGCGTTTGGAAGCCAAAATGCACAAATCGAAAATGAGGTTGGCTGGGCTTCAATGGTGACAGATCGGAGCTGGGGATGGGTGCTTTAGGTTGCTGGGAGGTCGAGGGTGAAGTGGTGAAAAGTTGGTGGCCGGTGGTGGTGCGACGGCGGCGCTGGAGCTCAAGAGGTGCCCTGACTTGAAGTCGTGCGTGTGGATAGATGGCAGTGAGGGAGGGGCTGAGATTGGAGGTGTGAGGTCACCGGCGGGTGGGGAAGGTTGTGGGCTGGGTGGTGTCGGACACAGTGGCACGCGGCGGTGTCGACTAGAGGAGGAAGAATCGGACGAAGGAGAGAGAGAGAGAAAGAGAGAGAGAGAGAGAGAGAGAGAGAGAGAGAGAGAGGCTACACATGGGAGAAGCAGGGGAGGGAGAAGAAAAAGAAAGAAGAAGAAAAAGAAAAGAGAAAAAGAAAAGAGGAGAAAGAAAAATGAAGAGAAAGAAATGAAGTTCAATCCTCATAACTTGGGTCACAAAATTGATCCAATGAAAATGATTTCAAAACAAAAAATTTAATAAAATAATTCAAACGCAGTGAATAGCTTAAATAAAATAATAATAAAATTCAACAACAATGATAATTTTAAAATCCATAAACAAACTGATTTAAATTAAAGATCAATTTAAATACAAAACAATAATTAATATTAAGAATGCATATCAAAAATAATTTTCACAACTTAAAAATATTATAAAATAATATATTAAAACTCCCATAATTTTAAAACAAGAGGATTAATATTAAATTAATTAAAATAATCATTCAGTTAAAATACACTAAAATACAAGATATTACATATTATCATCTTTTTTGGTAAAGTCTTGAGGAAATCTGTATAACATGATATGAGGATTTTCAAAAACATCAAAACCGAAGTCTTCGCAGAAAAATATAGGAAATACGCACAGATATTATAAAGAGCTTAAACAACTCATCATTTAAGAGCAATGGTAATCCTGTGTTTTGGTCAATCCCCCTGGAAAGGTAATCACTGCAGTAAACATGATTGTAATAACGAGTGGACCGACCACCGTACAGGACGTTGATGTGTCCTTCATCCACCTCTCTCCGGCCTCTTTCTTCAACTCCTTGTAATTCTTCTTAAACAATTGTCAGGGTGTCAAACCATCCTTGTTGGTAGCTTCAGTTAGCGTACGAGGGACAATACTCTCTAACTCCTGCATTTGGTAACTTCAATCTTAGTAGGAAAGGCTATCGAAATGTATATATAGGACATACATATGTGTGTGTGATGGCCAAAGACAGTACTATTTACCTCATAACTTATTGATCATGGAAGAGAGGAAACACAAACATTCAAGTAAATAGTTCCAAAATAGTCTTATTCAATTAACACTTGGTGTAGAATAGGTTCTTTGCACCCTTTAGTATATAATTTATTCACATATTCTTTGAGCACGTGAGAAGTAAATATGTTTTGTTAAATCCGAGTACTATTGAAAAAGTACGTGTACGTTTCTCACATAATCAAATAACAAGCGGTGGGTTTATAGATCATTAGAGCATCTATATTAGTTTGGCCAAATGGAAAAATTAGTTAAAATTTAGATGATTGATATAAAAAACACTCCACATTGAATTGACCAAGTGTAAAATAAAATAGACTTTTACTATAGTGATTGGCCAAAGATGAAGAACTACTATTGATTCACCAAATATTAAAATATTAATTTCTCACTCCAATAAAAATACTATTTGGTTTGTATTAAGAAATTTAGGTAGAATTTTAGATGAGTTTAATCAATATTTTTTATTATTAGCATTAAATGACTTTTAAAAATATAATTTTTTTAATATTAATTTAATTAGAATATAATTATAATTAATATTAAATTGGTGGAATTATTAAGTGTGATACAAATAAATTAAATAAAAAAATTATTAATTTAATAATATTTTATTATTATATAAAGAGTAAATGTCTAATCTAATGTGGAGTTAAATTTAAATGGAATAGACAAATATAAAAAAGTGTGATATTGGCCAAATTTTGATGATGCATTTAGCCAAGCCAATGCTAGTGCTCTAAGGTTGGACAAACTTCATGGTTAGAGAAAAACTCTACCAAGAAACATAAAGTGAAAGCGATGGCCTTAAACCATTGTAGTTCTCTTTGCATCTGCAATGCAGCACCTGGTATGCGATCAAGGACTGTAGAATCTCCAAACATCCCGGACATATGTAACATGCAGTTCTGATCGTCATCTTTAAAATTTATCAGAGCTTTCTTCAGGTGAAGCATAAATATAATGTTAAAGATTTCAGACCGACAATGCAGATCAATGGCAAGCATAAATATATTTCTATAATTTTCATCGGTCTCCCATTGAAGCTCGAGATCTGCCTTTAGCATCTCAGCAACAATCTCAACAATCTCATTCTTCACAGCACTCATGATGGCTTCATTAACACAACTATCTTCCCTTTGTTTTTGACTTAAATCTGGTATCTTTTTGCAAATGCAACCAAGAAGTTTTTCGGATTGTCAATGGATCAACTTCGTTTCATATAATTGCCTGACACCTTGGTCAATAATCAAGACAATGCCAATTTTACTTGATGAAGAATGAAAAAGTTCAAACAAATTATTAAGAAATAATCTTGATTGAGCAGATGTAGCATACCCAGTACTGTACCCACGAAGTCCAGGATCACTAGAGTTGGTTTCAGAAGTACTCGTGAAAATAGTTTTTGCATTAATGAAGTTGGCACTGCAAATGAAAATGAAATTCCATCTCTTATATAAAACCTATCGTTCACATATATTATTTTATGCTTTGTACATATTCTCAACCCAATATTTAGTTAGGACTTGTAACTTTTGTCGTTGACAAGGCCCTAGGGCAAGACTAAAGGCCGCTAGAGTTGAACAAAAACTGCATGGAATATTAAAGGATATATATAACTAATATTGAAAAAGATGGAGTGTGGAGTGTTGGGAGGTTGGAAAGATTTATTGTTTGATTAAATAGGAGTGAAGTAAAGATTCAAAGTTTAAATTTAAGATCTCTACTTTAATATTATGTGAAATCATTATTATTCTAAAAAGTTAAACCAGTTAAAAGATGTAAATTTTATTATCTATATTGTATCATTAACAAATATATTTATATAGCTGTGAAAACACTCCGAATGCTTTAGCCTACACGGAGCTAGAATATTCAAAGTTTAGAGTAGGAGTTTGAGTTAGAATTCAATTGAGCCCTTCTACGGACAGTTGCCATGCGTAACCATGGTGCAATCGACAATGCCACATCAGATGATTTAATTATAAAAAAAATAGGAAAATAGAAATAGAAAACAAGAAGAGAAATACACAGATGCAAAGCTCCTTCATCTTCATAGGTAGATTCTCCCTTCATCTTCATGGGTGTCGTGGGTGGAGCTTCTTGTACGTAATCGAGTTACATTCTCTTCATGGGTTCTCTTCGTGTGTAACGACTGGTGGGTACTCTTCGATCTGTTCACTGTGAGTTTTCTTCGTGGGTTGGAGCTGCTTCTTCATGGATTTTGAAGCTGACTGATAACCGAGCGATGTACTTCTCTAGAGCATGAAACAGTAAGGGCAAAGACAAGTCAGTTGAAATCTAATGGCGTGATGCTTTAAAAGGAAAATTGAGTGGGTGAGTTGACTCGGTGAGTCACTAACGGCATGGATCTACACCAACCTTGTTTACAAAATTACAAGGGAAGAGAGTATCAGAATGTTGGAGAATTAGGAAAGCAGAAACTTTAGTAGGGATGTTGAAAATGGAAGATAAATGGGTGGAAGAAGTTGGCAGCCTCTGTTTGTTCAATCTTGCTACCTCCTATCCCATTACAACATTTGGCATCAACAATTGGGACACCCATCTCATGAATGACTCCAGTGTCTCGAGTATTTCCTGAAGTTAGTTTTGATGCATCCTTATTTTGAGAATTTTGTCCAATGGCAAAGAAGACTCCCCTCCCTTTTTCTAGCAGTTCAATAACTTTTACTAAACCTTTTGAGTTAATTCACTATGATATATGGGGAGGTCATTCTTTTCCTTCTTTATTAGGAGCAAATCATTTCTCACTATAGTAGATGATTTTTATCATCATATTTGGGTTTACCTTATGTGTTTTTAATCCGAAATGAGTTTTCTTCTTAAATATTTCTTAAGCATGGTTAAAACACAATTTGGATGCCAAATCAAAAGCATTAGATAATGGTATTGAGTTTTTCTCAAATGATTTAAAATCAGTCCTTCGTGATTATGGTGTGCTTCAAGAGCACAGTTGTGTATCCACCCCTACAATAAAATGGTATGGTTAAATGAAAACATTGTGATATCCTTCATGTTGTGCATGCTCTTCATTTTCATGCATCTTTACCCCTCATCTTGTGGGAAAAAATGCATTCTTACATCTGCTTACCTGATAAATAGAATGCTAACATCTCTTCTTTCAAGAAAAACACCATATGAGATTGTATTTCACCGTCCATCCACATATGGCCACCATCGAGTATTTGGTCATTTTTGTTTTGCCACTAATGTTCCTCCTAAAGGAAAGTTTACTAGCTATGCTCGTGGTGCTATCCTTTTTGGCTATCCTCGTGGATAAAAAACCTATTTTCTTTATGATCTTGAGACTACATAGATTTTTACTAGTCCATATGTGGTTTTTCATGAGCTAGTATTTCCCTTTGCTGACAATAATGCTCACACCTTTTTTCAAGCAACCAATTCTACCCATCCTTGCTCTTGATCTACCATCAACTAACTTTGCAATCCCATCTTTAGCCGAAAGTTCCCACACATAGATCACATATATACAACACACCTTCTTCTCTATTCCTCCAAAGATCCATGCAACGTCGTCAATGCCTCATTCATCTTCAAGACTACAACTGTCCAATGCCATCAATCCCTTCCCTCACTCAATCCATGGACTCTTTGAAAGTTTATACTAAAGGTACATGTTTTCCTTTCTCCAATTTTCTTTCTTATGATTGTTTGAGTCCTACTCATCATTCCTTTTTTACTATCATCTTTGCACAATAAGAACCTACAACGTTTGCTCAAGCTAAGCAGGATCCTCATTGGTGTAAGATCATAGATATTGAATTCGTTGCTTTGGAAGCTAATGGGATGTGGTGGTTGGTTGATTTACCCACTGGACATGCATTGATTGATTGTCATTGGGTCTACAAGATTAAGTACAAGTTTGATGGCTCCATCAAACATTACAAAGCTCATCTTGTTGCTAAAGGATAAACTGAAAAGGCAGAGTTAAACTATCATGAAACATTTGTTCTCGTTACATAATTAACTATAGTGTAATTTGAATGAAGAGGTTTATATAGTTTTTCCACCTGCCCTTGTCAATTTCTTTCGCTTTAAGATGCAAGTTTCACCCCTTCCAAAACTAATTATTCTTTATTCACTAGTCTACGTGGATGATATAATCATTGCAAGAAATGATCCTATAGTTATCATTCATTTTAAGATTTTTCTATAAGATCGTTTTCACATAAAGGATCTTGGACAACATAAGTATTTCCTAAGAATTATAGTGGCACATCCTACAGATTCTCATATGAAGCAGCAATTAAAACTATCCAACCAGGAAGTTTAACTTTTTCAAGACCAATCTACTTATTGTCATTTAGTGGGATTTCTCATTTACCATACAATCACTCATCCGGATATCATGTTTGCAGTTCATACTTTAAGTCAGTTTATACATGCACCTTGGAAATCTCACTTAGTACCTTCATTCACGTAAAATTGGAACAATGGCAGAACGTGGTAACTTTAAGAAATACCTCTGCATATCTTGCCAATAAACATATCTAATTCAGGGCTTTGAAGAAACATATCTTCAACGGGCCGGAAATAATACCTTTTCATTTCAAAAAGCAAACCCGAAAGAACCCAAAATAAATTGGATTTATTTACCTGAACTCTAGGGTATAGATTAGGAGATCATCAGAGATACATAAAGTGTTATCTACATCATTTATGGCTGACTGAAATTTTGAATATCTATTTACATACTTAATAAATATAGTGGGACCAATTTTATGTACTTACCTCTATCCGACTCTGCCTATCTTGGAATTCAAGAAAAAGCTTTAAAAACCCCAAATCCAAATAAAGTTAAAGGACAACGCTAGAGGCACTGCTTGGGGGCTCGTTGGGAGCTACCGCTGATTTTAATGTGTTTTTTTTTAAGTTATTTTTTATATAGATTTTTTTAACACTTTTAAATATTTAAAAAAATAAAAATAAATTTAGAATATTATTAAAAAATATTTCTTTAATCATAAAGTAAAAAAAAATATTAAAAAATACTTCTTCAATCACGAAGTAAAATAAAAAAAAATCCCAATAGGAAAGAATTTTTTATTTACTTTTTATTTTACTTCATGATTAAAGAATTATTTTTTAATGACATTGTAAATTTTTTTTATATTTTTAAAATATTTAAAATTGTTAAAAAAATCTATATAAAAAAATGAACTAAAAAAACATATAATAGAACACATGCTAGAATCAGCGATAACCCCAGCAGTAACTCTAGCATTATTCTAAAGTTAATAAACCAACAGAATGAGCAAATCATCATGGCTGGCTAATAGCTCTACTAGCTAAATTAAACAGGACCAGGAATATTTCACAAACCCAAATCAAAACAACATTCAACAAGAATGGCATAAAGGAATGTGATTTGGCCAATCACTATTAAGCAAAGTCAGGCTCTAGATATCAAAAATACCTTGTATGAATGGCTGAAACTCTCCAAAACAAAATGCCACTACCGGGTCCATCCAAGCATCCAGCAATTATTGAGATTATGCGAATCAACATTGGATTGATGAGGGGTTCTGATTCTAAGTTTAGAATTTGGGAAAAGCTAAATTAATTAATATTATTTTTTACTCTAAACTCCCTCTCAATAAGTACGTTGGATAATATTTGATTAAAGAGGGGTGAAGTAAAGATTCAGAGTTCAAATTTAAGATCTCTACTTTAATATTATGTGAAATCATTATTATTCTAAAAAGTTAAACCGGTGAAAAGATGTAAATTTTATTATCTATATTGTATCATTAACAAATATATCTATATAGCTGTGAAAAAACTCCGAATGCTTTAGTCTACACGGAGCTAGAATATTCAAAGTTTAGAGTAGGAGTTTGAGTTAGAATTCAATTGAGTCCTTCTACGGACAGTCACCATGCGTAACCGTGGTGCAATCGATAATGCCACATCAGCTGATTTAATTATAAAAAAAGAAAAGAAAATAGAAATAGAAAACATGAAGAGAAATACACAATGCAAAGCTTTTTCATCTTTGTAGGTAGATTCTCCCTTCATCTTCGTGGGTGTCATGGGTGGAGCTTCTTGTACGTAACCGAGTTACATTCTCTTTATGGGTTCTCTTCGTGTGTAACGACCGGTGGGTTCTCTTTGATCTGCTCACTGTGGGTTCTCTTTGTGGGTTGGAGCTGCTTCTTCATGGATTTTGAAGCTGACTGATGACAGAGTGATGTACTTCTTTGGAGCACGAAACGGTAAGGGCAAAGAAAGGTCAGTTGAAACCTAATGGCATGATGCTTTAAAGGAAAATTTAGTGGGTGAGTTGACTCGGTGAGTCACTAACGGCATGGATCTACACCAACCTTGTTTACAAAATTACAAGAGAAGAGAGTATCAAAATGTTGGAGAATTAGGGAAGTAGAAACTTTAGTAGGGATGTTGAAAATGGAAGATAAATGGGTGGAAGAAGTTGGCAACTTCTATTTGTTCAATCTCGCTACCTCCTATCCCATTACAACATTTGGCATCAACAATTGGGACACCCATCTCATGAACGACTCCAGTGTCTCGAGTATTTCTTGAAGTTAGTTTTGATGCATCCTTATTTTGAGAATTTTGTCCAATGGCAAAGAAGACTCGCCTCCCTTTTCCTAGCAGTTCAATAACTTTTACTAAACCTTTTGAGTTAATTCACTATGATATATGGGGAGGCCATTCTTTTCCTTCTTTATTAGGAGCAAATCATTTCTCACTATAGTATATGATTTTTACCATCATATTTGGGTTTACCTTATGTGTTTTTAATCCGAAATGAGTTTTCTTCTTAAATATTTCTTTCGCATGGTTAAAACACAATTTGGATGCCAAATCAAAAGCATTAGATAATGGTATTGAGTTTTTCTCAAATGATTTAAAATCAGTCCTTTGTGATTATGGTGTGCTTCAAGAGCACAGTTGTGTATCCACCCCTACAATAAAATGGTATGGTTAAATGAAAACATTGTGATATCCTTCATGTTGTGCATGCTCTTCATTTTCATGCATCTTTACCCCTCATCTTGTGGGAAAAAATGCATTCTTACATCTACTTGCCTGATAAATAGAATGCTAACGTCTCTTCTTTCAAGAAAAACACCATATGAGATTCTATTTCACCATCCATCCACATATGGCCACCATCGAGTATTTGGTCATTTTTGTTTTGCCACTAATGTTCCTCCTAAAGGTAAGTTTACTAGCTGTGCTAGTGGTGCTGTCTTTTTTGGCTATCCTCGTGGATAAAAAACCTATTTTCTTTATGATCTTGAGACTAAATAGATTTTTACTAGTCCAGATGTGGTTTTTCATGAGCTAGTATTTCCCTTTGCTGACAATAATGCTCACACCTTTTTTTCAAGCAACCAATCCTACCCATCCTTGCTCTTGATCTACCATCAACTAACTTTGCAATCCATCTTCAGTCGAAAGTTCCCACACATACATCACATATATAAAACACACCTTCTTCTCCATTCCTCCAAAGATCCATGCAACATCGTCAATGCCTCATTCATCTTCAAGACTACAACTGTCCAATGCCATCAATCCCTTCCCTCACTCAATCCATGGACTCCTTGAAAGTTTATACTAAAAGTACATGTTTTCCTTTCTCCAATTTTCTTTCTTATGATTGTTTGAGTCCTAGTCATCATTCCTTTTTAACTATCATCTCTGCACAATAAGAACCTACAACGTTTGCTCAAGCTAAGCAGGATCCTCATTGGTGTAAGATCATAGATATTGAACTCGCTGCTTTGGAAGCTAATGGGATGTGGAGGTTGGTTGATTTACCCAATGGATAGGCATTGATTGGTTGTCGTTGGGTCTACAAGATTAAGTACAAGTTTGATGGCTCAATCAAACATTACAAAGCTCATCTTGTTGCTAAAGGATAAACTGAAAAGGCAGAGTTAAACTATCATGAAACATTTGCTCCCGTTATATAATTAACTATAGTGCGATTTGAATGAAGAGGTTTATATAGTTTTTCCACCTGCCCTTGTCAAATAGGGTGAGAATCGTGTTTGTCGTTTGAATATGTCCCTATATGGCCTTAAATAAGCTTCAAGAAATTGGTTTGCCAAACTCTCATTTTCGCTTTAAGATGCAAGTTTCACCCCTTCCAAATCTGATTATTCTTTATTCACTAGTCTACGTGGATGATATAATCATTGCAAGAAATGATCCTATAGTTATCATTCGTTTTAAGATTTTTCTATAGGACCGTTTTCACATAAAGGATCTTGGACAACGTAAGTATTTCCTAGGAATTATAGTGGCACATCCTACAGATTCTCTTATGAAGCAGCAATTAAAACTATCCAACTAGGAGGTTCAACTTTTTCAAGACCAATCTATTTATTGACGTTGTGTGGGGTTTCTCATTTACCTTACAATCACTCATCCGGATATCATGTTTGCATTTCATACTTTAAGTCAGTTTATACATGCACCTTGGAAATCTCACTTAGATGCAACTATGCGAGTGGTTCAATATCTTAAGAATTGTCCTAGTCAAGGTCTCCTGTACTTGACCACATGCTCTCCTTTCGTATGGCTTATTATGATTCAGATTTGGCAAGTTACCCCATGAAAAGATGTTCCACCACAGGTTTTTGCACCATGCTTGGAGACTCCCAACTTTCATGGGAAACTAAGAAACAAACAACAATCAGTTGTGAACTTACATGGATTCGTTATCTTCTTATTGACTTATGTGTTTCTCATTCACAACCAGTGACTTTATTCTATGGTAACAAAGTAGCCTTACATATTGTTGCTAACCCTGTTTTCCACGAGCATACAAAACACATATATTTGGATTTCCATTTGGTCCATTGCACATGTTTCTACCACACATAAGCTTGCATACATTTTTACCAAATCATTGGGATGCCAATAGTTCACTTACTTTCATCGCAAGTTGGGTATGCATGATGTTTATAATCCAAGTTGAGAGGGAGTGTAAATAATTACACATTCATGGGAGATTCCTTCTCCAAATTTATCTTCCAATAAATTCTTCTGTCCAAAACCATTTTCCTCTATTATGGAAAGTTTGTATAGAATTCCATTGTATAGTTTAGTTTATTATTTCCTTTTTTAGACCTGTTCATATGGGATTGGTTTCTCATCTTGTATATGCATTAACCTTTGATTATCAATGAAGTAGTGTGAAATATATAGAAAAGCCCGCAAATGAAACTTATAGTATTGAAAACATTTGTATTTAGGTAGGTTGGCCCCACACAAAAAATTCTAGGACATGCATGTATACCTTCCACAGCTTCAAGAATGATGAAATGTCTATTACATTTTTTTTTTATAGCTCACCCAAATCCTTTAATCTATGAATTTCATGAAACTTCTCATGTGAATTTTTGGGTAGACATAATTAGTTCCACCAAAGTAGGGTGGTAAAGCCAAGGATTGAGATCAATCCATCTATGTTCATTGCAGCCTATGATCATACTAGGACAATTAATTGCGAAATGAAGCGTACCCACTTAGATGCTAACTGAAAAATTTATAGGTGTTAAGGATGTGTTCCACGATCTACCAAAGCTCTCTAACTGCAACAAATAAAGTTTGTGGCCCAGCATGCCTAAGGCACCTCTGATGTCTAAACCAGTGATATGTAGAAAGAGTTATCATCCAAAACTTTGAAAATGTATCCCTTACCTTTGTTGTCACCTTCTTATCATGTATATATAGGTGTGGTAGATTACCAATAAGTATCGGCGATAGGTTTGGCCCTCTAGTTGTTCTTATCAACTTGTATATTTGATATGATAACCATCCCGAAGATATTGGGTTTATCCCAACTGTTTGGGTTGATCTTCTTACCCATCATACTTGGTGGTTACAGAATAGAGTCGTATTGGTCCCTAAAACCTGGTCAACTACTTAATTTTGCCTTTGGTCTCGCATGGCTGGGCCATATTCTGACTACTACTTGGGAATGTAATGTTATCGAAAGAGAGAAGGTTAAAAAGTCGTAAGTGCTTATTATCAGACTTTACATATTTATTCAGTATTACTTAGCATTTTAGATATGTTGGTTATTCCTTTTATACCCTTGCATGTGTATATAAACTCATTCCATTGTATTTTCTCTTTTACGGCAATAATATCATAAAATAGTTTCTTTCCTCAACTTTACTCTCTTCTAGAATGGTATCAAGAGAAAACCCTCAGCTTCACCCCTCTTCATCCATGGCTAACATAATCAATGATCATACAAATCCTTACTTTCTTCATCAAGGTGATAGTGCAGGAGCCTCCTTGTTTCACAACCACTCATCGGTGAGAATTTTCACACCTGGATCCGGTCAATGACCATGGTGTTGATTGCTAAGAAAAAATTTGCCGTTGTTGATGGAAGTCTGCATCAACCTCCTGAGACTGATTCTCTGTATGTTCCTTGGATTCGCACAAATACTATGGTTTTATCTTGGATTATTAACTCTTTGTCCAAAGAAGTTGCATCTAGTGTCATTTACATTGATTCAGCTGAAGCTATGTGGAAAGATCTTAAAGAAAGATTTTCTTAGGCTAATGATCCTCGTGTTTTTCAATTAAAGAAAGATATTTCTAGTTTGATTAAAGATCAAGAATCTTTTAGTTCATATTTTACTCATTTGAAAAGTTATAAGGATGAAATGCAAAATTTATGTCCAATGCCTAAATGTACTGGTGGAACATTGCAAACAATTCTTGATTATCAATGATGGGAATATGTTCTATAATTCTTGATGGGATTCAATGAATCTTTTGCTAGTGTTCATGGTCAGATCTTGCTTATGGACCCTTTACCCACATAAAAAAAAGTTTTTTCAATTGTTCTTCAAGAAGAACGTCAATGTTCCATCACTATTTCAGCCACCATTCTAGAACCTGCTGTGATGTTCAGCAAGAATGGTTCCACTAAAAATTTTCCAAGAATTGGTGCTTCTGGTCATACTCGTGGCAAAGAAGACCTCTCTGTCAACATTGTGGTAAAGAGGGCCATAATATTGATAAGTGCTACAGGCTCCATGGATTCCCACCAGGTTTCAAGTTTACTTGAAACAAGTTTCCTCTACTAAAAGTGTTTCTTTTCCAAGTGCTCAAGATCTTGTTAAGACTCTTGTGTTACCTATAACACAAGCAATGCTAATAAATTTTTGCTTTTATTCAATCTCAACCAAATCAACCTATGGGTACCCATTAACTAGACCTCCCTCAAATGATCAACCCATAGCAAGTCATGTTAGCAGTTCTCTTTCAGATTCTTCTATTAAACATTTGATTCCACATTTTTCAGGTATATCCAATTCTTTCATTCATTCTATATTCTATTCATCTCAGCCAATCAATCATTCTATATGATCAGTTGTCCTTCCTTGTATACATCATCTCCATCTATTATTAATTCCCCTGTCAAACTATCAAATGGATATTTTGTCCCTGTGACTCATAGAGGCACAGTTCGAATCTCTGCTTCCTTAATACTCAAGAATGTATTATGTGTCCCTTATTTTAGATTCCTCATTTTTGTCAGCAAACTAACCTCAAATTCACTTTGTTGTTTGCTTGTCTTTTCTCATTATTGTTTTGTGTAGGACCTCTCCAGCTGGAAGATGATCGGAGTGGCTAAATCTTTTCAAGACTTATACTACTTGTTGCAAGATTCGACTCCTTCTGCAAGAACAGTACCTTCTCACTCTTTGGTGTCTTCATGTACTTTCAATTCTGTTAATAATACTCAGCATATGTGGCATTGTATACTTGACCACCTATCTCCTTCAAGAATGCAGCTTTTAAATTCTATTTTTCCAGTAATTAGATTCTCAAATAATACCCATTGTACGGTTTGTCCTGTTGCTAAACAAAAACGGCTTTCATTTCTATAGTATTACAAAATCTACTTCTATCTTTGATCTCATTCATTGTGACATATGTGGTCCATTTTCCACCCTCTCATACCAAGGTTTTCGTTATTTCTTTTCTCTTGTAGATTGTTTTAGTCGTTGCACTTGGGTGTATCTCATTAAACAAAAATTTGAAACCAAACAGTATATCCAATTTTTTTTTCATCTTGTAGAAAAATAGTTCAATTCCAAAATCAAAGTTCTACGATCTAATAATGGCAATGAATTCAATATGATAGAATTCTACAATAGTATAGGTGTTATACACCACAAAAATTGTGTATATACACCTCAACAGAATGGTGTTGTTGAATGAAAGCATCAACACATCTTAAATGTTGTCAGAGCTCTCAAATTTCAGTCAAATATTCCACTTTCTTTTTGGTCTGATTGTATCCTTACTTCAGTTTGTATCATAAATAGATTACTCACTTCATTACTGTTAAATAAATCACCTTAAGGTTTTTGGATGCCTTTGTTATGCATCTATACCTACGGCTCATCCTTCAAAATTTGATGCAAAGGCAGAACCTTGTGTCTTTCTTGGTTATCCTCCTGGAATAAAAGGATATAAAGTACTTAGCCTTTCTATCAAATTAGTTTTCAATTTCAGAGACATTATTTTTCATAAGAATTCTTTCCCTTTTCAATCTTCATTACCACATTCATCTACAAAAGATATTCATTTTTACTCATTCCTATCTGACAATAATAATGATCATTCTCCTACTCAAAGACGGTCTACTCGACATAGAAGACAGCCTGCCTACTTGCAAGATTATCACTGTTCAATGGCCTCAAATGATTCTACTAATCCATCTGATTCCATAGGAGATGGTTCACATAACACAAGTACATTATATCCTATCTCTTCTACCCTATCCTTGTAACATATGGATCACGAAATAATAATAATAATAAAAAATATATATATAAAAATAAAACAATAAAGTAATTTGATTTTAGTCTAGTGATTATTTAATTATTAAACATTTTATTTTGGACTAGTGTTATTATTAATTGATAAATATAGTAAAATTCGGATTGGAATGTTCCTTTACAAAGTTTATTTCTTTTACAAAGTTTCAAATCCTACTCCGTTGACTGAGTCCCTATTGAAGTAAACTACTGATCTTCGTATAGAGTTCTTCCGCTTATTAGAACCTTAGCCTTTGACTGAGTTTCATCCTCTAGTGATCGACTTTGAGTTGAACTCGTCCAACCATTCCTCCCGTCTATATATATCCCTTCTTCTTTGCAAAATTAAAAACACAACACAGTAGTCTTTCCTTGCCTCAACCCAACATTCCCTACACATACAACCACTCCACCGTTGCCACAGGGAACATCAGATCACCTCTCGGCAGCCACAAAAACCGCCGACAAGGCACACCCTGCCACCTAGCAACATTCCGGCAAGCCTTTTCTCTATCGCCCACATATTTCTACGCTTCTTGATTTTCTTCATTCCTCCAAATGAGGCTCTGTTTCTCTACAAAATATAAAGTTGCTTTATGTCTTTTAGCCCCTATCAGTTATACTCATTGGTAGCCTTTTAGAATTTACAGAAATTGCTACTAAAAGTTAACCATGAACCTCACTTTTCCTTTTCCTCAATCCCTCTAATTTTTCTCTCTCAACTACCCTCCCAATAAATGATTTATTACCTTGTTGCCTTATCAGAGTCGTATAGAGGATAGCTTTTCTTGTGTCCAGTAATGTAAAACTTTTAAACTCTACGTGATGTAGGTATGTGTCACTTTTAAAATTGTTACGTTATTACCTTTCCCTCTAAAATCATGGAAGCATGTGATTATAGTAATAGTTTACGAGAGTTGAAGTATTATTAAGGAATCGAGTTGAAGTAAAGGTATCAAAGCCTTTATCTCGTTGTGATGAAACTTTGTTGGCTGATTTAAATATTCCTTACAGGTGGAAGAATGGTCGAACATTTCAAGTTGTGTGCTGGGATCGCCCAAAGGGAAGTTGGGTTAAGTTAAATATTGATGGGAGCAGTCGCTAGAGCTTGAGGAAGGCTAGTGCTGGTGGTTTAATTCGTGACTCATCAGGAAATTTGGTACTAGCTTTCTCCTCCCCTCTTGATTTTGGTACTAATAACTATACTGAGTTCATGTCTCTATTGCATGGAGTTAGACATGTGTGTAGATTGGGTTTCAGAAATGTGGAAATAGAGATGGACTCTATGGTTGTGGTAAACTAGATTTTGGCCTCGAATTGTCCCATTTGGTATCTAGAAGATTACTGGATTGAGCTTTTGGAGTTACTTCGGAACATAAACTATTCCATTCGCCATGTTTATAGGCAAGGCAATAGCCCTGGAGATTTCTTGGCTATGCTTGCGTCTAAGGGTCGTGCCACTAACTGGGAGTCTTTGGCTATGGTCCCTCCTTTACTAAGGGGTTTGATTAGGACTGATAAACTTGGCCTTCCTTATGTTAGACTTTGATTTACAGGTTTGTTGAGAATTGCTTTATCTTAGGCCTGTTAGAATTGCTTTAACTTGGCGTTTTCTGTCACTTGGTGTTGGGTTAGTTTGTAAACCCCCAAGTGTTATGTTGTTACCATGGTTTTCCTCCACCATAAGTGAGGTTTTATTAATAAACTTGGGACGGGGCCGCTTTGTGTGTGGCTTCTGGCTCTTATAAAAAAAAAAAAAAGAATCGAGTATTTACCATGATAGAGAATTTTCAGGATAAAGTATATTAGAAGTTTTAAATAAAATTAATAATTATTAGATTTAGAACATGGTGGAATAATGACTAAATTGCCTTCAGTATGAATTTAATAGAATATTATAATATGTCCTTCTAGAAATTTAGTGACGTTCAATACTTTGTATAGGGATGAACTACAATGAGAGATTCCAGAAATTAGCACTGCAAGGTAAGTAGCATGATCATAAATTAGTATTAGCATACGTTAGCAAGTTACATATATCATTATTAAAGGTAGTTCTTTCAAAGCTAATATTTACGTACCACACATGTCATGATATTTGCAAGCATGTCATTCATCACATTTCATTCCGCATATTATAGTTATGTATATATTATGCATCTAATGCATCTCATGTTGCATAAAACACAAAATTTCATAAGATTAAGTGTAAGATAGGCTCATAACAGTGAATCAGATGGTCATTCAGATGCATGGTATTAATGCGATTTTAGGGTGGGCATGCAAGCCATGGACTCAAGAGTGGTCCACCGTAGTACGCCAAAGTACTACTTAGTCGGCCTCATTTGCTGCAACAAGGGGAGTTAGTGCACAACATTACATACATGGTTAAATGTGTTGCCAACCAAATAAGTTAGATCTCAGTTAAATTAGATAAATCAGTCATATGCATAGCATAAGCATCATCATCGATTATCATGATTTTAAGTTCTCAACAAAAATATTTTATGAAAAATCTTATATTAAGTATGTTTACGTTATGATGGGTTTTTATTGAGTCATCAACTCATTTTAGTTTCTTTTATGTTTTTAAACCACCCCAAGTAAGCATGATGATGAGAACAAGCAGGCGGGCTAGGCTTAGATGGAGCAATTGATTAAATTCTAAACTTTATAGAATAAACTATTTTTTTTATGACATAAACTTTATTCAGTTTATTTTATTTAATATTGTTTGGAGACATGTTTTTATTAAATAAATTTTTTTATGAAATAAATGTAAATTTTTATTTTATTAGAAAAATGAGATCTCTTACTAGGATATTTTTATGAAAACATGTGAAATCTCCATCTCTACGTGAAAGGGGTGTTACACTCATATTCAAAGCTATCTACTGTGCATTGTGCTTTTACCTTATCAATTTTCTCTCAGTCTAAACCCAAAACTTTTAGTCAAGCTATTAAACACTCACATTGGAAAAAAAAAATGGTTGCTGAAATAAATGCTCTTGAAGAAAATCAAACCTGGTTTTTAACTAATCTACCATGCTAAGAAAGCAATTGGTTGTAAGTGGGTGTAGAAATGCAAATTTAATTCAGATGGGACTCTATAACATTATAAAGCTCGATTAGTTGCAAATGAGTACACTCAACAAGAAGGTATTGATTATTTTGATACATTCTCCTCTGTTGCAAAAATTGGTACCATTTGATGTCTTCTAACTATGGCAATTGTACATAACTGGTATTTACATCAACTTGATGTAAATAATGCATTTTCCCATAGAGAATTGAATGAGAAAGTATATATACAAGTGCCACCAGGTTTTGCAAAACTAGGAGATACACGGGTTTGCAAGCTAAACAAATCTATTTATGGATTAAAACAAGCTTCCAGGCAGTGGTTTTCAAAGTTTACATCAACCTTGCTAGAATATGGATTTACTCAATCAAAGTGAGATTATTCTTTGTTTACAAAGTCCTATTCTTCCATATTCATAGCTTTTCTTGTGTATATGGATGATATTGTCATTGCTTTTAATGATTTAAATGTTGTGAATTCTTTAAAACTATTTCTACAATCCAAATTCAAGCTCAAGGATTTTGGACACCTCAAGTACGTTTTTGGTCTTGAAGTGGCTAGATCTACTATTGGCATTTCCATTTGCCAAAGCAAATATACCTTGGAGATTCTTTCTGATTTGTTAGCCAGCAAGTCTGCCACATTTCCTATGGAGTAGAATTTAAAACTCTCCAAATCAGATGGAGAGTTAATTGTAGATCCTAAATCTTGTAGCAGACTTATAGGAAGACTGTTGTACTTGATTACTGCCGACCTGACATAGCATACTAAGTTAACACTCTGAGTCAGTTTCTTGCTCAGCCACGTCAACCTCATTTTACTGCAGTTAAGAGGACCTTGAGATATCTTAAACCCACACCTAGACAAGGCATTCTCTTTCCCAGTTCATCCAAGCTACAATTATGAGCTTTCTATGATTTGAATTGGACTGGTTGCCTAGATACTCGTCGATCAGTCACTGGTTTTTCCATTTTTCTTGGAGATTCTATAGTTTCTTGGAAATCTAAGAAACAAGTTATTGTGTCTCAGTCATCAGTAGAAGCAGATACAAGTCAATATCAACCTGTTTGAACTATTATAGCTCTCAACTCTTTTCAAAGATTTATTAGTCGAGATCCCATCTCCTTTTTTGCTCTTTTGTGACAACAATTCTGCCTTTCACATTGACTTCAATCCAGTCTTCCATGAGCATACGAAGCATATAGATATTGATTGTCACTTGGTTCGAGACTTCAATTTGACCGAGTCAAAACACTGCATGTTTCTTCATTCACTCAAATGGCTAACATCCTTACAATAGCCCTTGGGTTTGACTAATTATCCATGTATCTCGACAAGATGGGTGTCATTAACATACACATCATGAGAGGGCGTATCATTAGACTTTACATATTTATTCTGTATTACTTAGCATTTTAGATATGTTGGTTATTCCTTTTATACCCTTGCATGTGTATATAAACTCATTCCATTGTATTTTTTGGTTTTACGGTAAAAATATCATAAAACAGTTTTATTCCCTTAGATCCCATTATTTACTTATAAAAAAAAAATATCAGAAAACAGTTTAGCTTTACTCTCTTCTAGAAGTGCTTAAACAGCACTGTTGGTGTTTTATTTATTTTATTTTTTAATCCGGCAGGCTAGGTTAATCTCTAGGGTTTGGGCTTAACAATGGGCTTGGGTATTACTTACATGGACCCTTCTGGTTACTTTATGGGCCGGAGCTGCTTCGCTTATCACGTGCTTTTGAAATCTAAAGTGGTCGTGTCTGCTGGTGGCCATTTGTACATGGGCCCAATCCGTGATTTCCACTTTTAGAGAGCTCTAGCTCTTCTGTGCTTGTAGTTCTTGCCACAGTTTCTCGACTTTGTTTTCACCTCCCAATTTCCCACAAGCATAGAAATCATAGCGAATTCGTGACTTGATTTGGGTTTTTAGATTTTGAAATTCTTTATTTTGGTATTTTTTTAATAAATAGAATATCTATAGCCTTTTTATGTTAATTAATGTCTATTAATGGTGGGTTTTGAAATTTATTAATTTAGTCATTAACTTCGATGCCTAAGTTAGAGAAGTAGTCTCAATATATAATATCTCAATAATATTCAAGAGAACATTTTTTACCTTCATATACCATTTATAGAAACGTAGGAGTCAGGAGTGTGTCCAGGAAGTCGATAACCATCCGTTTCCTGCATTTATCTCCCACTATCTGTAACAGCCACTTGAAATTCATTGGTGGAATTTCTATTGATTTTAGGAATCTCGTGAAAATTTCATAAGTTTTCACAAATTGACCAATCGCACAGGTTTTAGTCTATCAACATAGTTAGTGTTATCACTCACTATGGTACTAGAAATATGAGTTTAATTATTTGAGATAGTTAGAAGTGTCAGAATGCATTATAGTCTACGCCATTAGACTCAGTTGATTATTTAGGATTTTATGGCACAATAACACATTTTCATAATTTTGAACGAAACGCTTGTTCGAAACTGCGAAATTATTTTTAGGAGCACTTCAGGGTTAAATTTCGGTATACGATTTTCATTATAGGTTAATATGATTTTTTTTTTTTAAATCCAAACCAGGCCTTAGGCTTTAAAAAAAATTACTTAATCATTAAGTAAAAGAAAAAAAATCAAAAAAATTTCGGTAAAGGATTTCGATAAACTTGTTTTGTGAGCATAGTGTTTTCCTTATTGTAATGGGAAGAAAAGGCTAACACTCAAGCTGTCTTTTAGTCCTATCACTTTCCATAACCTGTGTAAGAGGCTCTCCAGTCCACTTCCCATGAAAATCAACCCTCCTTTACACTTTTCTTTGATAAAACATAAAAGACACTCTCGAGCAATTTTTCTGATCTCTGTTGTACACCTTATTCGAAGCTCTTGTAAGTATTTTATCACAAAGTTTCTTTATTAAAGTTTGTTCCTTTTTGAGTCTAGTTTACGTGGATATCTTATTTGTTCCATTTGGAGATCATTTGATCGATCAAAAGTTGTTCAAACCCCAGAAAGATTAATCTGGGCGATAAACAGGAGAGTGTGTTGTAGTTTGAGGTTTTTGACCAAACTAATAAATAGATCTTAGTACAAAAATTTTATGGTGTACTGCTAACATGTGTATATGATTATTTATTAAGGATTTGTTGCATGATTAAAATTTTTGTTGAAATATTTTCTTACATCTAGAAACTTAGAAACTAGAAAAGGAAAAACAGTTTTTGTTTTGGGAAAGTTTAAATCTTTTATGATTTAATCCTAATTCAATGGTTTTGATATTTTTATTTGAGGATCCTAAGCCTCTTCTATACCTGTTAGAATGTTGTTTTGAATATATTTGATGTTAGTTTCAAAGATATGAAATTTCATGCAAGAATATATTCGGTTAGGCCAAAGTGATGATGTTATTGGCTAAATTTATGTTTTGATTGATTTTTAACCATGTGATCTTGAGTTTGGAGCTTGAATCTGTTTTAGGACACCCTTTTAAACCATGTGATGTTTTTCTTTTAAGATCACATTTTTATAAGTTATGGATCAAGAAGTTGATCAAAAAAAGTTAGAAACAAAAATCTGTTTTGAACTTAGAAGAAAAATCACAATTTTGGCCCTATAGAATTTTAATAGTTGTGTTTAGTTTTAAATTTTTCTGAATAGATATTTGAGTTTAGGATAAAATTTACATGAGGTATGTAAATTTTGGTATTTTTGGAGTAAGGATGCAAAATTTTTAAGTTAGGGGTAAAATGGTAATTTTACTCTAAGTTAATATTTTTTCATATTTCTAATTGTCAGTGACTAGATTCTAATTTTTAGAAATCATTACTTTCAGTTTCTCGTAATCGCATTAGAGTTTTTGTCTAGAAAATGCGAAGACCAAGGTAAGTTAGTTTTTAACTTACTATCAGTTTATTGTATATGTATGATGGGTAAGAGAACTACAATTATGTATGTATGTTGTTATATATTCCATGTCATGCCTTGTCATTACTTGTTTATCTATTACACGAATTATTCTATCATGAAATACTTATCTGTTATACAATATATGTTATCACATGTTACTATCTGTTGCAAGTATGTCACATTACGTATTTGATCTATTACATGTATGTCATGTCACGTAATATTCATTGTCACATATTATACCATGTTATAAAATATTGTCTGTTATATATTATGCCATAATATGAAATATTGTCTGTTACATGTATGTCATGTTATGAAATATTGTCTGTTATATTTATATCTCAAAGTACGTCATGTATGTCATCTTACGTTCATGTCACATTACGCTACGTCAGGACTTCTGCCACTTCGTATTCATGTCATCCTGTCTCGACAGTCTTGTTAAGTATTTATGTCAATCATAAACCTAAGCGCTAGGATGGGGTAATATCTTAGTAGAACTCCTTTGTTCACGCTGGAGTGTTTAAATAGGCGTGAAATTTTTTGAGTTGACAAAATATGGTCAATAGGTTGCAAATGAGGCCTAATTAACTGGTCACCAGAACGCACTAGGCACTAACGTTGATGGAGTTATACTTTATTTTACTTGTGTTCATAGCAAGTGTGGCATAAACAATTCATAGGGTCACAACAACTGTGAAGCATGAAGTATGGGACTACAACAACTGTGGAGCATACACTACGTGAGATACAACAATTGTGACATCTAGAATACGTAGGGCCACAACAACTATGGAGTATGTATTAGCGCACTCACAACTGGTATAGATACCTGTGTTGTGATACAATAATCGGAAGGGACACACGGCTTAAGGGGACCCGTGTAGGACCCGTATGGTCACTTTAATAATTAAGTCTATTGAATAAGATTTTAAGTTCATGTATTTCACGTTCAAGTGATGTTTTGCATTATGTTATGTTCAAGTTTATGTTTATGTCAAGTTTCGAGTTCATGTCACGTTCAATCTATGTTATATCATGGTAACCCCATGACATAAGAATACGTAATCATGGTAACCCCATGAGACAAGAATATGTTTTAAGTTCAAGTTTATGTCATGTTATGTTCAGGTTCATGTTATGTTCAAGTTCACGTTCGTGTTATATTCAAATTCACGTTCATGTTATGTCATGTTCACGTTCACATTATGTTCAAGTTCATGTTTATGTTATATTATGCTCAGGTTCATATTATGTTCATGTTTATGTTATGTTATGCTCAGGTTCATATTATGTTCAAGTTCATGTTCAAATTATTCAAGTTCACGTTCATGCTATGTTGCTAGTTCATGTTATGTTTTAAGTTCACGTAGATGTCACATCACGTCAATCTAAGTTTCAATTTCAGTTCAAATTATGTCATTTATGCCATGTTATATGTTAAGTTATGTTATACTTACTTACGACTTTGATTATGCATTCATACTTTTACTGCCATACATGCATCATTAACCTATATGGAAGTTTCCTGTTAACTTGCTGAGATTTGTAATCAAATCTCACTATGGCAATGTGTCAGGATAATAGCAAGGAGCAGACACTAGCAGATTAGAGGAGGTTGACTAGACGTCGTAGACGCAACGCAGAGCTTGCAACTTCTATAGTTAGGTCTTTGGATAGTATTCCGACATCGTTAGTCGAGTTGCACGAGTTACTCAACGAACTGGCCCAATAGTGTGTTTTGGTAATGTAACTATGGAATTTGGTCTCCCATATTTTGAGATTACAGCCTTCTGAGACCCGTACTGTAATCGTGGATGTTTATTTTGTTAAGTATGAATGGATTACACTTTAATTACTTGGGATACTACAAGTTTGATGCGTAGTATTGCTAAAAAAAAATATTCGTTGCAAAGATTGCATAATACTAGATGCATGTTAGGAATATTGCATCTTATACGTCATGAAAGGGGGCAGGTAATCTTGTGTTGCATGTCTCGATGCTTCAAATGTTCGTCTGATCCCAAGCAAAATTTGGAGGCGTCATACTATCTCTGTTCACAAAGGAGGAGGGGATAACTGCTCTGATTTATAGTGGTTATCCATATCAGGATAACTGCCTTCATCTTGGGACATTATCACCTTGCGAATAATGTTGCCTCCTTATTGATACATGCTGCTGTGGGCCCCTTGCAGGTCAAAATGACAGCCTGAGCTTGCTTATTAGTTATGGGCCTGGCAGCAAGAGGACCCAAATATCCACTTGAAGTTGTTTCATTTTTTTAATATTAAAAAATCCTACTGTTTGGTCCGAGCAAGAAAAATAAAAATACTTGCATTTCTTTGATTTGAAAAGAAAAACCGGTCTCTTTCTTAGTCCAAGGTTCAAGCAGCCGGTTTGTATTTTCTGTATTAACGTTGTTAAAGGCTACCTTAATTCCTTTTAATTGTCCATTGATGCTTTTGTCAAAACCGCATATAGAGAAAGAAATAATCTTTCCAATCTCCTACTATTCACCACACTCCACACTCCACCTTTTTTTTTTAATTTTTTTTTATCAAATATTTTTTATATGAATAGTGAATAAAAAATCTGAAATATTTAAAAAAAAAAATTTTAAAACATTTTAAAAAAATATTAAAAAATATGGAATGTGGAGTGTGGGTGAATAGTAGGAGGTTGTGTAGTAAATATTTTTGAAAATCAAGTCATGTTATAACGGAAGGAGTGTCCTTTTTTTTTTTTTTTTTTTTAAAAAGGAAGAGTGTCCTTCAACGTAAACGTTGCACCAAAAAAAATGTTATAACCTTTATTTAATTTGAAGATGCTTTACGAAAGAAACCAAGAAGCCCAAAGGCTGAGAGCACATCAAAAGATAAAACCGTTACAAAGCAACAGAGTGAAGCAAGACAGCAATAATACTACCAGGGTGTAGAAGATACTGTTGTTCATCTTCAATTCTATCATCTTTAGGGCCTATTTGGAACAAACCTATTCTCATATATTCTCAAATTATTTTACTACTATTCACAAAGTATTTATTAGTATTTGCACTATTATTTACAAATTATTCCACTACTATTTACTGATCATCGAGATACTCTAAGGCCTGGTTTGGATAGAGAGATGCTTCCATCTCATCCCATCTTATCTCAATATCTAAATAATATAAATACATGAAAAATGATAGGGATTCCCGCTGGGAGATCCCGCTCATGTCCCGCTCTGATTTGTTTTTATTTTTTTTTACTTAGTGATTAAGAAAATGTTGTAATAATATTGTGAATTTTTTTTAAAAAAGATTTAAAAGTGTTAAAAAAATGATGTAAAAAAAATATTTAAAACTTTTTTTTTCACATCATGTTTTTAACACTTTTAAATATTAAAAAAAAAGAAAAAAATTCACTATATTTTTAAACAATATTTTCTTAATTACTAATTAAAAAAAACTAAAAAAAAATGGAAGCGGGACACGAGCGGGATCCCTAGCATTATCGTAAATACAAATATTTTTCAATTTCAAATTTTTAACTTTTTATTTAATCATTCTCTAATTATTATAACTTTCCCAAAAAATAATTCAATTTTTTCAAATTTGAAACAAAAATAATATATAAAATATATAATATTATAACAATATTATAAAAATATTTTAATTTTTTAATATTTTTATTCAAAATTTTCTTTTTTATTTTTCAAACATCTATAAAATATTTTTAACTCAAATTATTTCTAACTCATCTCATTTCAATTTAAATATTTGATTATTATTTATAAATCATCTTAATTCATCTCATTTCGTATTCTCAATTCACTTGAAGGTAGAAGCTGACTTATCATGTGACGTATCTTGAGGGTTGAAGACTTTGAAATAAAAATTGTGGGGTCACTCGTCAGCAATACATTTATAAGCCCTACTTCTTCCAACCCATTATGCACTCCGAAGCTACTTTTCCACTGGACAAGCGGAAAAGACTTTGAATAAAACATTTTCTTTCCAAAAGCGCGTTTTTATTTTCCTTTCGTTGAAAATGACAACTGTGATGATAGGCATGTAGAAGAGGAAAGGCAGAAATGATAGGGATATTGCATGTGCTTATAAATGAGCAATTTTACACTATCTCTCCAATCTCTCCATACCATATTTTTTTAAATTTTAATATTTTTTAATATTTTTAAAATTTTTTTTTAAGTTTATTCTTTTTAAACTAATTTAATTTTTTTATTCATTATTCATATATTAAATATTTAATAAAAAAAAATATGGTGTGTGGAAGTTGTCTGAATAGTAGGAGGTTGAATAGATTTTTTCTTATAAATTAAGGTATGAACTATCAGACATTAAACAAACAATTAAGAATGATAGGAATGCATGTACTTTTCCACTAAACAAGGGTATTGTTTTAAGAGTAATACTACATGCAGTTGTGGAGTATATAAGTGCCATGTAATCGGTTTGAAAAAGAGTGAGGTCAACTATTAAATTTTTTTTTTTTTATGTGGATCCCTTATTTATTCATATTTTTTAAAGTGATTACACTGTACTTGTGCATTCTGCAAGTATCATTTCTCATTTTTTACTAAATAGAATATTTGTAACTTTTTTTATTATTTAATGTCTATTAATGGTGGATTTTGAAATTCATTAATTTAGCCATTAAGTTTAAGAGTTACATTGGATTGATTGTTGCTCTTTAAGTTGTGTAAAGGGCGTGTTTCATACCACCAGCCACTCAAACGACTTGCAAAGAACAACCCAACGGCACTGGTTGCTTAGGATAAACTCTGATGCCTAAATTAGAGAAGTAGTCTCAAAATATAATATATCAATAGAAAAATGCTATTTTGTCCACTCAACTTATCTCCTCATTTTGACACCTCATGTATTTTAATTTTTTTTACTTAATAGTTAAAAAAGTGACTATTAATATATTGATATTTTTTTTATATTTTTTAAAACTGTTTTAAAATAATAAAAAATTTGAATAAAAAAAATGAAAATGTGATTTTGGCCTAGCGGTCACTTGGAGTGAGCTACTCTGGGCGGCAGAGTAGCACCACTCATCTCAATAATACTGAAGAGAACATTTGTTTGTTACCTTCATGTACCATTTATAGAAATGCAGGAGCGTGTCCAGGAAGTCGATAACTATCCGTTCCCTGCATTTATCTTCCATTATCCCTTAACAAAATAGGAGGAGATAACTGCTCTGATTTATAGGGATTATCTATCTCAGGATAACTGCCTTCATTTTGGGACGTTATTACCTTATGAATGATGTTGTCCCCTTGTTGATATCATGCTTCCGTGGGCGTTGTAGGTGATCAACATGATAAGTTGGGCCTGCTTATCAGTCATGGGTCGGGTGGCAAGTGGACCCAAATATTCCCTTCAAGTTGTTTCATTTTTTTTAATATTAAAAAGATCCCCCTGTTTAGTCCGAGCAAGAAAAACACTTGCATTTCTTTGATTTGAAAATAAAAACCGCTTTCTAATTAGTCCAAGGTTCAAGCGGTTTGTGTTTTCTGTATTAACGTCTTTAACTCCATCAGTTTTCTCTCTTGATTTTTGGCCCGAGGCTTGAATATATACTACATTTATTTTTGGGATTCAAGTCATGTTATAACGGAAGGAGTGTCCTTCAACGTTTATTTTTCTTGAAACAAAAAACGTTGCACCAAAAAAGTGTTATAACGTTTATTTAATCTGAAGATGCTTTACGAAAGAAACCCAAGAAGCCACAGGCTGATGGCACATCAAAAAATAAAACCGTTACAAAGCAACAGAGTGAAGCAAGACAGCAATAATACCGCCAGGATCATGTAGAAGATCATGCTGTTATTTATCTTCATTTCTATCATCTTTAGGGCCTGTTTGCAACATATCTGTTCTCTGATATTCTCAAACTATTTTATCACTGTTCACAAATTATTTATTACAATGTACATTATTATTCTCAAATTATTTTATTACTATTCGTAGATCATCTTAGATACTCTAAGTCTTGGTTTGGACAGAGAGATGCTTCTATTTCATCTCATCTCATCTCAATATCTAAAGACTATAAATACAAATACTTTTCAATTTCAAATATTCAACTTTTCATCTAATTATTATCTAATTATTATAATTTTTCTAAACTTCCAAATAAAACACAAAAAAACAATTCAATTTTTTTAAATATGAAAACGAAAATGATATGCAAAAATAATATTATAACAATATTTTAACTTTATAATATTTTTATTCAATTTTTTTCTATTTTATTTTCTAAAACTTCATAAAATATTTTACTCATCTCATTTTAACTCAAATATCTCATTACTATTCATAGATTATCTTAACTCATCTTATCTGGTATTCTCAACTCACGTGAGAGTATAAGACTTATCATGTGACATATCTTGAGCCTAAAAACTGTGGTGTCACTGGTCACTAATACGTTTATAAGCCTACTTCTTCCAAGACCGTGCTACAAGGACCGAAACTTTAATTGAAGAACTCGATCAATAAGTGTAAATGTATTTTTTTTCTTCTTTTTCACTAATAATTTTTTATACATCTTTAAATATTTTTAAAAAATAAAAAAATACCAATTCGTTAATAATAAATTCCTTAACCATTAAATAAAATAAAAAATAAAAAATTCAATCGAACACTTTTAACAGTTCAACTAGCATTTTCCCTTCTTCCAACCCATTATGCACTAGAGCTCCCAAAAAAAAGATCATTACGTACGAATATGATTACGTAGGAGTTCAGCTCAATGTGAGATTCTAAAGTACTTAAAATGCAAACAGTAGATTAGACGGGACTTACCATTAACGCACGAGCAGAGTTGCGCTTGAGGGATGATCAATGCCCAAAGTTCCCTTCCACCAAGATGAATGCTGTGTACCGTACTGGCACTCTGAAAGCTACTTTTCCACTAGACAAGGGCAGAAGACTTTGAATAAACCATTTTCTTTCCAAAAGCGCGTTTTTATTTTCCTTTCCTTGAAAAGAAGGACAACCGTGATGATAGGCACGTAGAAGAGGGAAGGCAGAAATGATAGGGTTGTTGCATGTGCTTATAAATTAAGGGATCTATGAACTATCAGACATTAAACAATCCATAAAGAATGGCATCATCAATCCTTGTGAAAGTATGCATGCTAATCTCCTTTGTCTTGTATGTTCAGCAGGTTTTTTCATCCTCAAATACCTCAGAAGCTACTGCTCTTCTGAATTGGAAAAACACCCTTCAAAACGAAACCCAGTCCCGCCTATCTTCATGGACTTTCCATCCAAATAGTCAAACTAATTCTTCTGCAAATCGAAGCCTGAGTACAATTCCATGCACCTGGTTTGGCATTTCTTGCGACCCTGCTGGAAGTGTTCTCCAAATTAACCTAACCAGCTTTGGTTTACAAGGTACGCTTCATGGATTGTCTTTTTCGTCTTTCTCAAATCTTGCACATATTGACCCCTCTGTGAACGCTCTCTTTGGGACCATTCCGCATCAAATTAAGTATCTTTCCAAACTCACTTTTCTTGATTTGTCTAGTAACTTGTTGTCTGGAGAAATCCCACCAGAAATTAGCCTCCTTGCAAATCTTAAATACCTCAGCCTTGTTGAAAATCAGTTAAATGGCTCGATTCCTAAAGACATTGGTCACTTAAACTCTCTAACTGACCTTTTTCTTTACACAAATCATTTAGATGGTTTCATTCCGACTTCTTTATGCAACTTGGGAAATCTTACAATGTTGTACCTTTCCAATAACCAACTTTCTGGCCCCATTCCCGAAGAAATAGGTCACTTAACTTCTTTAATTGATCTTTCTTTTTCTGCAAACCGTCTGGAAGGTTCCATTCCTGTTTCTTTAAAAAACTTGAGAAATCTTACTCGTCTTTCTCTCTTCCAAAATAAACTTTTTGGCTCCATTCCTGAGGAGATAGGAAACTTGACGCGTTTGACGCTAATAGACTTGAGCATGAACCAACTCCATGGTTCAATTCCAGCATCATTAGGTAGTCTAAGAAATCTTAGCTATCTTGATCTCTTCCAAAATAAACTTTTTGGCTCCATTCCTGAGGAGATAGGAAACTTGACGCATTTGACGGCATTAGACTTGAGCATGAACCAACTCCATGGTTCAATTCCAGCATCATTAGGTAGTCTAAGAAATCTTAGCTATCTTTATCTCGACCAGAACCAACTTTTTGGCTCCATTCCTGAAGTGATAGGAAACTTGACGCAAATGAAGCAAATATACTTGAGCATGAACCAACTCCATGGAGCTATTCCAAGTTCATTTTCCAATTTGAGCAGTTTGGAACTTTTGTCTCTTGTTCAAAACAGACTTTCTGGTCCCATTCCTCAAGGAATTGGGGATTCCATGAACTTGACGTTGTTGGAACTTGGTGAAAACCAATTTACTGGTTATTTGCCCGAAAGTATTTGTCGTTCTGGACTACTTCAAAACTTTTCTGCATACAACAACCATTTCATTGGTCGTGTTCCCCAAAGCTTGAAAAACTGTACGAGCTTGGTAAGAGTCCACATGAATGGAAACCAATTTGTTGGAGATATATCTAAAGACTTTGGTGTCTATCCAAACTTGCAATTCATAGATCTAAGCCACAATTACTTTCATGGAAAGATTTCAAGTAATTGGGGACAATGTCCAAAGTTAGGAACCCTACAGATGAGTGGGAATAATATTACTGGTGGCATACCACTCGATATTGGGAATTGGACTCAACTGCATGTACTTGATCTTTCTTTAAATCACATACTCGGGGCGATTCCAAAAGAACTTGGAAAACTAACTTCTCTAGAGAGATTGTGGTTGAATGGCAATCAACTCTCTAGTGCTCTACCTTCAGAATTTGAATCACTGACCAATCTTGAATTTCTCGATGTGTCCTCAAACAAGTTGACCGAACCAATTCCACATATTCTTGGGAACCTACCAAAATTGAACTTCTTGAATTTAAGCCATAACAATTTTAGCGAAGGGATTCCAAAACCGCTCATGAGCTTAATTCATCTATCTGTACTAGATTTAAGTTATAACTCTTTAAGTGGAGAGATACCATCAGAAATCATCAAAATGCAGAGTTTGGAGGATCTAAACCTCTCTCATAATTATCTTTCCGGTTTCATTCCTACGGCCTTTGAACAAATGCATGGCTTGTTGCATGTTGACGTATCCTACAATGAGTTGCAGGGTCCCATTCCCAATAGCAAAGCATTTGTAAAGGCACCCATGGAAGACTTGCAAGGGAATAAGGGATTGTGCGGGAATGGTAGAGGGCTACTACCATGCAAACATATCTCAAAAAGGTCCCACAAAGGAGTGCTTGTAGTAATTTTCCCTGTCGTTGGATCAGTACTTTTAGTTCTTCTTGCTTTCTTCGGAATTCTTCTCGTTTTACAAAGAAGAAAGAAAGATCTACAATCAAAAGAAAGCAACAAGCATAATGGAGGACTACTTTCCGTATTAACTTTCGATGGAAGACAGATATATGAAGAAATCGAAAAAGCAACTGAAGGTTTTAATGACATATATTGCATCGGAAATGGAGGATGCGGAGTCGTCTATAAAGCAAACTTGCCATCTGGTGAGATAGTAGCAGTGAAGAAACTCAATCCGCAACCTGATGGTGATCAGAAAGTAATCCAAAAACAGTTCTTAAATGAGATAAGGGCATTAACCGAAATACGACATCGAAACATCGTCAAACTTCATGGATACTGTTCACATATTCGACATTCACTTTTGGTTTACGAGTACCTCGAATGTGGTAGTTTGACAACAATTATGGAGAATGAAGAGGCTGCTAAAGAATTAAACTGGCGTAAGAGGTTGAATATTGTTATAGGAGTGGCTCATGCCTTGTCTTACATGCACCATGATTGCTCACCACCAATAATTCATCGGGACATCAAAAGTAGCAACATCTTGATAGATTCTCAACATGAGGCTCATGTTTCAGACTTTGGCACAGCTAAGCTTCTTGACCTAAACTCATCCAATTAATTTTAAGGTGAAAATATGAAACACCTTCAAATTAACTACCAATCAAATTTGTGAATCACCCTCATATAAATATCCCCTCGTTACAAATTTGCAAATACCCCCTTCTCCATAACTTTTATTCCTTTTTATAACTTTATTTAGTTTAATGTAGTTTCATTGCCATTTTGAGCATTTTTAAGGATAATTTTGTTTTTCTTGGCAGAGCTTGCTTATACAATGAAGGTGTCTGAGAAATGTGATGTATATAGCTTTGGGGTGTTGTCATTGGAAGTCATAAAAGGAAAGCATCCAGGTGATTCCATCTCCTCACTTTCATCTCCATCAACTAAGGAAAATATACACCTGAAGGATGTTTTGGACCAGCGCCTTCCATTTCCAGAACGTCAAATTTTGGATGATTTTGTAGTTGTTGTAAATCTTGCAACTGAGTGCTTGAATGCTGATCCACAATCTAGGCCTACTATGCTCATAATTTCTCAAGTTTTATCTTCCAAAACTTCACGGTCCTAGAGATGATTTTTTTTTTTTTTTTTCCAGTTGCATAAGGAAAGTCATGCGTATTTTGCCATAAGAATATTGGCATAGTCTTTTTGTTTCATTGCAAGTAGATCTAAATGTTTTGTTTTTACATAGTGCTATTCTCTCAGACAAACTGGAAGGTTTGTTAGGAGAGAGTTTATAGAAGTTAAAACAATATCCGTCACAAAGAAATTTGTGTGCGGGGATGCCCCAGAGCAGATACGTAATTTGGCTTGTAATCTGGGTCTTTTCCTATATTGATAAGTCACAGTTATAACTTCGATTTCATTGAATGGAATAAAGTCTATTTCTATCAAAAAATAAAAATAATAGATCTAGATGTAATTTCAATCATTTGGCAATCATTCACGAAGGAAAATCATGATTTGTATAGTTCCAAGATCTGCGAGCCCCGCATTCTAAAAAAATTGACAAATCTAAAACCTTTATGAAAAAAACCAACATTTTAATTTTGGGTCCTACTTTTTTTTTAAAGGAAATTTTCAGAGTTTACATACCCTAAAATTGTATTTTACATTACTTTTAATGGAAAGTGTATATATCTTTGAAGGTAAAAACTTAGAAATAAAATATATATTTTTTTTAAAAAAAGAAGAAATTTGTACAAATTTCTCGTCTTTGTCTCCGTTGATGTGCCACTCTTGACTTCATTTCGTAGTCTTCGAATGTCAAGTCCTACTTGCTTCTATAATCAAAATTTAATATCACACCCTCCACCATTTTTTTGAGTTAATCAAACCTTACAGTGAAGTTCATTAGCAATTTTATGAATGAATGCATTACAAAGTATTCCCAATATTACATGCATGACAACTCATGCCACAGAACAATTGCTTATGCTCCACTGAAGAAGCCTAGACTTTTATCTCACAACCTAGTAACTTTACCGCTGAGAAAGGATCATGAGCCACAAGAATGAAATTATCATATCCACATGAACAATTAACCTTTCCGGCGACTATTGGTCGACGCAATTACATCTATAATCGCTGCGATTGGCTATACAGATCTCACACTTACATTGTTAGAAAAAGTTATTTGCGGCAGAAATTTTCCTCGCAATAAGTTAACTCTTTGCCGTAAATAGTGGATCATTTTCTCAACCAATCTCTAAAATCACTACAATAGTTATTTTTCAACGAATACATATCGCCATAATACGCTAATATTTCGCTGCTAATGTATTTTCGTGATGATCTCTAAATAGCCGCAAATGCTTACTCCGAATTATATTTTGGCTTCCCGTCGTTCGTATATCACCATAATTGGTTTCTATCAAAATTTTTTGTTTCGACGCAATTGGATTTCATATGCAGTAGATGGTTGTTGCGGCACCAATAATTTCGCCGCAATAAGAGATTTCACAGCGGCTTGATGTTCGACGCAATTGACTCCACTGTTCTGGTAGCATTCTCGCCTACTGTAAATTTCGCCGCAATAGATAACATTTGCAGCAATTTTTGACTGTTTTGATGGTAAAATGGCTGTTGATCTACTGAAATGAGCGTTTAAAAAAAATTCCCCGCAATTGATGATCTAAGTCCCATGTAATAAAATATTCATTTTTTCTTGGTTGGCATCTGCGAGGCACATAGGCTCTAAACACATAATTGTACTACTACTTTTGGCTGCATTTTTTGGGCACAACTATATATTGCAAAAATAATACTCATGCTTATTTAAATAAGCATGATGGGATGCATAAAATCTGTGGGTTGGAAATAATTACTTCTATTGTTTCCAAACAAATTTGGGACCAATACCCCAAATTTGTTTCCATCCATATGCATTTGGTAGTTAAACAAATGCTGTATTCAAATGCAGTCATATACACAAGCATTAATTTATAATCCAATCTTCATCAAGTATAAATAGAATACATTTCATCAAGTTGACATAAATAGAATACATTTCATCAAGTATATGGCTGTATGTGCACACCCATGCTGAATCTATACTGTACATCTCATCTCAACACCAACCTGTAGTCCACAAATAATTAAGGACCATCATCATGCTAAGACAGAGTGCTCATTCATTCCTCATGTAAATAAACCAGTCATTTGGGTGCCCCCCAAGTCACTTACATCATGTAGTTTTCACTTCCTAAGACACTATATACAACAGTGCATTTAGTGAATAAACATGTAGAAAGATGTTTACATTGAGCAATTAGATATGATACCCTATTTGAGTCTTATACATGGACTCAATGACCTGCAACTTCTCTTTCAGTAATAGACGCCCTTCGCAACAACACCTGCTACTCGTGGCAAGATTGTTAAAAATTATCTAACGGACATCTACTGTCCATCAAAATCCAGCAAGGGACTTCGCCCAACATTTACCAAACATTAGTCTGGTATGCTTCTTGTAAAAACTCAGCAAACCATGCAAAAAAATCTTCATTACATAAAGTTTTCTCTGTTCCTCTGTGAAGCATCAAACCACTTGTCACAATGTGTTTTTTAAGATATTGGCCACGCATGCATTAGCCCATGCCTGCTCAAATAACAGTGCCAAAGATAGCTTTCTAACTCAGTCCCATTATTTTGCCACCTCTAAATCACTGCTGCTGCAATTTAACTTTATTAAGTCATCCTTCTTTCTTATTCTTGTTAAGCATCATTACAGTGTGTGTTTTCAATTTGCTACATAACTTAGACTATAGTACCCTAATACTATATATATATATAGTGAACTACTATATATATATAGTAACTTTATGAACTGTACAGTCATGCATAAGGGTATCATTTCCTACAAATGGCACCACGATTTCATCAACTTTGGAATATAAATATGACCCTAAGAGTATGCTTTTATGCCAAAGTCTCAGACACTAGGAAATTTATACAGTTCTCTCAAATGTGCATCTATGTTTATAAGCTGATATATGCATCACGAACCATTTTTCTTGACAATATCTGCTCCAAAAACTTGTGTTAAAGATGAGGAGTATCTAAACACCCCATTTCATGACCATAGGTGCATATAAAAGTCCTATGGCAGAATAGTTACTGCTTCTATCTAAATTTCACATGCAAGATTTTCCTAATTACAACACACTGCATGTACATTAAAAAATACCCAAGAAAATTTCCAACCAACATCAACTAGCCAAAGATCCAAGACAAACCATGATGATCAGACATCTAAATTATGTTACAAAATCGCTTTTGCTTTTCACTTGCCTTTTTCCCATGTATATGTAGATTACATGCCACCAACCATAATGCATGAACAGCTTTAAAGTTTAACCATCCATTTGATGTAGTGTGGAAGAGATTTGAAATCTAATCAAAATGGAAACTCTTAAAAAAAACACAACTCTATAGGAGGCAAGCAGTTATATCTTATAGTTTCACCCCCTACTTTATATATATTCCAGACTAGCTATCACCAGGCCATGATAATGACCTAGAACTAAAGGAATAATTATTACCTTTAAGTGGTCAGTCATCTGCGAATACCAGTTTGCCTACAACTTTGCCTCCCATGTTCAATTGTTACCGTCGTTGTTATCTCTAAGTAATATGAAATCTGCTCTTTGTTGATGTATAACAATATTGTTATAGTTAGGGTGCATCCCTCATGTCACAAGAAAATCTCAAAATATGTGCAGGAAAAGTTGTGGATCAATTTCTCCTATTTACCTCATTACCAATATACCACGTAGTGTTCCCCCCCCCCCCCCAATATTTGACTGTAGTTCGGATTGATCCCTTTTATGAACAAGTGACTCTCTACGGTAAATATAGGCAGGAAGAGATTATTAAAACATATCTGGCATGGACACTAAATACGATTACTTCCCATGGCGATGGCATGGTTTCATGTCATGTCAAGGAAATTCTTAACGCCTTCAGCATAAGCATGTGATCGAAGTCGATTGGAAAGGTTCATCAGCTTTTGTCCAACTAAAAGAATGATACATTGAAATTATTAGTTAATCGACAAATCTCGTCCTAACGTAGCCATTTCTGACCAAGTAATATCAAGCTATGAACCAGTGGATGAGAAAAGAAGCCCAGAAAAAATCACTTCGAAGGAGAAGAAACGTTCCTATTAAGACAATATATATAGAAAGATGGATCCTGTTTGAAGTTGGAATCTGGCGTGAGTGGGAGAGATTTGAAAGTTGGTTTGCTAGCAATTAAAGACAAACAACTCTATATATTCTAGTGCTATAGATCCAGGAAAAGGGGAAGTTGGCAGTGACAGGATTGGATTGTTGTTCTTGGAATGAGAGGGAAGACGCGTTGAAAAGAAGGAATCGAGAGATGTGAACTGGGACTTGTTGATGGCTGCTTGTGCTGGAAATCGGTATTGGATAGGTATTTAAGTGGCCTTCAAATGGGTGAAATAACAAAAGATAAGAAGAGCATAGCTATGAACATTTGCACTAGTCTGTCTGTCAACAACAACAATGGAATAAAATATTCATCAAGTAAAATTTATCCTCTGCTATCTAGAGAGAGAGAGAGAGAGAGAGAGACTTAAATTTGTGAAGGTCATCATGGGTCAGAAGAACATAAACATAAATGAAAACATCTTTAATAAACAAGATGATCAGATATCTACAACTGAGTATCTAAACAGAGAGGCATTTTACATTAGATATAAGTAATGGTATATAGGGGTTACATTGTCCAAGAGATATAGTGGTTGGAATATAGACAAGGGGTTGATATTCGTGGGTTTGCTGCGAATAGTGTCTTAGCTTCGATATTACAGACAACACTCTTGGTTGTAAGGTGTCGTTCCTCCCTATGAATTATCTGGGTCTTCCTCTAGGGGCTCCCTCTAGGGCGAAAACCATTTGGGATACAGTTATTGAAAAGATCGAACGAAAATTGGCAGGTTGGAAGAGATTGTATCTGTCGAAAGGGGGTAGGATTACTCTCATCAAAAGTACCCTCTCCAATCTACCTACTTATTTCTTATCTTTGTTTCCCATTCCTGCGAGTGTGGCGGCACGTATCGAAAAATTACATCGTGATTTTCTATGGAGGGGTCTTGGGGAAGAATTTAAATTTCATTTGGTCAAGTGGGACAAGATTTGTTCCCCAATCTCTTCTGGTGGTTTGGGAATTAGAAATCTGAGATTGTTCAACCGGGCTTTACTTGGGAAATGGTTGTGGCGATACAATACGGAACATGCAGCACTATGGAAGTTAGTGATTGATCACAAATATGGAGGGTTGTGGGGGGGATGGTGTTCTCAGGAGGTACAGAGGGTATATGGAGTGGGATTATGGAAGCACCTTAGACGAGGGTGGGAAGTGTTTGCTCGTCATACTAGAATAGTGTTTGGAGATGGGTCTAGAACCCAATTTTGGTATGATATTTGGTGCGGAGATAGGGCTCTCAAAGATTCATTTCCCACATTGTTTTTACTTGCCTGTGAAAAGGAAGCATCTTTGGCAAATAATATGGTGATAGATGGGGATTCAATATAGTGGAATGTAAATTTCATTAGGGAGGCCCATGATTGGGAAATCAATACTTTTGTTGAATTCTTCCAACTTTTACACTCCATGAGATCGAGTAACCAAGGAGTTGATTCCTTATGGTGGACACCTGTCAAAAAAGGTATATTTTCTGTTCGTTCTTTCTATAAAGCCCTCACATTCCCACAGAATATTCAATTCCCATGGAAAAAAATATGGAGAAATAAGGCTCCTCCTCGGGCGGCATTTTTTGCATGGACTGCATCTTTGGGGAAGATTTTAACGATGGATAATCTGCGGAAACGAGGGATGATATTGGTAGAATGGTGTTGTATGTGCAAACAAAGTAGTGAGACTGTGGATCATCTTCTACTACACTGCGAGATTGCTAGAGCGTTATGGGTAGACATTTTCAGGCGGTTAGAGTTGGCATGGGTTATGCCTGCAACAGTAGTAGAACTTTTGGCATGCTGGTCTAACCTTGGTGGTCTTCCACAAATCTCAGCTGTATGGAAAATGATTCCTATATGTATTCTTTGGTGCATTTGGCAGGAACGAAATGACCGGATATTTGAAGATCGGGAACGCTCCTTGGAGGGGATTAGATTGCTTGTTGTAAACACTTTATTTTCTTGGGCCAGATCTGTAGAGTTTAATGGCCTTGATTTTCATGACTTTCTCTTCTCTATTTCTAATAGCTAACTAGGTGTAATCACTTGTATACTTTGGGTGTACCTGGGCTATGCCTATTCTATATATATTATAATCATTTACTTATCAAAAAAAAATTACAGACAACACCCGAGTGCTAGACAATCAAATAGAAATTTAATAAATAATTCAAACATTGATGTAGTTTCATAGCATCTTTTGGATCGTATTTTACAATAAATACCTTTTTATAATCTAACGGGCATGATTAAATCACATAAGTTTGCATATAGATTACTTTTGTATAATCTCTTTACGAGCAAAATATTTCTCTAATAAGAAAGGAAGGAAAAAGTGAGCAGTTGAGTTTCTTTTTTTTTTTTTATCAGTAAAAGATAGATATTATATATATGAATGAAATAGGCAGAACCCTTGTACACAGGAAGTATACCTAAGCACACCTAATTACATTCTAAAAGCGATAAATTAAAGACAAATTCCTGAACATTATCCCCGTGTAATACAATAGTGGAAAACCAACACATTAGAGTGTGGAGAAAAAAATTCTTCAACTCGGTCATTGTGCGTTCCTTATCTTCAAAACAACGAGCATTCCTTTCCGTCCAAATGCACCACATAATACCCAACGGAACCATCTTCCACACTGCTGCCACTTGATGACAACCTTGCATCTTTGACCAACAACCCAACAATTCTACCACCTTCCTAGGCATAACCCAAGCAACGTCAACCCTTCGAAAGATTTCGTCCCACAACACCCTTGTTACCTCACAGTGTAATAAGAGATGGTCCACAGATTTCTTGCACATGTAACACCAATCCATTACTACACATCCTCTCTTCCTCAAGTTATCCGTGGTCAATATCTTCCCAAGAGCAGCGCTCCAAACAAAGAAAGCTACTTTAGAAGGCACACGAGATCTCCATATATTCTTCTAGGGGAACGGCGTAGTATCACTCTATGTAGCCAAGATGCTATGCCTTAACTGTACATCTCTTGTGGTCATTGGACCTCCACTTCAAACTATCTTGCCATGCCATAGCAACCTCCATAGAATATAGTAAGGTGAAAAATTCTGAAACAATAGGTAATTCCCAATCATGGAAAGCCCTACTAAAAAGAATGTTCCACTGTTGGACACCATGAGAAAATAGACGCACATCCGCAACTGAAGCCTCCTTATTTACTGCAATACGGTATAAGGCCGGAAATGTTCTTTCTAATGCGTGCTCTCCACACCACAAGTCCCTCCAAAAACTGATTCGAATACCCTCACCAACTACAAAACGAATTCGATTTGCAAAGCATGGCCAACCCTTCCTTATGTACTTCCATAAACCTACCCCATACCCCCCTCTCACTTCCTTAGAGCACCAACCACCCCAAGCAGTACCATATCTAGCATTGATAATATCCTTCCACAATGATCCCCCCTCCGAATGATATCTCCAGAGCCATTTTCCCAATAACGCTTTATTAAAAGTTCTCAAGTTACACACTCCTAATCCCCCATTCACTATTGAGACACATACAGACTTCCATCTAACCAAGTGGAATTTCTTCTCCTCCCCCATACCTCCCCATAAGAATGTCCTAAAGAGTTTCTCCATTCTGTTCACAACCCCAACAGGCATAGGAAACAAGGATAAAAACGTGAGCAGTTGAGTTTCCATACACAGCAGTTTAGGGAATATTGTAGTTTCCATGGAGCACTTTACAATTTCAATGGAGTCCCCCACAAACCTTTGTCATTGCCCACGTATGCACAAAACCATCCAAACTCCCAACTTACTCTTTTAAACAGTGTTGTAACTACAGCCTTTTTTAGGCACAGTATTTTTGGGTATCCTATTGGGTTAAGTTAAGCACCCAAATCTTGGTGTTGTTTTGTGGCCCTTAAACTGTTCAACAGGTTGCATGTAGCCCTATTGCCTACTCCAAGATGAAATAGTTTTCTGTTTTGCCCACTCAATTATGGAATTCTCTGCAAAATAAACTCCTGGATGTTTCTTTGTACTGAAATTAGTGGGCTTGTCTATAACGGTATGAAGTTGGGGACTGCAGAGAATTCTATGAGGAATTCTCTGGACATTGTGAAGACTAAAGCAAGCCTTTGTAATATGTAATGGGACTTGAGTTCTTCAAGTGCATCTGCAGCAGCAATATTGTCAGTCATCATTTTCGGTTTATGTTTTGTTTTATCTTAATACTTGCTTTTGCCACAGTTGTAGACAGTCTTTGTACACAACTGTTTAAGTGGTCGTACCCCTACATTGTTATTATCTCCTATCGAGTTAGAACCAAACTTAGATTATGTAGAACTGAGTTGCAGCTGATCCACTGACTGAGGTGGTGCCAGGTTTAACAAATAAACTGATTTACAGGCATCCTGTGAACGACATATTATTATTTTGTCCACTCAGGTTTACTCCATGTGTTCTCGCAGCAGGCAAACTTTTAGATAATGATTGTATTAGCGAAAATATCAACCTGTTTTTATGTAGCAATATGAAGAGAATAGACTTGATTCGAATCAAGTAGCCAAAGATTCATCTGGTGGATCGATTGAAGTTAAAGATGTCAGTAATAGATGAGGACCATGCTGATGAAGACAAGGAGGAAAAAGTGGCAGATGAAACAATAGATGAAGTTGCAGGTGGGAAAGGCTAGCATCAGATGAACTGGAGCTTCTTAAAGATCGGTTAAGAGATCAAGACAGTATTGATTGGGGTGGTCAAAATATGGACAAAACAAAAAGAAAATAATAATAAAAAAATAGAAACAGGTAAGGGCATTGTAGACTTTTCCCAGGTTTCTAGACAGTGGTTGAGCCAGCTTTGGTCGACTATAGGTCAAGGTTAGCCAATTTGAGAGCAGGGATGTTTGTTTAAATTGCAAGTGCCACAATGTGTTTTTGTCAATATTCTAACTGAATTGTGTAAACATAATAGTTCACTTATTAGTTGCTTAAAAAGGACATTATTTACTACTTGGTAAGCCAAACTCTTGATATATAATAGTTCTTAAACATGATTTTATACTATACCACAAATTATGTCATCGCAATGGCTGATTTACACAAGTTGCAAAGGCATTGCAATTTATAGATGAAAGGGAATTATGCACTAAGATGTCAAACCTGATAACAGTTCTATACAGAGAGAGAATGGTGTTTTCTTACAAGTATTCAGGGAAACTCTAGGGCAACACCTGATGCATGCATCTGCTGTTGAGGAAATGGATATATGAAGCAGTTATATTTATAGGCAGAGCTATGTTTATATTGACATGTTTGTGTTGGCTCTGTTTCAGCAAACAGAGAGATAGAAGGTGGGAACCTATGCGGGCTAGATGGAACTTAAGAATCCAACTTACAAAAATTAGAATTCTGCACTAACTTGTTACTCACAGATATTGTGGCTTCATCCTTCCTTTTTCACCTTTCCTCAATAATACAAAGCTTAACAAATCTCGATTGTTATACCACGATGTCAGTATATACACTTTAGTAAGTCATAGAGCACCATGTAACATCAAGGCATGCAATAATTGAAACCACAATGCACCGGGATGCTCATAACATGTATTTTCTGACCAAGTAATACATTGTGGGGAATAATGTTGCATGGGGGTCCATGCATTAACCATAATGTAGTTACTGCTTATTTAAGTCAGATTTCTTATAGTGCATATATATACAGTCGTTGCTAATAATTTAGTAAATCTGGTTGCATATAATGCTAATCATTTGTCCAATTGCCTATGGTCGATTTTCCAAGCTGGCCGTACTAAAACACATGTCAAAAGGGCTAACAATAGGGATGGATGGTCGTAGATTCCATTGGCCAACATATGAAGCTAATGCTTCTGTGCTATGTGAACAAAGCTTACCAACAGTAGGAAAATTCCTCAACATGTAATACAAACATCATAAGAATGGCACGAAGCACACAAAAGGCATATATATAAAATTAATTAATCACGAAAATGACAAAGATTCAAGGCCCCGACTAAAAGCCATATTCTACAAGAATATGGCAAGGCAATATTAGGAATTGCAAGGGTGAAGGGGAGAGATTTTCCAACAAGATACAGAGTTACCTGTAGGGCACCAAACCGTCGGGGCTTTCGCGTTGATTGAAAGATGTGCACCTTTCATATGGGATGCCGACCACTCAATCGGCGTCCGAAAAGTGGCCAAATCCGGAATGGAACTCGGGGAGGAATTGGAAAAGTGGTGGACGGGGAGGAGGTGAGTTGGAAGTGTGTTTGCCGGAATCACAATAGAGGTATCACATGCAATATCTCTTGTACCAGGTTTTTCACTGAAAATGGTAGAAGATGGAGACTGCCACCGACGACTTTGAATGAGGAGGAGCCAAACCTGTGGATGAGGCTATGAATCGAAGGGATAATCGCCGAAGGTTCTTTCCAGTGGAGGAGAAATGGAGTGGATGAGGAATCGAACCTGTGGATGAGGAGTCAAAGCCAAGGAGAAGGTGAGAATCAGTAGGTTGCGCCAATGGAGTAAATGTAACGAATCGAGGTTTGGGAAGATGGAGAAGGGGATCGAGATTTTGGTCTGAGCACTGTGAGGTGTGCGGGAATGGAAGAAAATCTTCAATGCCTTCAATTTGCGTTTTGGCTATCGACGGCTTGAGAACATTGTGAAACGCTACAGGACAGTCGGGCTGTTAAAGGTGGAAAAACAGCCCTCCATTGAGACGATGACACCTAAGAGAAAATACAATAGACTAATTAGAACTCATCACACAGAATCACTACACGCTAGACCAAGCCCTTCCTCATTTTGTCACTCCAAGCCTCTTCGTCATTTTGTCTCCGTCTGGGTCGCCTTGCAGCCACTTCCAGAGCCTGTCGCAGACTCTTGAGTCTTCTTCTTCACAAATCCCTCATTTCCTTCACAAACTTGCAGCCTCTCTAATCTCCAGCCGACATGATGCCAGCATAAATTAAAAATGCTTTAAATTTGGAAGAGCAGCACCCCACTGCCGACATGATGCCAGCATAAATTTAAAATGCTTTAAATTTGGAAGAGCAGCACCCCACTTTTATCATTGTCTTTAGAATATGATGCATAAACTAGGGCATAATACAAGCAGACGCCCCTATGGCCACCCAAAACACAAAACTTTAATTTAGAGATCCTTTTTTTGGGATTAGAGTGATAGCCTTTGTGATGGATTTTTTCCTTTTCTTTTTGCCTTTTTGACCGTCCATATGCATCACAACAATTCTGGGTGGAGGACTTTATTGTAGGAGAAATGCATCTTGAGCCATGGAGTATATAAAGGAGAATTAAGAAATTGAAAGATGATTATTCACAAGAGAGAAGGGAGCACGCATGAGGCATTCGGGAGGAGGGAGAAGAAGATGAGAGAGAGAGATGACATATCCACAAAGAGAGAGAGAGAAAGGGAGGGGGATGCATGTCTCTCATCAGGTGTATACAAGTCTATAATAAACACTATAAAATATTTACGTGATGCATAATTATTGGAGGGCTGCTTAATGAAGGAGAGCAGCCGGACCGCTCCTCAGCTTTTCTCAAAGAGTACTACTACGGGTCACACTTTACACATCCTACGTGGCTGCTTATATATATATATATATATATATATATATATATATATATATTTTTTTTTTTACCCGAAAATAAAACGTGCGTTTTCCTCTGCTGTTTTCTTCTTCCCCATTTCATTCGAATTTCCCCCGCGCGAAAAAACTCATCCCTCGCTCGTGGCGCGTTGTTCCTCTGCCCACTGCCACCGGCAACGCCGTCTCTGTCGAACGACACCGAGCGACGTTCCTACGTCTGCACAGCTCGGCCTCTCCCCGAGAGATTATTGAACGAAGCAAACCAGAGAGAATCCCACGAAGACCCCCCTCCTCCCTCACCAAGCAACCCGTATCGCATTTCTTCATGTCTCCCTGTAGGCGCTTCATTTCAGATCTTTTTTTGGGCACCCCTTTGCTCAGAGAAGCAGGTAACTTTGCAGTTCCCAATTTCTCTTGAGATCGATTTATTTGTCTATTGCTTGTGCACTCTCGTTTGTGCGAGTCTGGTTGTTGTTATGGTGCAACCGCTGGAGCTCCAGACAAGCAATCCCTTTTGCTCCAAACCATATGTATAGAGACCTCAAATACCAACCCCACTAGCCCTCTTTCAACTGCGATTTCCAAAGATTTCAATTTCTTCTGAATCCAAGGCTCACTTGTCTCCTGGAAGATCTCCATGAAAAGGACAGGGTCTTGATTCCCGAAGATAGAAGGGGGTTTTAAGGGGAGGTTGTTGATTTTATTTGGGTGAGATTTGTTGTACAAGTATGATATAGAACTTGGCTTGTTTGTTGTAGAGGGGGAAAGATGAATTGGGCTGTGTAGGTTCTTGTTTTTGTGTCCCTAACTTGAGGAGGATAATGAAAGTTTTTAGAGAGGAGTTTTATGGGTTTGAATTCGGGGGAGAGAATGTTGTATGGGGTTGAGTGAAGTTATACAAGGGTCATAACAGTGGTTTTTAACTCTCCTATTTCTATTACATTGCATAAAGGCTTTAAGATATATATAAGACCAGCTTCATAGCAGAGAGAACGAAGCAATGAAAAAGAAAGGACGAAGAAAAACAGCAAGATGGTAAATGGATACATCGAGTAAAGCAACATGTATATAAAGATAATTAAATATTTGGAGACGTGGATTTAAGCTTTTTGACACCTAGCATGTGTACTACTTGTCTCTCTCTATATATTTTTCATGAGATTTGTATATGGCTTAACAAGTCGTACCTGTATTAGAAGGATGTGCAAAGAAAAAAGTGTTAGGGTAAGAATAAGGTAAGAACTAAATTGAATAATCACTGTTTCATAGATGAAACTGAAATCTGATACATAACTCAAGGAGTAAGCTTGTACTCTGATATGGTATTTACAATCTGAATGACTTGCTGTTTGGATTTACCTTTCCCTTCATTGAGTTTTTTCCTTCACAAGAGAGCTTACTTTAACATCAATCTTTACTCTTATTAAACTTCTTTCCTCGATATCATCTTCTGAATGCTATTGCTACTGCAGAACAAGACATAATATGTTAACTATGGCACATTGTTTAACATAGATTCATGACCCATGACATATTAATAACTAGTATTCAAAATGAGTATTGTAGGATTCCCATATAAGAGAAATCAAAACCTCCACCTAGATAGTTGACTATGTATAATATTGTACCCTTAAACGACATTAGAATAGAACAACAAAAAGTGCAGGGAAATTTCTCTTTATTCTAAAAGTTGATTTGTCTTCGGTCTTTCTGTTGAGAATATGTCCTTTATAAATTTTTTAACTTTTTCTGTTCACGTTCTTCTGTATCGGTGTTAAACCTTGGCATCAATTCCAATACTTCAACCTAGCTGTTAAAGACCAAACTCTGTTTTCCATGGGTATAGCGTGGTTTTCTGATGAATTGGTTTTATGCAGTGGCATACTTCTTTTATCAATCATTTATTGGAAGACATATTAGTTTCGCAAGATTTTATAGATATATAAATATAAATGAACCTTCATAAGAAAAACGTCCAAATAGATGTTTTGGTATTCATGAGTTCAATTTTTGCTAGTTTTTTTAGGTATCGTTTTCCTTCATTTCTTTAGGTATATATATTTATTTTAATTTCTTGGGTTGAGAAGTTCTGGACTTCAAAACAACTCTAGATAGATTCTTGCAGCAATGCCTTCTTGGATTTCGTGAGACAGGATGCAATGAATCTGTGAGGCAACTAATTCTTTTAATTAACACTATTTGTTTCAGAATGGAAAATCCAAAGAGTCTTAACAACAGTAAGTTGGCTTTCATTTTATAACTTGGTGTCTTCGATCTCAAATGGCTGTCTCCGGGTTGCATGCAAGAGGACCAAAGCCTGAAAAGTTACAATATTTATGATGAGGAAACTAGAGATGCATCTGCTTACTCAAGTTTATTTGGTATGGATTGGCATTCTTCAGCTGGAAATTCTTTTTATAAAGCAAATGAAAGGTTGCTATCATTTATCTTTTATGCCTTCTACTCAGCCACTTCTTTTTTTAAATTATTAATAAACAATTAAAAATTGGTACAATTGGAAAGAAATGGTAAATTATTAATAAACAATTATCTTTTATGCCTTTTACTCAGCAGCAGCCATAAGCTGCTACCTACACAATTATCAACATGTTGCTTTCGTTCTTCTTGATTGCTACAATTGGAAATGAATTCTTACTTCTTTCTCTCTCCTGTCTTAGGGAGTATTGCGTGGTGGATATTCTGAGAGCTTTGTGAAGTGGCTCTTTCATGGGGAGGCACTGTTCCTTAGAAGTTGACTTACACCTCAACATTTCTATTCCTTAGTTTTGTTAATGTTGTGTTGGGGATTTAGCTGATTGGTTAAGTTTGTAAGCATTGTAGTTAGACGGATACAATGCTTTCTTGTAATTCTTTCGTGTAAGCATTAGTATTATTTGTGATGGAATGCTTTCGTATAATGCTAATTGTAATATTTTTTTGTGATGGAATGAGTTTACCATTTTGATTCAGTATTATCTTTAGTGTAATGGTTTTTTGTGATGGAATCAATTTACCATTTCCTACAATTTCCAGTAATAAATGAATGATAGATAGCTACACCGTTGAGTGGCCTTTTTTTAACCAAGGGTAATTCACCATGTGCTTACCATTTTGATAGATACAAATCAAAATAGGACATCTTCATTTGTTAGCAAAGATAAAAGTACCACGGTGCAAAACTGCCACATGAAGATAAAATGCAAAAATGAAACTGTTTATTCATTCTCAAGTACATAATATTTATTATTTACAATCAAGAGAGTAATGTTTACAACCAAGTACTTAAATACATTCCCATTACATTTACTCTCCATAACTCTTGGTTATGGATCCTATATTATAACAGAAGGCTCTTTTGAGAATGCCGAAGTAGTTGTAAATGACTATCGTAATCAATCTTCAGTCCACCTTATAAAGAAGGCAGATGTTATAGAGCAATGACAAAATGAACACTCCATAGATTTCAATATCTTGTCCATTTCTACCTCTTTGGATGACTTGGTCACAAAAGGTTCTCCTGAAGGTGGCTTGGTACTGCATGCTTTAGTAATATCTTTACGTAAAAAGTTGACCAATGAATCAAGCTATGGCTTGGAGCCATATAGATATTCAGCAACATCAGTATCAGAATGTCCCATGACCTGGAAAATCAACAAACAGTGATTTGATCATAATGCGAAGTGTGGTATCCAAAAAAATGTAAAAAGAGCCAAAAACCAAACAGAATCTTCTGGACATTGACAAAATCCACATGAATGCCACAAGTTAGAAGATGTTAAACATCCCTTTTAGCTTTACTTGGGAGTATCTTAACCTGCGACCTCACCTAAACACAACATCAAACTCAAGCCCACCTTTTTTTTTTTATAAGAGCTCAAGTCCACCTTTTTACCACCTGAGCAAGATCCAAGAGTAGACAACTTGGTGCCAAGAATTCCATTAGATTGTAAAGTAGGACCTCTCTCATACTATTCAAAACTCTACCCATTTAAATGGTAAACCAAATAAAAAAAAATTAGCCAATTTTGTCCATATTATAGCAACTTACTTTAAAGTAAAATAACTTCGTTGCCAATATAGAGTTACATTATAATAAGCCAACCAAGAAATCAAATAATGCAAATCAAGTGGTAAAATCTCACCTCTTGGCAAGGCCGCTTAATTGTTTTGCACTCTGAATTGCATTGTCCTTCAAAGTCTTGTTCCACCAGCTGAAAACATACGAAAACAAAATGAGCAGCCAATTCAAGGCATTGAAAGTCAAAATTATGTTTTAGGTTGCCCAGAAAAGTAGAAATATATCAATACGAACTGGACTTATCATAAAGAAAATGTAAACCCATTTACAATCCTACCAAACATCAACCCTGTAACTTCTATCAACAGTAATAATTGACAAAACTTAACTCAAAATACAAAATTCCAAATACGCAATTCCTCAAACAGCTCCAAAAATTTTGAATCATAAAGAATGTTGAAATGGCAGAGTAAAAAAATGTACAGTGTAAACCCTAGAATTATATAGAACAAATGAGGTATTCAAAAATTTTGAAGAAGATTCATGGGTCAGCAGAATAATTTCGCACATTTGGTTTCGAGTTTCTGGGTCTGAGGGGGCTTCTTCGAGTGGGAAGGAATCGCTAGGGGTCAGAGGGATCTTCATCGAGTGGGAGAGAAGGAGAGATCCGAGGGTGATTCGGGAGGGAAGCGTCTCTGTTGGAGGGGCCTTCGTCGAGTGGGAGAGAAGGAGAGATTTGAGGGGGCTTCGGAAGGGAATCGTCTCGTATGGGGTTGGGGACTTCGTCTTGCCTGGGGGGGGGGGGGATTTTCCTGGTCTTCATCGTGGAATAGAACCAGAGGGAGGGAATGGGGGTTTCTCGGGGGGGGGGGGGGTGTTGAGAACAAGCTGGGATTTCATTTTCCATCCGGTCCGCGCGAACCCGGCTTGCCACGTCACATGTGCGAAGTGTGTGTTGGTAGACCGGCGGATGCAAAGAATTTCTCTTTCTCAAAAAGAGTTGGTACGTTATGGCGCTTTCTGTTGATATATCTACTGTTAAAACACAAACTTCCGACGTCAAAAAATGTCGCAAAATCTTTTTTTATTGCAACAAACTATTTCGACGCAATAGAGAAATATATCACTACAAAAAGAGGATGAATACCCAAAAAATAAAAAATGTAGAAGTTACTGTAAAAAGCGACCGGCGAATTCAAAGTCGCTGCAAATAGTATGATGTTAGTTTATGGCCGTCCTCCTTCATAATTTAGAAAGTAGCCCTAACCTTGTGAAGAAATTTATAAGACTTGGAATGACCTCTAAAGGGGGTTAGAATGGTGTGGCGAGTTGAAGAGATATAGTCTTAAATATTTATCTTATTTCATCCCGATATAACTTTTCTATAAATAGGGACCTGTTTTTTTTTTTTTTCCCAATAGCTAGGGACTTGTTCCTTTTATTCAATTAAAACAATAAGAAAATGTGGCTATTAAATGTAGAGGAAATTGTAGACATTCATATTTGATGCATATTGGGTGAAGGATGAGGAATGCAAAGATATATATTATTTTGAAAGAATGGTAAGTTGATAAAGTAAGGGAAGTTATAAGCGGCTGAGTGCAAGAATTAGTTTATCGCAATGCATGGAAAAACTTTAGCAATTGAGCAAAACTACAAGGGGTAAACATAATCATTTTAAAAACAAAAGGGAAGTGGATTGAGCTCACTCTATAAAAAAAATAAAAAAAATAAAAAAAATAAAGAAGAGAAAGAGAAGAAGTGAGATGGAAACAAGAGGGTTAAATAGGTATGAATAAAGAATAGAGAGAGGGAAACAATGTATTTTGACAGGTGTGCTAATCAACAGGGAAAACGAATACAATTAGTTGTATCTGACGAATGAAAATGGCAACCACATGTCAAACCCTATAGATATTGGCAGGCGAAATGTTCATAAAGCATTGTTTAGAATTTGCTTACTACATCGATACCATGCATTGAGGTTGAGGAATATCAAGTTTGAAAAACGTAACGAAGAGTTTTGTATTTCTTTGTTAATTTCTCTATTATATATGTAAGATACAACATATATAGGCTTTACAAGAGTTTATACAATATGGAAATTTGAAAACTATTAATGGGAATGCCCTTGCACCTAAAGCATAGAAATTGTTACAATAGATCTGGTCCAAAAAGGTAAGAGTACTTGCTGATCATACACTCTGCTACCAATAAACTTTCTACTTTTACACTCCCCTTCAAATTGGAGCATGGATGTCAAGAATACCTAACTTCCTTAATAAATTTTTGAAAGCAGCATTTCCCAAGGGCTTCGTAAATATGTCAACTGCTTGAAGTGGAGAAGTTATGCGGGTGTTTTGATCAAGCTAGATTGAATCTTCTCGCAAATCAAATGACAATCTAGCTCTACATGTTTCAAAAATCAATAACTATTAAAACCCTTAGACCCGTTCAGGAATTAGTGTACATTTAGGTGTCTACTAATTTCTGAATTGTCTAGTGTGGACAGTTTGGTATTATATTATCTCTATTGTACATTCTTGTTAGTCCTACTGAACACGTTTAGTATGAAATTTCGGTGTCTTCCTCTATTGTTCTTCGGGTATACTATTCGTAAGGTCACAATCCCTCTATGTGAACATGTATACATGGAGAACTATGGGGATGTGTTGTTGAAATTTCTACTGACGTGGAAAATAGTAAAGTGACGGAATATGTGCAATATGAATAATATAATCTCGAATGGGATAGAACCAACTACCTTATAAAAAGAGCAGTGAGAATTGGAATATGACATGCATGTGAATTTTCTATGTACGTGTTACTAATAGATAGATGTTTTTAGAAATGGACAAAAGTTATATGCGTCTAGGTGATAGACTTGGAAAGAATTACGCACCCTATGCGTGTGGAGTAAGTAAGAAACTTTATTGATTTTGCTTGGACCTCTACTGATAGTCATGGTTACCTTAAGTATCCATGTCGAGAGTGTAAAAATTTATGTGCGACAGGGTTGGCTGAAGTTGAAAATCATATATTTGTGAACAGTATAGATATGGGGTTTACCCGATGGGTACTGCATAGTGAGCCGTATCCACAGTCAGTGGATACATTCTTCGGTCATCCGAATTATTTGCAACACATGGATGATAATTATGAGTGAGATGAGATAGAGGAAATGTTGGGTGACATTGGAGCTGGGATGTTTATGGATGATGTAGACGACAATGCCTTAAGTGGCCTAGGGACTAATTTTGAAAATTTTGCTGCAATATAGGAAGATGTAAAGTGCAAGCTTTTATCCAGGCTGTACAAAACATTCTAAAATGTCGTTTATTGTGCAGTTGCTTCACATTAAGTCATTGTGTGGGATGTCGACAAAAGCAATAAACATGGTATTAGACTTATTTAATAAGGTGCTTCCCAAAGGGTCTGCATTGCCAAAGAACTTTTATGAAGAGAAACGGTTGAGAAATGGATTAGGTTTTGAGTATAATTCCATACATGCATGCAAGAATGATTGTGTTTTGTTATAAAAGGAGAACGAGGAGAAATAAGCACGTCTTGCATGCGGAGAGTCGGGGTGGAAGGGTAAGAAAAACATACCGATTAAGGTGTTGCGATATTTTCCCTTGAGACCTAGTTTGCAAAGACTATATGTGTAAGAAAACCGCTGCTGATATGAGATGGCACAAGGAGAAAATAGTGAAGGATGACGCATATATGAGGCACCTAGCTAACTCACTTGCGTGGCAATCTTTCAATGATCAATACCTAGAGTTCGAGATAGAAGCTTGAAATGTGTGCCTAGGACGCAACCAATGGATTCAACCCTTTTGGAAATATGAGTACAAGTTATAACACTTGGCCCGCAGTGTTGATTCCGTACAATCTTCCACCATAGAGGTGCATGAAGGCGCCCAACTTTTTGTTAACTTTACTTATCCCTAGTCCGAGATCACATGGGAATGACATTGACGTATTCATACATCCGTTGATTGAATAGCTGAAAGAGTTATGGGAAACAAGCGCCAGAACTTATGATGCATCCACATCGACATCTTTCCAGATGCATGCTGTAGTAATGTGGATGATAAATGAATTTCCAGCATATGAGAATCTTTCTGGTTGGAGTACTAAAGGGAAGTTAGCATGTCCGACGTGTAATAAACAAACTGCTAGTGAGTGGTTAAAATATTCTCAAAAGTTGTGTTTCATGAGTCATCGACGTTATCTACCAGCAATCATGCATGGAGAAGAGAATGCGCTAAGCTTGATGGGAAAGCAGAGGATAAAATTACATCAAATGAGTTGTCTGGAGAAGAGATGGTGGAACAATTGGTACATGTTAGAGTGAACAATTTTGGCAAAGGTAGGGGAAAGAACAAGAGAAAACAAGGTGTAGCAGAATTGAATTGGACAAGTGTAGTATTTTTTTTTACTTACCGTATTGGTCATCCTACATGTTGCGACATAGTTTGAATGTAATACACCTAGAGAAAAATATCTGTGATACTATACTGGGTACATTGATGAGTTTTAACAAAAAGACAAAGGACACGATCAAGATGAGGAAAGATCTTGAGAGAATGGGAATTAAACATAATCTACATTTGTAGGTGGAAGGCACAATAGGGTGGTCATGCCGCATGCATGTTTTACGATGATGAGCGAGGAGAAGATGGACTTCTACAAATGGTTGCAAGGTGTGAAGTTGCCTGATGGTTATGTTTCAAATATCGATAGATGCGTGAGCCTGGAATACATTTATCTCGGGAGGTACTGTTGGGTGAACTGGTGTAGTTCCATTAGATGTATCCAGTTGAAAAATATTTGGGTCGATTGAAACGCACTGTTGGGAATAAAGCCAGAGTTGAGGGTTCAATAGCATAGACCTATATACACGATGAATGGTTAACATTTTGCTCTCTATATCTTCGTGGTGTTGAGACACAATTTAATCGTCAAGAACGAAATGCTGATATTGCTACTCCGTCTCCTCGTGAGCTATCAGTGTCCTAGAATGTACGACCATTGGTTGCACAAATGGGTTATGATTTAATTGATGGAGAGTTGGATAAAGTTCAGTGGGATGTGCTAAATAACTATCGGGAGATTGATGACTATCTCAGGTATGTCATTACATGCTTTGAATAATTCTAGTTAAAAAATTTTAACAATAACTTTTGTGCTCAAAATAATATTTTTTTTGCACTTATATATAGTGAGCACATGGACAAACTTAGGACAGAAGGCTTAGAAAATATAAAGGCAAGACACAAAGAAGAATTTCTCGGATGAATTGAACAACGTGTATGAACTAAAATTACATATATGTTAGATTTTGAAACTTTTAACTCCGGGTAAACTTTTAATAAGTAAATACTATTTCAATTGATAGATTTTGAAATAACGTGCTCATGATCCTGATCAGTTTCTACTGAATTGTATGCATTGGCCCGTAGTCCCTCAAATTGAGCACTTTGATACATTGCATGCACGGTTCGAGGTTATAGATTTCATACTCTAGATCGTGAACGTAATAGGAGGACTCAGTATTGTGGTTGTTGATTGAGGGGAGTCATGGAACAGATGATATTGACTATTAGGGTGTCATACGTGATATTATCGGATTGAAATATCTGAGTGGGTCTCTAACATATGTCTTTAAATGTGATTGGTGGGATCTAGGTGGTGGTCGGGTTTCAATACATAGGGATAATCACTTTACGAGTGTCAATACTGCATCTAAATGGTACGAAGATGATCCATTCTTATTGGCTTGTCAAGCTACCTAAGTCTATTACTTGATTGATCCAATGAAAAGCACTAATGAAGATAGTAGAGAGACAACTTGGAGAGTTGTACAAAAATTTCCCTCGAAATATATATGAAGTAGGAACGAGTGCGGATTATGTGAATAGTGGAGATGAAGATGACATTTCGATTGTAGCAGCCTACCAGGAAGATGGAAAGGGTATTAACTTATTTGTTGACCTCGGTGCACTCAAGTTGCTCCCTTTGTGTTGAGATGACGTCCCATCCGTCCTTCTCGACCCATTCGTATTAAATAATAATTCAATTCAAGTAAGTGAGGAAGAAGAAGAAGAAGAAAAAAAGTCAGAAGAAGAAGACGAAGAAGAGTCCAGGGAGGAAGTGGATAAGGAGGACGAAGAAGAGGTTGATGATGATGATGATGACGAAGATGTTATTGAGGGAGATTCTGAAACAAGCATGAAAAATACATCCGAAGATGAAAAATAAAAGTACTAAATATTTTATTGATATTGGTGACTATAAAATATTATACTTTTCATAATTTCTTCTAATTTTTTTTTTTATCATATTAATCATGCCTCAAGGATGCCGCCAAAATGATGACGAAGAAATGTGTCTCCTCCGCCAAGTCCATGTCCTGAACCCGTTGAGGACTCCCCACTCGAGGAATTCACTCCTGAAGAACAAGTTAACACGCAAGAGAACAGCAGCCGGTCGACACCTACTAGTAAGAAAATGTCGTTAATAATTAATTATATATTAATACTTTTGTCTCAATAGCTATATAACTATAATTATACTATTATCTATTAGTTGATGCATCCGCTCATCGCCGTCGTGACTATACACATGGCATATTTCTTAAGAAAAATAGAAGGTACAGAAAACTCAAGATCACCATTCCTGATAATTCCACTGGAGGAGTGAATGATAGTACAGTAGCACTTTCCTACTATATTGACACAGTAGTCCGAACTTATGCTCCATTTTATATGCAATCATGGCGAGATGCTTTGCTCGAAATTACGAAGCACATTCGGAGTTGTGTGCTGGTGAGTTTACTTTGAGAGTACATTTTTTCACCTATATTAGTATATCATATTTTTGACGTAATTCACTTATTAGGATGAATTTGACCTTGACTTTAGCCATAGTGAGGATTCAAGAACTGTGAATGAGTTGATGGTTGTACTATTCCGACGTCACAAGGGACGATGTCATGACCACTTCAAGAAGTTTGAGTGAGACATTGGGAGAGGTTGCGTAGTCCCCTTTCTAGTAGATGAAATTAGACGATTGGTGAAAGTGTTGTAATTTTTTCTCAACTCCAGATTATCAGGTAGTCTAGATTTATACCCTTTAATTATTTACATTTATATTTGGGCTATATATTATATGTATATATATTATAATTAACATTCTTAATTAATTTTGTAGCACTTAAGTTCCACGAATGCACAGAATAGATCCGCTCTAACTGTCCACCATCGTGCCTGTTCAAGGTCATTCCACCATCTTGCTGATAAAATGGTAATTAATAAATTATAGAATTAATTTATTTTTCTAATACTTTTTTATTTAAGTACTAACATTATCTTTTTAAAAGTGCTAATGTCGCTTTGTTAGAAACGTGATGATCCTAAAAGCTTGTCTCTCATTCATGTCTATGTTGCTACTCACACTAATGAGTGTAGTGAGTGGATGAATCCTACAGCTGCAGATAATTATGTAAGCGGTATTAATTTTGTTAAATAAATTATGCAATATGTGAATAATTTATTTTTTATTTATATTTATTTTAATATGTTACTTATTGTGTATTTTCTTTCAAATTACAAGAAAAAGTGATGGAAATGCAGTCAACTTTTGGGAATCCTCTCCGAATGACATAGACATATTCGCACAAGTGGTCAGGCTCAAGTCTAGTATGGCAAGAGATTTGGGATGATCTTTCAAACATTCTGGTTCATTCTCCTCAACCTCATCAACTTCACAAATTAATAATCTTACCAAAGATTTAGAAGCTATACGGCGCGAGAATGAGTATATGAGTTCGAGACTGCAAAAGTTGGAGTCCCTTTTAGAGCGATAGTCTCATTTAGAGATGCGTTTGTAGGACCAATAGAGAGACCAAGAGGAAAGAATACGCAGTGAAGTCCAAGAGCAAGTGCAACGGGAAATGATGGTGCAAATGTAGTGTGTTATGTCATTGCAACAGAATCGCAATGGGCAAGAAAATAAGAAGAAATGAATTTTATCAATTTTATTAGTGTATATAACTTTTAATGTCTAATTTTAAAACTTTATAAGACATTGTTAGTTGTTAAATGATGGTGTGTAATATGATACAATTGGTATGTTTTTTAATTTTATGAAATTAGTATTTCTGATCTGTACGTTCGAATGTAAATAAAAACGTTCAAACCGTCAACTATAATCAACGAACGTCAACTTCTGTCATTTGAATGTCAATTGGTCGAGTTTACATTCAAACATTATATTTGACATTCGAACGTTACTTTCTGTGACAGATCTCAACCATCACAAAAAAGGGAACGTTCGAACATTACTCCAAAAGGATCACCTCCAACCGTCACTAAAAATATTTTTAGTGACGGTTCAATAGTAAATCATTACCAATTATTTTTGTGACACACATTAGGTGATGGTCGTGGTGATGGTTTCAAACCGTCACCAAATGTCTTTAGTGATGTTTTGGTTATTTTTTGTGACGGTTTCCTCTGTCACAAAAGACAAATTGTATTGTAGTGCTATTTATATTAGTATTGGAACCATACCGTTAATGAATGCAACACTTGGTGTAATATCATCAAAAGATACAATCCTTTGTCTTTATCTCTCACTCACATCTTAATATAAAAAACTATCTTATACATATGGGCCAAACTAAATCTGTTAATATAATACATCAATCTTACATGAAGTTATCATAGAAAAGAAGGGAATTAGGTCTTGAAAGAAATTCGCATCCACTTAGTATTAATAATATATAAACATGGGAAAACAAACCTTATTTCTGGATAGTATGCCAGTCATGTTGCAATATGCCCTACGAAGAGGGTGATTGGAATACTGGATTAATACGAAGAGGGTGATTGGAATACTCACCAAACAAATAGCTGCAATAATAATCCATGTTGTTCCACGAAACGGGTGTCCACGTAGGATAATTAGAAGAATAGCTGAAAAGGATGTCATCATGGCCACAAGTTAGAGGAAAAGAGTGGAAAGACCTATTATGTGATGCCCCGACTCCCACGTATGGAAATGAGAGAATCGTAACGTCGGGATGATGACAACATGGGTGACGCATCCCAACAATAAGTGCTCAAGTGTGTGCAACGTGCAACAAAAGCACCATAAAAGTCGCAGCGGTTGAATAAAAATAGCCAACTAAGTACCATAATTGTTTAATACAAATATGCAAAATAAATTGCCTTTAAAAAGTTATACAATTATCCGTGAAATAAAGTAAAAATCCAATTACATAGACAAAAAGGAAACAATTCTCATATTCCAAAAAGCAACCACATGTCACTCTTTCCGTAGAGCCGATCCTTAAGGCTCACCGTCCTCATCTACATCAAAATCTACGGTACCGCAGGTAAGTAATAATCCAAACAACCCATGAGATAAAAGTGCATTAATACAACCAACATGCATGCATATGATGAAATATGCATTAGCCTCAAAACATTATTTTTCTCAAAAAGAATATTTTCCAAACACAAGCCAAAATTCCATTTTTGGCCCAAAATATTTTCATTAAAACATTTTTCACCATTTTTCCAGAAAATAGACCAAAACAATAATCCATCATTTTTTCAGAAAATGATTCACATAAAAATATTTATCGGACACTATAGGCAGGAATCACAAGCGAAACTCTACCATCTTTCCTACCGAATGTACCATAGACAGGAATCACAGGCGGGACTACACAACCATCTTTACTTACCACCATCCCTACAGTTCATTTCCACACAAGGGGTACCCATCAGAGCATTGTAGGCATCACAGGCAGGACAATACCACATTCTCTGCTTATCATCATCCTTATCACGTGCACTGTAGGCGAGAATCACAAGCAGGACTCTACCACCATCCTACTTACCACCATCTCTATCACGTGCACCATAGGCGGAAATCACCGGGGGGACTATACCACCATTCCTGCTTACCACCATTCCTACAGTCTCTTTTCCTTTTTCTTACATGAAAATTCAGTTTTGAAATATACACATGAATATGTATGCAATTATGCAAAAATCAGTTTTCATTTACAAACATGAACATGAGTGCAAATATGCAATGTACATGACACGATATCAATATCCAACAACTAACAAATTTCAATATAACCAATCACACAAACAACTTCATCCTCCAATCCAACCGACCCCCTTACTCCTCGGACTCAGTCTGGCACAACCAACCAATTTACAGTAAATGAGTGTTAGTGCAAAAATACATTTAAATTTCAAAAGTTATTTGGGAAAATACCTACAACATTATAAAATAATTTCTAAAGGATCACGAAGGTGCTAGAAGCGGCATCACAGCAACCAAACAATACAAAATGCACTAGGCCGTGGGTCTCAAAAACCCACTTTTGAACGGAGACAAACTAAAACTCGAAATTACTAGGGAAGGGCTTAGGGATGTCGGTGAAGTTAATGGTGGTGGTGGTTGGCTGTGGGTGGCAGCGAGGGAGGCGTTTGGAGACCAAAATGTACAAATCAAAAATGGAGTTGGCTGGGCTTCAATGGTGACGGATCGGAGCTGGCGATGGGTGCTTTAGGTTGCTGGGAGGTCGAGGGTGAAGTGGTGAAAAGTTGGTGGCGGTGGTGGTGCGACGGCAGTGCTGGAGCTCAAGAGGTGCCCCGACTTGAAGTCGTGCGTGTGGATAGACGGCAATGCGGGAGGGGCTGAGATTGGAGGTGTGAGGTCACCGGCGGGTGGGGAAGGTTGTGGGCTGGGCGGTGTCGAATACGGCGGCGCGCGGCGGTGCCGACTAGAGGAGGAAGAATCGGACGAAGGAGAGAGAGAGAGAGAGAGCGGCTACATGTGGGAGAAGCAAGGGAGGGAGAAGAAAAGGAAGAAAAAGAAAGAAGAAGAAAAAGAAAAGGGAAAAAGAAAAGAGGAGAAAGAAAAATGAAGGGAAAGAAATGAGGTTCAATCCTCATAACTTGGGTCACAAAATAGATCCAATGAAAATGATTTCAAAACAATAAATTTAATAAAATAATTCAAACGCAGTGAATAGTTTAAATAAAATAATAATAAAATCCAACAACAATGATAATTTTAAAATCTATAAACAAACTGATTTAAATTAAAGATAAATTTAAATACAAAATAATAATTAATATTAAGAAAGCATCTCAAAAATAATTTTCACAACTAAAAAATATTATAAAATAATATATTAAAACTTCCATAATTTTAAAACAAGAGGATTAATATTTAAATTAATTAAAATAATCGTTCAGTTAAAATACACTAAAATACAAGATATTACATATTATCATCTTTTTTGGTAAAGTCTTGAGGAAATCATCTTCTGTATAACGTGACGTGAGGATTTTCAAAAACATCAAAACTGAAGTTGTCGCAGAAAAATATAGGAAATACGCATCAGATATTATAAAGAGCTTAAACAACTCATCATTTAAGAGCAATGGCAATCCTGTGTTTTGGTCAATCCCCCTGGAAAGGTAATCACTGCAGCAAACATGATTGTAATAACGAGTGCACCGACCACCGTACAGGACGTTGATGTGTCCTTCATCCACCTCTCTCCGGCCTCTTTCTTCAACTCCTTGTAATTCTTCTTAAACAATTGTCAGGGAGTCAAACCATCCTTGTTGGTAGCTTCAGTTAGCGTACGAGGGACAATACTCGCTAACTCCTGCATTTGGTAACTTCAATCTTAGTAGGAAAGGCTATCGAAATGTATATATAGGACATACATATGTGTGTGTGATGGCCAAAGACAGTACTATTTACCTCATAACTTATTAATCATGGAAGAGAGGAAACCCAAACATGCAAGTAAATAGTTCCAAAATAGTCTTATTCAATCTCAACTTTTATTAATAGATAAATCTAAAATAAACACTTGGTGTAGAATAGGTTCTTTGCACCCTTTAGTATATAATTTATTCACACATTCTTTGAGCACGTGAGAAGTAAATATGTTTTGTTTGTTAAATCCGAGTACTATTGAAAAAGTACGTGCATGCATGTACGTTTCTCACGTAATCAAATAACAAGCGGTGGGTTTATAGATCATAGGTTGGACGAACTTCATGGTTGGAGAAAACCTCTACCAAGAATAATAAAGTGAAAGCGATGGCCTTAAACCATTGTAGTTCTCTTTGCATCTGCAATGCTGCACCTGGTATGCGATCAAGGACTGTAGAATCTCCAAACATCCCGGACATATGTAACATGCAGTTCTGATCTTCATCTTTAAAATTGATCAGAGCTTTCTTCAGGTGAAGCATAAATATAATGTTGAAGATTTTAGACCGACAATGCAGATCAATGGCAAGCATAAATATATTTCTATAATTTTCATCGGTCTCCCATTGAAGTTCGAGATCCGCCTTTAGCATCTAAGCAACAATCTCAAGAATCCCATTCTTCACAGCACTCATGATGGCTTCATTAACACAACTATCTTCCCTTTATTTTTGACTTAAATCTAGTATCTTTTTGCAAATGCAACCAAGAAGTTTTTCGGATTGTCAATGGATCAACTTCGTTTCATATAATTGCCCGACACCTTGGTCAATAATCAAGACAATGCCAATTTTACTTGATGAAGAATAAAAAAGTTCAAACAAATTATTAAGAAATAATCTTGATTGAGCAGATGTAGCATACCCAGTACTGTACCCACGAAGTCCAGGATAACTAGAGTTGGTTTCAGAAGTACTCGTGAAAATAGTTTTTGCATTAATGATGTTGGCACTGCAAATAAAAATGAAATTCCATCTCTTATATAAAACCTATCGTTCACATATACTATTTTATGCTTTGTGCATATTCTCAAACCAATTCATCGTACAAACCTTGATTATTTTTCTAAGGACATCATGAATGCATGTAACTTGAAATTTAATTTTTCTAATCTAGCGACAAGTTTTCATATATTGATTATAGTGCAACAATATATAGTTATACTAGTTCATACCAGAGACAAATATCCTCCTGGAAAGTGGGCCGAACGCCCACACCCTAAAGGGCCATGAACCCAAGATCACAAGTTCACCTAACGAGGAATCAAGGTCATAACTGATAGACATCCTGATGTAGAATTCTGGTCTATCCATCATTAATAATGAATTACTGAGATAACGAAAAGGATTACTGCGAACCAGGATATTAATTCCGCCCGGCATGGCATCAGATTTGAAGTACTGATAACCCGCAATCCGACTAGAATCGAAGTGGATCAAGTCATTAGGCAAGTTATACCAATTAAACATTTAGTCTATATATATATATATATATTTGGGGGTCAAATCACACGCTAAAGGTAACAACTGAACCATTTTTAAATTGGAATATTCTAAAAATTTTTGTTGACTTAGACATCGGAAGTATCTCATATCACAGTGAACCGTACCCCCTTGTTGTTTTCTTAATACAAGTCATTGAAAGCCGTTAGTAAGAGTGTGAAACACGTTCGTAACACATACAATTAAAATATATAAGATAAGTACATCAACAATTAAACGAAAGAAACAAAACGGGCTAAATCCTCATGTGCTAAAGTTGATGATTGTGGTAAAAAAATTCCGATCGAAATTGCTCTATTGAGTAAATTTCGTGTAACAAATTAGTACCTCCATTCACGTAAAATTGGAACAATGGCAGAACGTGGTAACTTTAAGAAATACCTCTGCATATCTTGCCTATAAACATATCTAATTCAGAGCTTTGAAGGAATACCTTTTCATTTCAAAAAGCAAACCCGAAAGAACCCAAAATAAGTTGGATTTATTTACCTGAACTCTAGGGTATAGATTAGGAGATCAGAGATTCATAAAGTGGGACCGACATCATTTATGGCTGACTGAAAATCTTTTTAATATCAATTTAAATACTTAATAAATATAGTGGGACCAATTTTATGTACTTACCTCGATCCGACTCAGCCTAGCTTGGAATTCAAGAAAAAGCATTAAATACCCCAAATCCAAATAAAGTTAACGAGAACGCTAGAGGCACCGCTTGGGTTACTATTGGGAGCTACTGCTGGTTCTTATTTTTTTTTGGTGTTTTTTTAAATTATTTTTTATATAAATTATTTTAACACTCTTAAATATTTTTAAAAAATAAAATAAATTTAGAATATTAGTAAAAAACACTTCTTTAATAATAAAGTAAAAAAAAATTATTAAAAAGTACTTTTTTAATCACAAAGTAAAATAAAAAATACAAAAATCCCAACATGAAGATTAATATTTTTTTATGATTTTTTTCTTTTACTTCATGATTAAAGAAGTATTTTTTAATGATGTTGTAAATTTTTTTATTTTTTTAAAATATTTAAAATTATTTAAAAAATTTATATAAAAAAAAACTAAAAAGACATATAATAAAACACATACTAGAATCCAGCAAAAGCCCCAACAATAACTCTAGCATTGATTTAAAGTTAATAAACCAACAGCATTAGCAAATCGTCATGGCTAGCTAATAGCTCTACTAGCTAAATTAAACAGGACCAGCAATATTGCACAAACCCAAATCAAAACAACATTCAACAACAATGGCATAAAGGAATATGATTTGGCCAATCACTATTAAGCAAAGTCAGGCTAAAGATATCAAAAATACCTTGTATTAATGGCTGAAACTCTCCAAAACAAAATGCCACTACCGGGTCCATCCAAGTATCCAGCAATTATTGAGATTATGCGAATCAACATTGGATTGATGAGGGATTCTGATTCTAAGTTTAGAATTTGCGAAAAGCCAAATTTATTTATTTATATTATTTTTTTACTCTAAACCCCCTCTCAATAAGTACATCTAACAAGGATAATATTTGATTAAATAGGGGTGAACTAAAGATTTAGAGTTCAAATTTAAGATCTCTATTTTAATATATGGGAAATCATTATTATTCCAAAAAGTTAAACCAGTTAAAAGATGTAAATTTTATTATCTATATTGTATCATTAATAAATATATCTATATAGCTGTGAAAAAACTCCGAATGCTTTAGTCTACACGGAGCTAGAATATTCAAAGTTTAGAGTAGGAGTTTGAGTTAGAATTCAATTGAGTCCTTCTACGGACAGTCGCCATGCGTAACCAATCAGCTGATTTAATTATAAAAAAAGAAAGGAAAATAGAAATAGAGAACAAGAAGAGAAATACATAGATGCAGAGCTTCTTCATCTTTGTAGGTAGATTCTCCCTTCATCTTCATGGGTGTCGTGGGTGGAGCTTCTTGTACGTAACCGAGTTACACTCTCTTCATGGGTTCTCTTCGTGTGTAACGACTGGTGGGTTCTCTTCGTGGGTTGGAGCTGCTTCTTCATGGATTTTGAAGCTGACTGATGACCGAGCGATGTACTTCTTTGGAGCACGAAACGGTAAGGGCAAAGATAGGTCAGTTGAAATCTAATGCCGTGATGCTTTAAAAGGAAAATTGAGTGGGTGAGTTGACTCGGTGAGTGACTAACGGCATGGATCTACACCAACCTTGTTTACAAAATTACAAGGGAAGAAAGTATCAGAATGTTGGAGAATTAGGGAAGCAGAAACTTTAGTAGGGATGTTGAAAATGGAAGATAAATGGGTGGAAGAAGTTGGCAGCCTCTATTTGTTCAATCTCGCTACCTCCTATCCCATTACAACATTTGGCATCAACAATTGGGACACCCATCTCATGAATGACTCTAGTGTCTCGAGTATTTCTTGAAGTTAGTTTTGATGCATCCTTATTTTGAGACTTTTGTCCAATGGCAAAGAAGACTCGCCTCCCTTTTTCTAGCAGTTCAATAACTTTTACTAAACCTTTTGAGTTAATTCACTATGATATATGGGGAGGCCATTCTTTTCCTTCTTTATTAGGAGCAAATCATTTCTCACTATAGTAGATGATTTTTACCGTCATATTTGGGTTTACCTTATGTGTTTTTAATCCGAAATGAGTTTTCTTCTTAAATATTTCTTTCGCATGGTTAAAACACAATTTGGATGCCAAATCAAAAGCATTAGATAATGGTATTGAGTTTTTCTCAAATGATTTAAAATCAGTCCTTCGTGATTATGGTGTGCTTCAAGAGCACAGTTGTGTATCCACCCCTACAATAAAATGGTATGGTTAAATAAAAACATTGTGATATCATTCATGTTGTGCATGCTCTTCATTTTCATGCATCTTTACCCCTCATCTTTTGGGAAAAAATGCATTCTTACATCTACTTACCTGATAAATAGAATGCTAACGTCTCTTCTTTCAGGAAAAACACCATATGAGATTCTATTTCACCGTCCATCCACATATGGCCACCATCGAGTATTTGGTCATTTTTGTTTTGCACTAATGTTCCTCCTAAAGGAAAGTTTACTAGCTGTGCTCGTGGTGCTGTCTTTTTTGGCTATCCTCATGGATAAAAAACCTATTTTCTTTATGATGTTAAGACTAAATAGATTTTTACTAGTCCAGATGTGGTTTTTCATGAGCTAGTATTTCCCTTTGTTGACAATAATGCTCACACCTTTTTTTTAAGCAACCCATCCTACCCATCCTTGCTCTTGATCTACCATTAGCCGAAAGTTCCCACACATACATCACATATATACAACACACCTTCTTCTCCATTCCTCCAAAGATCCATGCAACATCGTCAATGCCTCATTCATCTTTAAGACTACAACTGTCCAATGCCATCAATCCCTTCCCTCACTCAATCCATGGACTCCTTGAAAGTTTATACTAAAGGTACATGTTTTCCTTTCTCCAATTTTCTTTCTTATGATTGTTTGAGTCCTACTCATCATTCTTTTTTTACTATCATCTCTGCACAATAAGAACCTACAACGTTTGCTCAAGCTAAGCAGGATCCTCATTGGTGTAAGATCATAGATATTGAACTCGCTGCTTTGGAAGCTAATGGGATGTGGAGGTTGGTTGATTTACCCACTGGACATGCATTGATTGGTTGTCGTTGGGTCTACAAGATTAAGTACAAGTCTGATGGCTCAATCAAACATTACAAAACTCATCTTGTTGCTAAAGGTTTTACTGAAAAGGTCGAGTTAAACTATCATGAAACATTTGCTCCCGTTACATAATTAACTATAGTGCGATTTGAATGAAGAGGTTTATATAGTTTTTCCACCTGCCCTTGTCAACTAGGGGGAGAATCGTGTTTGTCATTTGAATAAGTCCCTATATGGCCTTAAATAAGCTTCAAGAAATTTGTTTGCCAAACTCTCCATTTCGCTTTAAGATGCAAGTTTCACCCCTTCCAAAACTGATCACTCTTTATTCACTAGTCTACGTGGATGATATAATCATTGCAAGAAATGATCCTATAGTTGTCATTCGTTTTAAGATTTTCTATAGGATTGTTTTCACATAAAGGATCTTGGACAACGTAAGTATTTCCTAGGAATTATAGTGGCACATCCTACAGACTCTCTTATGAAGCAGCAATTAAAACTATCCAATCAGGAAGTTCAACTTTTTCAAGACCAATCTACTTATTGTTGTTTAGTGGGGTTTCTCAATTACCTTACAATCACTCATCCGGATATCATGTTTGCAGTTCATACTTTAAGTCAGTTTATACATGCACCATGGAAATCTCACTTAGATGCAACTATGCGAGTGGTTCAATATCTTAAGCATTGTCCTAGTCAAGGTCTCCTGTACTCGACCACATGCTCTCCTTTCGTATGGCTTATTATGATTTAGATTTGGCAAGTTACCCCATGAAAAGATGTTCCACCACAAGTTTTTGCACCATGCTTGGAGACTCCCACCTTTCATGGGAAACTAAGAAACAAACAACAGTCAGTTGTGAACTTACATGGATTCATTATCTTCTTATTGACTTATTTGTTTCTCATTCACAACCAGCGACTTTATTCTATGATAACAAAGTAGCCTTACATATTGTTTCTAACCCTGTTTTCCACGAGCATACAAAACACATATATTTGGATTGCCATTTGGTCCATTGCACATGTTTCTACCACACATAAGTCTGCATACATTGTTACCAAACCATTGGGATGCCAATAGTTCACTTACTTTCATTGCAAGTTGGGCATGCACGATGTTTATAATCCAAGTTGAGGGGAAGTGTAAATAATTACACATTCATGGGAGATTCCTTCTCCAAATTTATCTTCCAATAAATTCTTCTGTCCAAAACCATTTTCCTCTATTATGGAAAGTTTGTATAGAATTTCGTTGTATAGTTTAGTTTAATATTTCCTTTTTTAGACCTGTTCATATGGGATTGGTTCCTCATCTTGTGTATACATTAACCTTTGATTATCAATGAAGTAGTGCAAAATATATTGACAAGCACGCAAATGAAACTTATAGTATTGAAAACATTTGTATTTAGGTAGGCTGGCCCCACACAAAAAATTCTAGCACATCCAAATCCTTTAATCTATGAATTTCATGAAACTTCTCATGTGAATTTTTGGGCAGACATAATTAGTGCCACAAGGTAGGGTGGTAAAGCCAAGACTGAGATCAATCCATCTGTGTTCATTGCAGCCTATGATCATACTAGGACAATTAACTGCAAAATGAAGTGTACCCACTCCGATGCTAATTGAAAAATTTATAAGTGTTAAGGATGTGTTCCACGATCTACCAAAGCTCTATAACTACAACAAATAAAGTTTGTGGCCCAGCGTGCCTAAGGCACCTCCGATGCCTAAGTCAGTGATATGTAGAAATAGTTATCATCCAAAACTTTGAGAATGTATCCCTTACCTTTGTTGTCACCTTCTTATCATGTATATATAGGTGTGGTAGATTACCAATAAGTATCGGCGATAGGTTTGGCCCTCTAGTTGTTCTTATCAACTTGTATCTTTAATATGATAACCATCCCGAAGATATTGGGTTTATCCCAACTGTTTGGGTTGATCATCTTACCCATCATATTTGGTGGTTACAGAATAGAGTCATATTGGTCCATAAAACCTGGTCAACTACTTAATTTTGCCTTTAGTTTCGCATGGCTAGGCCTATATTTTGACTACTACTTGGGAATGTAATGTTATAGAAAGAGAGAAGGTTAAAAAGTTGAAAGTGCTTATTATCAGACTTTACATATTTATTCAGTATTACTTAGCATTCTAGATATGTTGGTTATTCCTTTTATACCCTTGCATGTGTATATAAACTCATTCCATTGTATTTTCTCTTTTACGGCAAAAATATCATAAAACAATTTCTTTCCTCAGCTTTACTCTCTTCTAGAATGGTATCAGGAGAAAACCCTTACTTTCTTCATCAAGGTGATAGTCCAGGAGCCTCCTTGTTTCACAGCCACTCATTGGTGAGAATTTTCACACCAGGATCCGGTCAATGACCATGGTGTTGATTGCTAAGAAAAATTTTGCCTTTGTTGATGGAAGTCTGCATCAACCTCCTGAGACTGATTCTCCGTATGTTCCTTGGATTCGCACAAATACTATGGTTTTATCTTGGATTATTAACTCTTTGTCCAAAGAAGTTGCATCTAGTGTCATTTACATTGATTCAGCTGAAGCTGTGGAAAGATCTTAAAGAAAGATTTTCTCAGGCTAATGGTCCTCGTGTTTTTCAATTAAAGAAAGATATTTCTAGTTTGATTAAAGATCAAGAATCTTTTAGTTCATATTTTACTCATTTGAAAAGTTACAAGGATGAAATGCAAAATTTATGTCCAATGCCTAAATGTACTAGTGGAACATTGCAAACAATTCTTGATTATCAATGACGGGAATATGTTCTATAGTTCTTGATGGGATTAAATGAATCTTTTGCTAGTGTTCGTGGTCAGATCTTGCTTATGGACCCTTTACCCACTTAAACAAAGTTTTTTCAATTGTTCTTCAAGAAGAACGTCAATGTTCCATCACTATTTCAGCCAACATTCTAGAACCTACTGTGATGTTCAGCAAGAATGGTTCCACTAAAAATTTTCAAAGAATTGGTGCTTCTGGTCATACTCGTGGCAAAGAAAGACCTCTTTGTCAACATTGTGGTAAAGAGGGCCATAATATTGATAAGTGCTACAGGCTCCATGGATTCCCACTAGGTTTCAAGTTTACTTGAAACAAGTTTTCCTCTACTAACAATGTTTCTTTTCCAGGTGCTCAAGATCTTGTTAAGACTCTTGTGTTACCTATAACACAAGCAATGCTAGTAAATTCTTGCTTTTTGATATGAACCCGCGGGAAATGAATCTCTTGAACCCACAATCAAATTGAAAACTCACCCAAGAAAGTCAAACTCAAGTCAATGCATGAAAAATCTAGACCCGATGACAATTTGTTTCAAAAGCCTAGATTATATTAAAATTTAGATCCGTTGAAGAACTCGTCCCAAAAACCCAGATTACAAGGAGGAATGCCACAAAAGTTGTGATTTACCTTTGATAAGTTCAAAAGTTCAATCAACAACAAGAGGGGTAAAACTCAACTCACAATGAATAAAATTATCAAATTTCATAAAACTTCATATGAGGCTACAAAGTATTTTAAACCAAAACCCAATTGAAACCCTAGCCCAAAATAAACCCTTATTTCCAAAAATACCCTCAGATGAACAGTGCCGCGGCTACAGTATGACGCTACAGTACCTCTTGTGAACCCTAGTTCAAAAAATATAACTTTCCAAATAAGCCATTGACCAAAATACAAGACCTTTCCAAAAATCCTAATTCATAATAAATAAGATATATGTGGGTCAAACATCTAAAACCCAATTATTCTAAAATAATAAAACAAATCCTTTAAATGATTTAAACAATTTGAAAGCATTCAAGTGTCCAATGCCTTTAAGTCATGTTATTGCCCTCTTCCATAGCTTGTATTAAATGATTCAAAATTAGATCTTCATCCTTCAAGTCAATTTTGAATGTTGGGCTCTTGCTTGACTCGTCTCAAGTGGATTGCATCTATCCTTACATTGCTTCCTTAATCTTCTTAGCTCTTAATCTTGTAATATGTCCATATGGAACTTACAAATGATCTTTAAAACTAGGTCCATTTTGGTTCCCATAATTTTTATTCAATCTCAACCAAATCAACCTATGGGTACCCCATCAATTGAACCTCCCTCAAATGATCAACCAATAGCAAGTCATGTTAGCAGTTCTCTTTCAGATTCTTCTATTAAACATTTGATTCCACATTTTTCAGGGATATCCAATTCTTTCAATCATTCTATATTCTATTCATCTCAGCCAATCAATCATTCTATATGATCAGTTGTCCTTCCTTGTATACATCATCTCCATCTATTATTAATTCCCCTGTCAAACTATCAAATGGATATTTTGTCCTTGTGACTCAGAGGCACAGTTCGAATCTCTGCTTCCTTAATACTCAAGAATGTATTATGTGTCCCTTATTTCAGATTCCTCATTTTTGTCAGCAAACTAACTTCAAATTCACTTTGTTGTTTGCTTGTCTTTTCTCAATATTGTTTTGTGTAGGACCTCTCTAGCTGGAAGACGATTGGGGTGGCTAAATCTTTTCAAGGCTTATATTACTTGTTGCAAGATTCGGCTCCTTCTGCAAGAACAGTACCTTCTCATTCTTTGGTGTCTTCATGTACTTTCAATTCTGTTAATAATACTCAGCATATGTGGCATTGTATACTCGGCCACCTATCTCCTTCAAGAATGCAGCTTTTAAATTCTATTTTTCCAGTGATTAGATTCTCAAATAATACCCATTGTACGGTCTGTCCTGTTGCTAAACAAAAACGGCTTTCATTTCTAAATAGTATTACAAAATCTATTTCTATCTTTGATCTCATTCATTGTGACATATGGGGTCCCTTTTCCACCCTCTCATACCAAGATTTTTGTTATTTCCTTTCTCTTGTAGATTGTTTTAGTCGTTGCACTTGGGTGTATCTCATTAAACAAAAATTTGAAACCCAACAGTATATCCAATCTTTTTTTCAGCTTGTAGAAAAATAGTTCAATTCCATAATCAAAGTTCTACAATCTAATAATGGCAATGAATTCAATATGATAGAATTCTACAATAGTAGAGGTGTTATACACCACAAAAATTGTGTATATACACCTCAACAGAATGATGCTATTGAATGAAAGCATCAACACATCTTAAATGTTGTCAGAGCTCTCAAATTTCAATCAAATATTCCACTTTCTTTTTGGTCTGATTGTATCCTTACTTCATTTTACATCATAAATAGATTACCCACTTCATTATTGTCAAATAAATCACCTTAAGGTTTTTGGATGCCTTTGTTATGCATCTATACCTACGGCTCATTCTTCAAAATTTGATGCAAGGGCAGAACCTTGTGTCTTTCTTGGTTATCCTCCTGGAATAAAAGGATATAAAGTACTTAGCTTTTCTACCAAATTAGTTTTCAATTTCAAAGACATTATTTTTCATGAGGATTCTTTCCCTTTTCAATTTTTATTACCACATTCATCTACAGAAGATATTCATTTTTACTCATTCCCATTTGACAATAATAATGATCATTCTCCTACTCAAAAAAGGTCTATTCGACATAGAAGACAGCCTGTCTACTTGCAAGATTATCACTGTTCAATGGCCTCTAATAATTCTACCAATCCATCTGATTCCATAGGAGATGCTTCACATAGCACAAGTACATTATATCCTATCTATTCTACCCTCTCCTTGTAACATATGTATCACGAAATAATAATAATATATATATATATATAAATAAAACAATAAAGTAATTTGATTTTAGTCTAGTGATTATTTAATTATTAATCATTTTATTTTGGACTAGTGTTATTATTAATTGATAAATATAGTAAAATTCGGATTGGAATGTTCCTTTACAAAGTTTATTTCTTTTACAAAGTTTCAAATCCTACTCCGTTGACTGAGTCCCTATTGAAGTAAACTACTGATCTTCGTATAGAGTTCTTCCGCTTATTAGAACCTTAGCCTTTGACTGAGTTTCATCCTCTAGTGATCGACTTTGAGTTGAACTCGTCCAACCATTCCTCCCATCTATATATATCCCTTCTTCTTTGCAAAATTGAAAACACAACATAGTAGTCTTTCCTTGCCTTAACCCAACATTCCCCACACATACAATCACTCCATCGTCGACCACCACAGGGAACATCAAATCACCTCTCGGCAGCCATAGAAACCGCCGACAAGGCACACCCTGCCACCTAGCATCATTCCAGTAAACCTTTTCTCTATCGCCCACATATTTCTACGCTTCTCGATTTTTTTCGTTCCTCCAGATGAGGCTCTGTTTCTCTACAAAATATAAAGTTGCTTTAAGTCTTTTAGCCCCTGTGAATTATACTCATTGGTAGCTTTTTAGTATTTACGGAAATTGCTACTAAAAATTAGCCATGAACCTTTTCCATTTCCTCACTCCTTCTAATTTTCCTCTCTCTCAGCTACCCTCCCAATAAATGATTTATTACCTTGTTGCCTTATCAGAGTCGTACAGAGGATAGCTTTTCTTGTGTTCAATAATGTAAAACTTTTGAACTCTACGTGATATAGGTACGTGTCACTTTTAAAATTGTTATGTTATTACCCTTCCCTATAAAATCATAGAAGCATGTGATTATAGTAATAGTTTACGAGAGTTGAAGTATTATTAAGGAATCGAGTATTTACCATGATAGAGCATTTTCAAGATAAAGTATATTACAAGCTTTAAAAAAAATCAGTAATTATTAGATTTAGAACATGGTGGAATAATGACTAAATTGCCTTCAGTACGAATTTAATAGAATATTATAACATGTCCTTCTAAAAATTTAGTGACGTTCAGTACTTCGTATAAGGATGAACTACGAGGAGAGATTCCAGAAATTAACACTGCAATGTAAGTAACTTGATCATAAATTAGAATTAGTATACGTTAGCAAGTTATATATATCATTATTAAAGCTAGTTCTTTTAAAGCTAATATTTACGTACCACACATGTCATGATATTTGCAAGCACATCATTCCTCATATTATAGTTATGTATATATTATGCATCCAATGCATCTCACGTTACATAAAACACAAGCTTTCATAAGATTAAGTGTAACATAAGCTCATAACAGTGAATCAGATGTTCATTCAGATGCATGGTACCAATGCGATTTTAGGGTGGGCATGCAAGACATGGACTCAAGCGTGGTCTACCGTAATATGCCAAAGTACTGCCCAATCAACCTCATTTGCTGCAGCAAGGGAAGTTAGTGCACAACATTACATATAGGGTTAAGTGTGTTGCCAACCAAATAAGTCAAATCAATCAGTTAAATTAGATAAATCAGTCATATGCATAGTGGTCGGTGCAAAACTGCAAGTGCACAGTATCGTAGTTTTATAGTAAAGTGATAAGAGTATCGTCCTCAGGGATTGGTATCTCACTTTGACAAATATCCAAATTATACTAATCTCAATTTTATTTAGAGAAGTCACTAAGATTTTTATAATTGCAATTTAAAATAAAATCAATGCAAAGAAAATACTCAAAATAAAGAAAACTGTTTTTTTTTTTTTAAATCAAATTAATATGCAAGAAAGCTTCTAGGAAATCGATTTCACCTAATCCCTCACTATGCTTTATTCATCTAACTAATTGAATTTAATTCTCTCTATTTGTTAGTATATCTCTAATTCATTCAAAAGCCTCTTTCGACAGTCAATTGGAAATATTCTTGTTCA